>SJYA01000229.1:151144-209759 GCA_006410615.1 Neotragus moschatus
CCCGGCCTCCCGCAGCACCCTACTTCCTCTGTGCATGGCTTATAATTTGCCGTATGCGTAGAGTGAGCTTTGCTGTTTTCAACTAACCATACTGAAGCTCCAAAATAAACGAATGAATCCTCTTCTGCTATTTAGGAGTCAAACCTAAAGCCAACATCTGGATGCCTGTTGCAGAGGTCAACTTTGCTCTCGGCTGGACGTTGGCACCCAAATCAAGCCTTTATACACACACACACACACACACACACACACACACACACACACACCACCCTCTTCTGGAAACTACGACTTCACTATAGTACGAGTCCCCAGTCGCTTCTCTGAAACCCTAGGGACCACATGTGTTTCAGACTTCGGAACATTTCACACTCTGGAAGGGTAATTCGGTGCACATACCACAGATGTAATAACCCCCGAGGGGCCTGAGCAGCACTCTATATGTAAACACATTAATATTTCTGCAGTGAATGTATGAATATTCGCAGTAAGTGGGAAAAATAAAGGCCATAAATAGCCTCCTGACAGTTCAAGTTGTGTTTTACAGACTCAGGAGTTAAGTGAAAACTTGGCTTTTGGAGCTTCTTGGATTTCAGGACTGCGAATGAGCGACAGGTGACCCCTCGGGAGGCCCCAGCAGGGTGGGCAACTCTGCCCTCACACATGGGGACCCACACTGTGCTCATTCGTCATGGATTTCGGGAGCTCTGGTCTCCTCATGGGCTCAGGTGGGATGGGTGTGCGTGTGTGAGTGTGCAGGCAGATACCTACACCAGGAGCATGTATGTCTTGACCCTCTGAGTCTTTGAGTCTCTCTCTCTCTCTCTGGGTGCTGGAAGGGGCCTCAGAGGCATCTCTTGAATCCTCCTGACAACATCCCCACCAAGTAGATACCCAGCTGCTGAGTCCTCCCTGATCCTCTTCTTTTCTGCCACCCCCTCCTTCTATCCCAACATTGCCTTCCCACAATCTTCCTCTTCCTCCTGCTTCTCCTCCCTCTCACTCTTCCACCTCATTCTTGAGAGGCTCAGAGTGGTACCAACCCAAAGCTCTTACTCATCAGAAATTTCCTCAGTGGAAACTCCCGGCATGCTGTGAACTTCAGCCACTTCGGGTTTTAATAGAAGGATCCAAGCCCCAGCTTCAGTGTATCCGCTGTTTTGGCCAGTGAGTTTGCTTAACGTGCAAGGCTTCCTTGCTTTCTGTCCCCTTAGGAAGAGACGAATCTAACCAGACCTGTATACACGTCTACCCTCTCCTCCCCTTGCAGTCCTTTCTTTTCCACTATTATTATTATTTTTGGTGAGACATTTAAAAATGTTTAACGGTATATTTTGCCCAGCATTTTGAAAAAGACTAACAGTGTTTTGTTTTGTTTTTAATTTTTTATTCTGAAATCATTGAAACCTACAGAAAAGTTTCAAAGATAGCACCACAAGCTCCTGGGTCCCATCATCCATATTCATCACTTTTCACATTTTTCCAGATTTGCTTTATCACTCTCTCATACATATATATCTGTATTCATACTTTTTTTCTGAATCACTTGAAAGTAGGCTGTGCGATGCTGCTCTTTGCCTTCATATTCCCGTGTATATTTTCTAAGAATAAAGATCTCCTCTTACATAACCACAGAACACACAGTTACACAATCCAGGAAATTTAACATTGATACAAAGCTTTCATCTAATCCATAGCACTCCCTGGGGGTTTAAAAGTCACTTTCCTCCCCAGTTTCTTGGACAGTTTGGCTGCATTTGGGGGTAAATTCCTGGTGCTGAGCAATGCGTGTCCCAGGCACGACTCCCCTCGGTTCGTCTGGACTTCAGACACTTAGGACGCTGGCGCTTCTCAAATCATGTGCCCTAGGGGTTCCGCTGACGAAGGGAAGGCAACTCTTTGGAGTGGGGTTTGTTTGAAGAGAAAATTCTACTTTAAAGAAAAAAGGTGGAAAACCACAGAGAGGCCCGTCTTTTCATCTTATATTCGAGAGCAGGAGCTTTAGAGGGGGTAAGCCGGCTGCTCTGGGCCACAATGGGATTTAGCGGGCAGTCAAGCAGGGATCTGAAACCAATTACTCATTTAACCGACGTTTCTGGAACACAGCAGTGGGAGGGGGCTATGCTGTACCCCAGAGTCGCAGAGATGATAGATGTCAGGCTCGTCTTCAAGAAGCTGCCCGGCTGGCACGTCCCCTGCATGGTTCTGTTGAGGTGGGTTTTGAGCCTCCATCCTGGTCTGGGGACCCCAGAGGAGGGAAGACAGCCTGTGAACCGGCCGGAGCTTTTCCAAGAACAATAGTGTTCTCTTAACAAACATTTGTTCTCTCTGTAAACTTTTGAACATTCAACAAACATTGGTCTGTTTGACAAATATTTGTTCACTTGCGCGTATTGACTCAATTCCTGCCCTGTGCCTACCGAGGGCGGGGATCTGGCATTAGCAACAGGGGCACCAAGCACCAGGGGGCCAGGCCAGTCCCCCGCAAAGGACTCAGAGTGGTCGACTCTCTCCGCCCACCTCTCTGTCCCTGCCTCTGCTGCCCTGTACCACAGCAGAAGGGTCGGGACCACCCCAGCCTCCTGCTCCCGAGAGCTCGCTCCCGAACTCCTCCTTTACACAGGAATCCTCCAGGGATTTCCCTGGTTGTCCAGTGGCTAAGCCTCCGTGTTCCCATTGCAGGGAGTTGGGGTTCAATCCCTGGTCAGGGAGTTAGATCCTGCGTGCTGCAGCTAAGGGTCCCACATGCCGCAGTGAAGACTGAAGGACCCTTGTGCTGCAGCTAAGTAAGATTCAACACAGCCAAATAAATAAATACATACATAAGAGAGAAAAAGACTGCACAAAACTGAGCGGACCTGCTGGCCCCTGGCCAACACGAGCACACCCTGCTTTCTAGAGGGCAGCCTAGCAAGAGTTACCGACAATCTCTCTGATGGGCGAAACCTTGAGCCAGCAACTCCACTTCTGGGAATTTAATCTGAGGAACCCATCATGGGATGCGCCGAGATTTAGCCTTAAGGATTGTTTGTTGTTGTTTGGTCGCTCAGTCGTGTCCGACTCTTTGCGACCCCACGGGATGCAACACGCCAGGCTTCCCTGTCCTTCACCATAAGAGAGTGAAAATCGTAAAAGTCTGCTTGGGGAGGAAAATCATGGCCCATCTTAGGCCTTACAAAGCGAGGCGTCCTGTGACAACAGTGGGCGAGAGGATGTGAAATGGCAGGCAAGACATCTCCCAATATATTAAGGAAAAAAGCTGTCAATGTAGGATTCATGGGAGGAACCAAAGTTTTTAAAAAATTATTTATACATATATACACACACACACACGCGGAAAAACGTCTGATAGGATATACTTTGGAGAAATTAAAAATGAATCATCTGTATGAAGCACTACCAATGATTTAAAAAAAGGGTTTTTTTGGCTAAAAGTACAATTTCTCCATTAAATTCAGTGGAACAGTCACTGTTATTCCCCACCCCCCCCCCCCTCNATTCATGGGAGGAACCAAAGTTTTTAAAAAATTATTTATACATATATACACACACACACACACGCGGAAAAATGTCTGATAGGATATACTTTGGAGAAATTAAAAATGAATCATCTGTATGAAGCACTACAAATGATTTAAAAAAGGGTTTTTTTTTGGCTAAAAGTACAATTTCTCCATTAAATTCAGTGGAACAGTCACTGTTAATCCCCCCCCCCACCCCCCGTGCTCAGCTACAAACCTTTAGTACAGATGACACCATTTCTAGACACTCGCCCAAGGAAAACAGACGACCTTCAGCCCCAAGTGGTGGTCCTGATGGCCACACCTGGCCCTGCTGGGTCCGGGGCTTCACACTCTTGCGTGTTATGTGTGCATGCATATGGGAGTGCAGACGATGTGTTTCTTGGGGCCGGGCATGGGGCCAGTGGGGTAGCAAAGCGGGGCCTGGGACGGTCTTCTCAAACCCAGAGGCGAGAATCACCTTTTTAATTGCTTTAAAAAAGATTATTTATTTTTGGCTGCACTGGGTCTCCAGTTCTGCTCGAGGGCTTTTTCTAGTTGCAGCGAGCAGGAGCTACTCTGTCGTCGGGCACGGACTTCCCATGGCGGTGGCCTTTCTTGCTTCGGAGGGTGGGTTCTAGGTGCTCGGGCTTCAGTAGTTGCCCCACAGGGGCTCAGTAGTTGTGACACCCAGGCTTAGTTGCTCCAAGGCATGTGGGATCTTCCCGGACCATGTGGGACCATGTGGGACCATGCGCCCCTGCATTGGCAGGCGGCTTCTTAATCACTGGACCCACCAGGGAAGCCCCGAGAATGATGTTTGACTATTGGCATCAGCTCTTAGACTTGCTCTCATCATTTCCAGGAGCTTGGGCTCACTCGGCCTACCTCCCCACCCCTTCCCCACCCCAAATGCGTGCTCGCACATCCAAGAGACACGCACGCCAACACGTACTCCTTACAGCAAGGCAGGGCTTCTTGCTGGCAGAAAACCAGAGGCAGAGGATTAAAAGATATCTGTGATGACCTCGTATGTCTGCAGAATCCCCACTGGGAGCAGTCCAACATCTGCTCATCTCCAAGGTGTGCATCCCAGTACGCGGCATCTGTTGCTTAGTACGCACGCGTGCTCGGTGGTACACGTGCCCATACATGTGGGCAGCGTGGAGCCGTGAAAAGAGCCAGACGTTCCACTCACACGTCCTGCTTTGGTGTTCACCAGCCTTGTGAATTTGGACGAGTCGTGGTCTCTACAAGCCATTGGTTTCTTCTGGGATGTGGGAGGGATGGGTGTGGACGTGATTTATAAATTGCAAAATACTATCCATGTTGAAAGGCTCGTGATTACTATGTATGCACACGCTGGTATTTATTAGAATGATGGTAAATACCAACAGTCAGGGAGTCTGCCTCTCCTCTCCCCCTGCCTGGAAGGGTGCAATGACGGGACACCTCTGCTCTGCCACTTCCCTCCTCTGCACCCGTGTTAGGCTCATTGGAAAATCTTAGCATCTTTCAAATCTAGTTCAGGAAAGGCTCCTAGAAGTCACCTGGTCAAAGAGGCATGAAGGATTTGTATCCCAGAGAAGGGCCCAGCCTCAACAGTAGGGTGCACACCGGCCCTACCCACTGAGGAGGGTGTGGCTTCGACCCTGTGGCTTCAGACAGCCTGGGCAGGTCACTGGCTCTTAGCTGTGGAGCCAGGGCAGGAGGCTCAAGCAGAGGGAATCAACAGACCCAGGGACTCCCACTAGCTCACCCCAGCTAGGGGAGGGGCCTGGCCCAGGGGCCCTGCTGGCTGAACTGGCCAGGCTGGGATTTATGGGCCCCTCTTGGACACGTTAAAGATCACATTAAGTGCAATAAATGTAGATCACGCTCCTAAATAAGCTGAGATTTATCCCCGGATCCTCTCCGCAGGGGCCAGCCCCATAAATCCTGCCCAAGCCTGTCCCCTGGCCAAGGGATGGGGGAGGGGAGAAGGAGGGAGGAAGCCGTTCCAGGTACTGAATGACTTGGGGCTGACTAGGGGCTCTTGATGAAGGGTAGGACAAAGACAGGGTCCAAGTAGTCTGCCCCAGCTCCATTCTCTGCCATTCCCTTCCTCCGCCCACCCTCTTGTGGTCCCAGCCTGTGTATGGTCACGTTACAGACGTGAAAACAATAATGACTCTTCTAAATGGCGAAGCTCGATCCCAGCTAAAACCGCCTTTGTCCACAGTGTGGGAGGGCCCTCCATTAAGAAAAATGTATTATAGGAAAATGCAAATTTACAGGCCAATAAATTACGGGATGATTAGTCACGTTGCAGCCTTTCTTCAAAGGACTCTTTAAAGGCTGCGCTCCTTCATTTAAGTGTCTGTTTATAGCTCAGTAACTTCCAGACTGAGAGGCTGGGAGGCCCCGTGAAGGGCAAGGGAAACTGGGAAGATGCAGAGAAAAAGAGAGAGCTCCCCTTCTTAACCAGCCTGGCGGGGTGCGGGGGGATCCCTGAAAGGGCGTCAGAGTCATCTGGGTTGTGTGGATGTGACGCGTGTTTGCTCAGCACCTATTCTGTGCCAGGTACAGTCCCAGCACAGGGGTGGCAACCAGACAGGAACNTTTTTCTGTGTATACAGTTACATAAATTTATTAGCTAATTTTTCTTGATTATTAAAGAATACTGAAAAATGAAAAACAGGTGATTAAAACTCATGTTATTTAAGTTTAGATATTTTTACTTATACCCAAACCTGAACTTATTATAATATTGCCTTCTCAGCTTGAATGGAAGCAAACTCATCAACACGAATCAAAATTCAAGATCTACTTCACTTGTTTTACTTTCCATTGAAGGATCGTAAGTTACAACAAATAAGAGAAAACTTTTTTGAAAGTGTGTTTGATGAATATAAAGCCATATCAGAAGATATTAATATGCTTCTCAAATATTTAAACTTAATATTGAGAATTTAAAGATATCTGCTTTTCAGGTTTTTTCATGTTTCAACTACTTTAACATTCTGGGAAAGATATTTTCTAAAAATAGAACTATGCAAATGGGGCACACATTTTTCTATAAGCTCACAGCAGTGTGTTTTTATTTAAAATGATATTTTGTTCATCATGGATTTTTTTTGCATTAATTTTGAATTTTGATGTCATATATTAAAATACTATTTACTTTGATTACTGAGTTTTTCTTGGTGCCCCCTTAAAATTTATGCACACCCAATGACTCTTTGTGACCCTATAGGCTATAGCCTGTCAGGCTCCTCTACCCATGGAATTTTCCAGGCAAGAACACTGGAGTGGGTGGCCGTTCCCTCCTCCAGAGGATCTTCCCAACCCAGGGGTTGAAACTGCGTCTCCTGTATTGCAGGCAGATTCTTTACTCTCTGAGCCACCAGGGAAGCAGATACAGCTTACCTGCAGGGGAAACTGATCACATCAAGAAAACATTTAAAGGTTCCTTTCCTTTGGCCAATCCTAATTCCATCTCTGGAGATTTATCTCAAGAATTCAAGAGATACAAAGTCTTTTGGACCAAGATGTTCATCTCCTTGTTATTTATAATAGTGTAAAGTTGGAAATAACCTGGTTGCCCAACCATAGGAGATTTGTGTTTAAAAACTCTGTTTATCCATGTGGAAAAATGTCATGCAGCTGTTTTGAATCATGTTTTTTTCAAAACGATGTTTTTGAAGAATATTTAATGACATGGGAAAATATTCAAGATGCCTTTTGTGGAAACCCACAATGAAAGCTGTATATCCCACGCCATTTCATTTTTCAAAAGCAGATTTGTTTTGAAAAAAACTGTAACACCGGAAAATGCTAATGATGATTGTCCCTGGCTGATGGAAATATGAGTGGACTTTTTTCTTCCTTTTACTTTTTTTGCATAAATCTACTTTCTACTGTTCTATTTTAATTCCAATGAACTAGATCTGTATTAGGAATTAGATTTTTTTTTCTATTTTTGATTGAGACGTAATTAACATATAAAATAATATTTTAAGTAAATTCATCTTATAAGCCTGTACTTTAGAAGGTGTAGGAGAAAGGGAATATGCCCGCTCCGTTCCTAGTGCTCATAGCAGGGCCTGGCGAGTGGTAGGTGTTCAATAAACATTTGCCAAAAAACTGCTTATGAATAATTAGTTCAAGTACTCCTTTTATTAATCAAAATTCTTTTGGTTGAAGAGACAGAAGCATAACTCAGTTTAAAGGAAAAAGGAAATGTGTTTGATTGACAGGTGAGACTCCCGGTTTTGAAGGAACAGTTTTGGGGAGCAGGGTCAAAGCATCCGCTTCCCATCCCTACTTGGCTCACCCGGTTTCAGCATGAAGATGGCCACTGACAGCTCCTGAACCACTTCCTCCTAGCCCCACTTGTTTCTCAAAGGACAGATCCTGGGTAGGCCCAGTATTATGCAAAACTTCAACTCTGCCAAATCCAGCATCTTAAAAAAAAATTATTTTTTGCATACCCTCTATTCATAGGATAGGGTTTATAAAGCTTGGAACAGAAGTTTCAGTAACTTAAGGATTTCTAAAGTGAAAGGTCAGGTGGTCCCCAGGATAATTAGACAGCAATGGCTACTGGACAAATTCCCCGAAGGTTTTTGTTCTACTCCAACTTGCTGGCCAGAACTGTTTGACATTGGCATTTACTGTTCCTGAAGCTCCCAGTGACAAGAGCGGGGAGGGATCAGCTACCTGGATGACAGCCACAGGTCTGACAGAAGTAAGCCATTGAGTTCCCCAGGCAATCAGATTTCTGTACCTGGGGAATTCAGTAGGTTGGCAATATTTGTATCCTTTGATAATTGCAAGAGCTGAATTTAAGTCAGAGAAGAGCTAGTTGTTACAAGCACTCTGGTGGATGACTTCATATGCACAACACTTACAATAAGGCCAAAATAAAGCATGTAAGGCAATAATTATAATGATCCCATTTTACAGATGAGGAAGCTGAGGCTCAAAATAGAGAGGTCACACAGATGCCAAATGGCAGAGTTGGGCTCTAAACCCAGGTGATCTAACTCTAAATCCTATAATCTTTCCATACCCCAAGTATTTCCCAAGGGATGTAAGAACCACCAGATGGTATTACAAAAGGAACTTTGGGGGCAAAAGAATTTTGGGAAATGTTGCAAACTATTTCTCCCTCTTGGAAAGTCATAGTAGTCCTTGGCAATATTAAAGCCTTTGAAAAGCCCTACATGGAAGAAACTGGATTGATTTTGTTGAATCCAGTTTTTGCCTGAATTTATTTGACCAAGTAACTCTTCTTCCTCTCCAAGTTAACTATGTCTTAAGGAACACACTCTGGGATCTGCTATATTGCACCCCCAAACTACTGTGTCCATTCATTATAACAACAGCTTCCTAGTCCTTGCACCCGTTTGATGATCTGTGGGAGGTGTCTCAACTAACTTTATGCTTTCAATGGTGCAGACATCAAAGTCACCGAGATTCAAAGGGGATTCAAAATTGCGGTTCTCATTCACTCTTGGACAGTTTCTGGAGTGAGAGAGGAAGGTATGGAGTTGCTGCGTTAGCCCTGGAAATCACCCATGACTCATGACCTCTCTGTGCCTTAGCAAGGACATATTATTGGCATCATGACCTGTGTGAAAACAATTACAGTCCTTATGAACTGTTATTTTTATAGTAATTGCTATTTCCTTTTCAACTGGAACCAAGGATAACTTGGAGGGGAAAGGTGCAAGAGACAGTTTTTGCTTTGTCTCCCAGATTTCCAGACCACATGGTTCCTGTGGAAATATCAATCACAGTGACTTCTGTTGTGCCTGCCACCTTGCCAATCTTGGATGGACCTCGCCCCTCTGCCACCTTCCTCGGACACAGCAATGGGCCCAAGGGGCGGGTGGTTGTTCCAAACACAGCCAATCAGATTCCCACTGAGAGGTCAGATCTGTGGACTCTGGAAGAGAACAGCCAATTATATCATAAGCTTTGTGGAGCCATCTTCCTCATCCTATGGAGAAAAGCTTCTCTGAGATATAAGCTAACACTCATAGCTCAGAGCTGAAGGAAACAGCTGAAACTGTAGAGAGGGATAGACAAGGACAGCCAAGGTCTTGGTGACATCACTTGAATCCCTGGATCCAGCCTTGCCTGACGCTGTCCCACCCCCAGTATTCTCAATTATGTGAGCCAGCGTTCCTTTTATGCTTAAGCTCACTGGGCTGTGTTTTTGGTCTTTAGCAACATCTAAGAAAATATCAATGTATTCAGAAATTGGTACCTAAAGTTGACTATTATAAAGGCGGAATTAGCTGGATTCAAGTGGGTGGTAGGTAGGAGTGTAATAAATGAGAAAGAAGATGGTAAGAAATTAAGTCAGTGAAGTAGGGAGATGTCAGATCAGTCTGAAGCTTGTAGACCAAGCTCAGTGTTTGGGGGTATTATTCCAAGTGCAATGGACAGCTTCTGGGGAGTTTGGAAAGTAAGACAGTGACCTAACGTGGTTTATGTTTTTAAAAGATCATCCTGGCAGGTGTTTTTGTTTGCTTGTTTTTATATTTTTGGCCATACCGCACAGCATGTGGGATCTCAGCTCCCCAGTCAGGGAGCAAACCCCTGCCCTCTGCACTGGAAGTGTGGAGTCTTAACCACCGGGCCACCAGGAAAGTCCTGTTCTGGGGGTGAGATGCAGAATGGCTGGTGGAGGCAAAAGTGGAAACCAGGAGACCAGCTTGGAAGGAGGCTAGTCTAGGCAATGGTGGTGGTGTGCTTGGGCTAAGATGAAGGGGCTGGTGTGGTGAGATGGCCCATTGTGACCGGGGTGCACTGGGGAGGGGGGTTCGCATGTCTGCTGATGGGCTGGGTGTGAGGAGATGGCAGGGGAAGCGCCCCTGGGCAGCGGGTTCTGTTGGTCCCCACCCAGCACTCAGCCTCTCTGGGGCCCCCTCTCCCGTGAGTATAGGTCAGGCCCCTGTGTGGACAGTTGCTCTCAACCAAAAGGACCTGACTCACTAGGAGGCCACCGGTGACAGCCCCAGCAGTGACTGATAGAGGGTTATGAAAGGCAGGCTTCCTTCCCATTTCAAGGTGAGACTGACTGAGTCACAATTCGCCCTCCAGAGCTCCCTGTGGGTTAGTTGGGTTTCCCTGGTGGCTCAGATGGTTAAAGAGTCTGCCTACAATGCAGAGGACACAGAGCTCCCCGTGGGATGTGAACGCTGTCTCCAGCTGAGACCCCAGCCCTGACTGATCTGCCCTAACCTGCTTCCCTCGCTCCCTTCCTCCTGAGAGCTCTTCCCCAAGAAACCCTTGCCCAAGGACCCCTGCCTCAGGCTCTGCTCCCAGGAAAGCTGATCTAAGACCACATCCATGCTTTCAGCTTGATCACCTGGGTGAACACGGATGCTGTTTGAGATGGGAAGACTAGGATAGAAGACGTCTGTCTAGAAGAGTTTGATTTTGGACGTGTTAAGTTTTAGATGCTTGCTAAAAGATGTCAAGAAGCCATTTGGAATGGGAAAGTGGGAAGGCTCCATTAAATATAAGCTCTGATTCTGTGGTATCGTTGGAAGGAAGGCATAAAGCAGGCGGTGGGTGAACGGAGGTGGGGAGCTTGAATAGGGGTGGGCGCTTAGGTGGACAATGGAACAGAGCAAGTGCTTGGTGATCGTGGGAGAAAATTCTGCCCTTGGCACAAACGGATGGCCACTATGGACGATTCCATTTCTGCTTCTAGTCCTCAGTTTCTCTACCTGTGAGAACTGGAGGGATTCTTCTAGTCCTGACACCTCCCTTCAAGCCCTACCTTCTCCTTTAGGATCCCTTTCCCTCAGATTCTGAGCTGGTTCCCAAACAGTTTGGCTTGGGCTTTCTCCCAACTCCCTGAGTTGGGGGGGGGGGTCTATACACTAATTCATACTAAAGTGTTAATGACTAATAAAGATCCCCTTCAAGGGATCTTCCTGACCCAGGGATCAAATCCACATCTCTTACATCTCTTGCATTGGCAGGTGGGTTCTCTACCACTAGCACTAATCGGGAAGCCCAGTAAGACGTGGGCTTATATTTAAATATGGGCTTCCCTCCTGGCTCAGAAGGTAAAGAATTTGCCTGCAATGCAGGAGGCTTGGGCTCGATCCCTGCGTCGGGAAGATCCCCTGGAGGAGGGCATGGCAACCCACTCCAGTCTTCTTGCTTGGAGAATCCCCATGGACAGAGGAGCCTGGCAGGCTACCATCCATGGGGTCACGAAGAGCAGACATGACTGGCTGACTAAGCACAGCACATATTTAAACATGCACTTAAAACTTGTTTGGTAACTCTATATTGAGCAGCAATAAATGCTTTACGACTTATACTGGGTGCTATTATGAAAGATTCCAAGAGAAGGAAGGTCAAGCCCTGCCCTTAGGACTAGAACCCAAGCAAAAGAGATCTCATTGAGCCGCCTGGAGCTTCCCAGTGATCCAGGGGCTCCCCAGATAGTCTCTTTGGCCCTTCATATTACAAAGCAGATAGTTTTTCCTCCCTGTTTGCAGGGAAGGACAGAAGGGAGGAGGGAAGTGAGATTGCAACCAGGGCTGTCCAGGTCCCCAGCTCTGCCACACGGCCCTTGAGTCAGTCTCGAGGCTCTCTCACGCCCCCTGCAGGTGGAAGGGCCTGCTTCTGGGTGCGCCCTTTCTGGGATGGGACTCTCACTAGGAGTGTAGGCTGAGTCAGTAGTTCTGGGATGGATCTGGGCTTCCGTATTTTAAAGATGAATCTACAGGCAGGCAGGTCTGGAAAGCATTAATAATGTCCATCCTCTTTCTCCTGGATCCTGAAACAATTCTGCAGTGAGGAGTCTGTTTGGAATTCTGCAGTCCTGGAGTGAGTCCGGTTCTGCCAGGCACTAGCTGTATGGCCTTGGGCAAGTCGCTTCACCCCTCTGAGCCTGTTTTCTCATCTGAAAATTACAGACAAGAATACCTGCCCATACGAAAGAGGAGGAGGCTGAACGAGGACGAAGTACTGCGTCTGGTATGAGCAGGCGCTCAGAAAGTTATGTTCACTGACGCTGTGGTCACGGCACATACGTGGCCATCTGGTCCTGAGAACGCAGCCCTCTCCTGCCTCCCACATTCAAGGCAGTCTCTCCCCAGCACTCAGGACATTCATATCACCAGCCCGGCTTCCCGCACCAGCCACGAACTCCCCTCCCATCTCGTCAACGCATCCTGACTACTCACTTCTTCCATGGGGCCTCCTAGCGCTGACCTCACCTCGGGCCCTATCGGCTGAGCCCTGGGCGGCATCTCTCCCTCTATCTCAGCTCCCCACACCCAGCAGGGCCTGGGTGGGGCTGGGCGGGGTGGAGGGGAGGCCAGGCCCTTGTGTCTGCAGCCCAGGCAGCTGAGTCGTCGCTTGCTGGGGCACAGGGGGAGGAGTCCAGGGGGTTTGCTGGCTGGAGGATGCCTTGAGTGGGTCACCTCCCTGCTCTGTGAGTGGGGACGGCAGCTCTCCCTTTACAGGGCTGCAGAGAGATCGGTGCAGAGTGGGCAGAAAGCACGCGGCCACCCGGAAGTGTCAGCGTCAGTCCCTTCCAGAAGCCTGCTGTCTCCCAGGCTAAGGCACCAGAGGGAGTTTTCAACGTAGCTCCACCTAGGGAAGAAGACGCGCTCTTTGCACGGCCCGGCAGAGGAGGCATCATGGGGAAGCTACTCTGTCTAGGGCAGAAGACACTACTGTGTCTCTGTCCCTTTTAAATTCTCCAATGAGACCCTAGACCGAGCCTTGAAGGTCCCCCCCCCCACCCTACACACTCAGGATCAGAATCCACAGAAAAGAGTGAAGGGGTAGGTAAATAGAGGTGAAGGGACGGGAGTGGTAGTGTCAGAAACGGGAGGAGTTGAAAGGGCCAGTGGGGAGAGAAGGCAGAGGGAGAGAGCCTGGGAGGCTTGTTCTCCAGGACCAGACTGTTGCTCTGATCGGAGCCCGGGACGAAGAGGCTAGTGGAGAGGCAGCTGCCAAGCCTTCACCCCTCGGGGGACTCAGTCCACCTGAGCCCATGCGCGCTCCATCTGGGGATGGCGAGGCCATTCTGTGATGCATGATAACATGCACACCTGGACACGAAGACACGAGGACGTGCACGGAGCTGCAGACCCTCACAGCTGTGCGTGCCCACAGACACGTGCACACACGCACACAGACACGCCCCTCCCGAGGGTCACAGGCACGGGCTGGTCGGAAGCTGGGTGGCAGAGAAGAGACCACAGGACCTAGAGAACCTCGGGCACTTGGGTTCTGGCCCCTGGGCCTGCCTGCCAATATGTGGTGTGACCTTTAGCAAGATACTTTCCAGGCTAGACCTCCAGTTCNCGCACACAGACACGCCCCTCCCGAGGGTCACAGGCACGGGCTGGTCGGAAGCTGGGTGGCAGAGAAGAGACCACAGGACCTAGAGAACCTCGGGCACTTGGGTTCTGGCCCCTGGGCCTGCCTGCCAATATGTGGTGTGACCTTTAGCAAGATACTTTCCAGGCTAGACCTCCAGTTCCAAAGTTTTAAAATGTAGTCTTTCCGATAAGCTTAATAAGGAAGCATCTGCAGAGCAAGGGGCTGGGTAAGCTGAAGGACTTTAGATCTGGAAGCTTCCTGGATGGTCTAGACCACTGCCCTCCCTATGAAGGGGAGGTGACACTGTGGCGGAGTGACTTTTTCAAGGTCCCAGAGAGGGACCATGCAGATTAGCACTAGAGTGCAGATCTCCCAACTTGAGCTGGATTTTGTCTGGGGGCTCAGGCGGTAAAGAATCTGCCTGCAATGCAAGAGATGCAGGAAACGTGGGCTCGATCCCTGGGCCATGGGCTGCAGCCCCCAGGCTCCTCCATCCGTGGGCTTTCCCGGGCAAGAATACTGCAGTGGGTTTCCACTTCCTTCTCCAGGGTGTCTTCCCAACCCAGGAACTGAACCCACATCTCCTCCTTGGCAGGCAGATTCTTTACCAGCTGAGCCACCAGGGAAGCCCCTTTAGACGTATTCTTAATGATACCTTACTTTCCCTTTTCTTTTGGAATGAATTCAACACTATAGACAAAATCTCTACAATCTGCTGGAGTTGTGGAGAGAAAGACCTCGGGAGTGTTGCACGTGTCAAATGCTGCTGTGAGCTCAGTGGTCACTCCAGATGACGGGCCGCCTCTCCGGCCGAAGTGGGCAGAAGGTGAGAGGTCTCCTGAGCCAGTGGTGCCTCCTGTCCTGGCAGTGGGTATTGAACGCTATTTTGCACTCCCTTTGACTGGGCGAATTTCTGTCTTGGGAAATTTTTGGGAAATAATTGAGGATGTGGGGAAAGGTTTAGCTACAAGAATGTTCATCCTAGTATCAGCAATGTAACTGCTAAAATCTAGATTCAGTGTAAATAACTAAAATTTGAGATAAATCCATCTATTGGGGATTAATATCACGGTCAGAATGTCGTGAAACATTCACAATTATTTCTTTTACTGAAGCATGTTTAATTGCATGTGGAAATGACGATGGTGTCTTCTGAAGTAAAAAGAACCTGCCTAATTAAACAGAGTCCAAGGTGTAGAAAACAGATTTATGGTTACCAGGGGACAAGGGAGGCAGGGGTTAAGTTGGGAGATTGGGATTGAATATACACAGTACTTTACATAAAATAGATAAGCAGTAAGAACCTCCATAGCACACAGAACTCTACTCAGTACTCTCGAATGGCCTATATGGGGAGAAAATCTGAAAAAGAATGGCTGTATGTATACCTGATTCACTTTGCTGCATACCTGAAACTAACACAACGTGGTGAGTCAATCGTACTCTAATAAAAAAAGGTTTTTCGGAGCCCATTATAAAGCAGCCCCAAGAGGTGCCATAGCACGGAGGTGAAAGGCACAGACTCCAGAATTAAATGGGAGTGAAAAACTCACCAGGTTTTAACTCTGGTTCTTTCGGGAGAGGGGTGGGTTTGGCATTCAGTTTGATTCCTTCCTTTGTGTTTATCTGCTTCTCTTTTTTTGCGCAGAGAGCATACATCACTTGTATAAGACAGCACGACCCACTCACCACGCTCCGTGCTTTAAATAGACTCCAGGCTGCGTCACCTGGTCTAGCAACGTGTTCTGCGCTCCCTGCCCACCTGGGTGGTTCTGCCCCCCTGCCTCTGCCTGCCTGTGGGCGCTTCTACCGCTTAGCAGCTGTGTAATCTCTCTGAGCCATAGCTTCCCCGTCCAGAAAAGGAGCATGGTCATAGTACATACATCATAAGGCCAACAGAGGAATTAAAGAATATGATGTATGTAATTTGCTCAGTGCAAAGCCCGGCGTGTTGCAAGAATTTGGAAAAGCATATCATATATCTGTATATGTGTGTTTGTGTACATAGCACCCCAGACTCCATGGACGTGAATTTGAGCACACTCTGGGAGACAGTGAGGACAGAGGAGCCTGGTGTGTTATAGTCCATGGGATTGGAAAGAATCAGACACAACATAGTGACGAAACAACAGCAATGTCCATACACACACACACACACACACACACTTATACAGACACAGAGAGATATATATAAACTGGTGGGATATACATAAAATATTAAAAGTGCATCTCTTAAGATTTTTGGTTTATCATTTCTTATTGCAACCTCTAGAGACTCTGCCTTTAATGATGGAGACCTAGGTTCAATTCCTGGGTTGGGAAGGTCCCCTGGAGAAAGAAATGGTAAACCACTCCAGTAGTCTTGCCTAGAGAATTCCATGGAGGGCAGAGCCTGGTGGGATACAGACCATGGGGTCGCAGAGAGTCGGACACGACTGAGTGACTAACACTTTCACTCCCACTTCTTATTACTTTGGAAATCAGAGGAAACAGAAAGTTATGGAAAAGGAAAGAAAAATGTCACCCCTAATGCCACTGTGTGTGACACAGTGGGCACCCTGGCAGGACAGGAGAACCAGGACTGAAGGCTAGCCCTCCACATGCCGAGCTCACTGATCCATCCTCTGGACCACATGTGGGAGGGTGGACGCTGAGGGATGTCAGAGCCCAAATATGGTCACAGCAGATCAGAAGAGCCCAGAATGCCATGTATAGTGCGGATGAAGGAATCAGATGGTAGGGAGAACAAAGAGGGAGGAAATAAGTCAGATATGATCGCCGCATTTTACAGAGGAGGAAACTGAGGCTCAGGGTGGTGGAGTGGCTTGCCTGAGGTCCCTTGGCAGTCATTACCTGAGCCAGGATTTAAACCAAAGCCTGTTGATTTCACAGTGTATAATATTAAGACCATTTCTCTTTAACTGATGGAGTTGCACAGAACAGTGGTTTTGCAGGTGCAGAAAAGTGCCAAGGCTCCAAGGTTGGGTCTAACTGCCTTGAAGGTCACCCTGGGTGCACGAAGTGAGGTCAGTTGGTTGGGTAAGGCACCGTTGATATCCAGAGTCTTTCAGCCCCTGGAGCTGTTGGTTCTGATTGCAGATGAAGGTGTGAAAACTGCTGTCCCAGTGTGCCCAGGCTCCTTGTGGTTCTCCTGGCGCAGGAAGTCCAAGCTCTCACAGCCCCCAGCTTCTTCTAATGGATTCATGATCTGCCCCGTCTTGTCATCCCAGGCTCAGGCCACCCTGCTTCTGCCTGGTGAGTGGCCTCCTTAGAAGATGAGCTGGCCTTTCTCCACCTTTGACAACTGATCCACTCAAAGGTGGGCCTGCATGTCCACACAGGGGGCAGTGTTGTCTCACAGGCAGACCCCCATCACAGCCGGCAAGTGGCTGCGCAGGTGGCTGTCCGTGCGCCCTGGACGCTAGGTGTGCCCTTAATGCAGGAGAAGAGACAGCGGGGGCCAGGGGGACGCAGGTCAGAGTCTGTGCCTTGAGGCAGCCAAGTTTGCCTCCAGCTCCTCCAAAAAGTGCTGTCGTCAAATGAGCCTGAGAAATGCCAAAAGCTATATCTCTTTCTTTATAGTATATATGAATACATTAGTGGGATGAAGGCCGCGAGAATTCCGGCAGGAAGGAGGCTTTGCTGGCTTTTAGCTGAGAATTCCCATGCTTTTGTCTTTCTTTTCTCCCTCCCTCCCTTCCATCATTCCTTCCTCCTTCCCTCTGTCTCCTTTGTTNCTCTTTCTTTATAGTATATATGAATACATTAGTGGGATGAAGGCCGCGAGAATTCCGGCAGGAAGGAGGCTTTGCTGGCTTTTAGCTGAGAATTCCCATGCTTTTGTCTTTCTTTTCTCCCTCCCTCCCTTCCATCATTCCTTCCTCCTTCCCTCTGTCTCCTTTGTTCAACAAAGATTAAATCCCTAACATCCAGCAAGGACCGTCCCGTGTGCTGGGATACAGCAGTGAGCAAAAAAAACAGTCTCCTTGTCGCTGTGGGGCTGATGTTCCAGGTGAAGGAGACAGACAATGAACACAAACAAGAAAAACAGGCAGCGTTCGGTGCACTGGAGGCAGGTGGGCGAGGAGGAGGGGGAGCAGTTTGCAGGTACGTTGGTGGGGAAGCTCTAGTTGAGAAGGTGATCTTTGATCTAAGACCTACAGGGGATGAGGAAGCCCAGGCTGAGGGTGGGAGGTAGTGGGTGGAGAGCATTTCAGGCAGAAGGACCTGCAAGTGCGAAGGTCCTGGGGCAGAAGAAGGTCACCAACATTTGCCTCCCCTCCACCATCTAGGACATGCTTTAGCATCTACCAAAGCAGTTAGAGAAACAGGTAGAAAGCTTAAGAACAAGACTTTGGTCAGAAAGACACATCTGTTTACCCCACGTCATCTCTTCTATCACATTGTGTGTGTTAAGTCCCATTAGTCATGTCCAACTCTTTGTGACCCTATGGACTATAACCTGTCAGGCTCCTCTGTCCATGGGATTCTCCAGGCAAGAACACTGGAGTGGGTAGCCTTTCCCTTCATCCAGGGGATCTTCCCAACCCAGGGATTGAACCCAGGTCTCCCATATTGCAGGCAGATTCTTTACCAGAGGAGCCACAAGGGAAGCCCCAGGGCCCAGCCCCCATAAATGTCAGCTCTCGTTGCTGTGATTATTATTTTTACGGCTATATGAGGAACTGTCTCACCCCTGGTGGGCCCATCATATACTCAGTCCCCTTCTGAATCCTCCAGGTGTGAGGCAGCAAGGGCTGGAGGTGAACCTCAGTTCCTCTAGAGGCCAGGGACCCAGAGGAAGGGAACATGCCTTGCGGGAATCCTGCTGCTGGCCGCTCCTGCGGCAAACGACCCCTGGATGAGGAGAAGTGAATCAGGAGAACGCAGGAGAAATGCAAGCAGAATGGCCCCCCCCCCCCCCCCCCCCCCCCCCCCGCCCCGAGCTTCAATATATGGGCAGCTCAGTTACTCCAAAACCACTGACGTCTCATAACCCTTTACTGGTCACTTTATTGCACTCCAGAGAGAAGAAATCCAGCTCCATCCACCAGAACTCTAACACAAGCCTCCCTAACCAAGAAACCTNGGCCGAAGCCAGCGTGGACTTGCTGAGTGTCTTCTGTCTGTTAGCCTTTTCTACCCCACTCCAGGTGGTGGCAATCAGCCTGCTAAGACACAGCACCGTTAGGAATGTCAAGTACTCTCACACCCTCCCCTCAAACACATAAATCTCCCTCCTTCCCCCAGCAGGTAAGTTTTCATTGTAAACCTTCAGGAGCTGTCTCCTTCCTGCTGAGAAGTTAAGGTGGTTTATTCGAGAAGTATTTATGAGTACTGATCATGTGCGGCCAACTGCGGCAGGCACCCGGAACACAGAACAATCTGCCTCCTCTCAGGGAGCATTGAGACCACTGGTTCTCAAAGCATGGTCCTCAGACGAGCAGAACCAGCACCCCCCGGGAACTTGTGAGAAACGCAAACCCTCAGTCTCACCCCAGACCTACTGAATCAGAAATTTTGCAGTAGGGTGTGGCAATCTGTGTTAAGTCTTCCAGGTGATAATAACTCATGTTAAAATGTGAGCTGCAATGGTCTAGAATAGTAGTACTCAACCAGGCATAATTTTGCATGCACGCATGCACACAGACGCATGTTTGGCAACGTCTCGAGTTCCTGTTAGTAGTCACAGTTTGCAAGAGAGTGGATGGAGACGAGAGATGCTGCTAGACATTCTACTCTGTAGAGGGTAACACCACCCCAGACAAAGGCTTATCTTACCCAAACTGCCAATAGCACCAGCATCAGAAAACCTTGGTCTAGAGGAAGGGAGAGACATGCACACTTACACAAATGAACAAATAGGATTGTTTCAGACGGCAAGTGCTCTTGAAGCAACAGATTTAAGGTAATGAGAGAGTGGCTAGTAAGCACGGTGACACTGGGTGACCAGAGGGGGACTCTCTAAGGAAGTGATCTTTAAAAAATCTTTTTATTAGTATTATTTGCTACAGTGTGTGGTATGCAGGATCTTAGTTCCCTGTCCGAGGGATCAAACCTGTGCCCCCTGGCATTGGGAGTCCAGAGTCTTAGACACTGGGGCAACAGGGAAGTCCCTCTTGAGGAGGTGACTTTTGAGCGAAGACCTGGATGACAAGAGGGACCTGATCGTGGAATGCTTGGGGAGAAGATTCCAGGTAAAGGCAATAGCCAGTGCAAAGATCTCACGCGGGCAGAAACTTGGTGTGTTGGAGGTTTTCTGAGAGGGCTAGGTCATGGCCTTGGTTTTGAGAAGCTTTCCTTTGTCTCCCCTTTCTTCCCATCCTCTCTGCCTTTTCCTTCCTCTCTCCCTTCTTTCAGCAAGTACTTAGTACGTACCAACCAGTTGCCATGCCCTGTAGTAGGTATTGGTGCCTTGCAAAGCACCCGGATGAGCTGGACTGACTCACTGGTCAACAGAGAAGAAGCTGAAGGGCAGAGTCCTTGAAACTAGGGCAGGAGAGACAGAAGGGGTGTGAGAATGGAAGGGCAGGACCTGGTCTCCAGAGATGAGCTGCGCCTCCCAGAATTCACACCCTGTGCAGTGCCTGCCTCGCCCCCAGCCTCACGCTGGCCTGCGACTTGGTTTTGGCCGGCAGAGTGCTGTGGAAGTGATGCCAGCAACGTTCAGGCTGAGTCAGAAGCCTGTGGTTCTCACCTCTTAGAAGGCTCACTCCTGGGACACTCTCTAAAGCCATGCTCCAGTTCTTGGAGAAAACCAACAGGTGTCTTACAGTCTAACTCAGTTCAGACCTTCACTGCCCAGAGGGAGCACAGACCTCACAGGTTAAGTCAGTCCCTTTAGACTGCCCCTCCCATTTCAGATGCCAGCCTCAAGACCCAGGTTGTGCCCTGTACTTCTGACCAACTGACTATCCACCAGGGGTTCCCATAACCCCCTCCTCAGTCTGGAATACT
Source organism: Neotragus moschatus (assembly GCA_006410615.1). Lineage (NCBI taxonomy): Eukaryota > Metazoa > Chordata > Mammalia > Artiodactyla > Bovidae > Neotragus > Neotragus moschatus. The sequence continues at coordinate 171,952 of SJYA01000229.1, forward strand.
TGCTATAGTAGCTCACAAAACTCAGGGAAATGTTAATTTATAGTTACTAGTTTATTATGAAGGACATCACAAGGATATAGACAAGCAGGCAGATGATGAAGTTACAAGGTAGAGGGAAGGGGTGCAACATTCCCGTGTTCTCTCCAGGTGGGTGTGCTTTCCCACCCCAGGGCCTCCATATACCTTCTCTAACCCAGAAGCTCTCCTAACCTCTCCATTAGGGTTTTTGTGGAGGTTCCATTACATCAGTGGCGTGGATGATTAACTCATTGGCCATGAGTGATTGACTCAACCCTCAGCCCCTCTCTCTTGCTGGGAGGTCAGGGGGGTGAGGCTGAAGGTTCCAACCCTCGGATTATACCTTGGTTTCCACAGAAGACATCCCCAAACCTTCAGGGCTTCCCGAAAGTCCATCCAAAAGGAAATCAGCCCTGAATATTCCCTGGAAGGACTGTTGCTGAAGCTCAAGCTCCAACGCTTTGGCCACCTGATGCGAAGAGCTGACTCACTGTAAAAGATCCCGATGCTAAGAAAGAGTGAAGGCAAAAGGAAAAGGGGGTGGCAGAGGATGGGATGGTTAGATGGCATCCTGACTCAGCGGACATGAATTTGAGCGAATTCTAGGAGATAGTGGAGGACAGAGGAGCCTGGCAGGCGGTATCCACGGGTTTGCAAAGAGTTGGACACGACAGAGCCTAAACAACCACAACAAAGGTCACCTCATTAACATAAGAACATGTGTGATTTAAAGGGGAGCTGGGGGCAAAACTCAAATATGACAACAAAAGATGCTTTATAAAAATATTTATTTTTATGCTCTTTGAAAAAAAATTATTGATTTTATTTGGCCTACCAGTGGTCTTAGTTGCAGCACACAGGATCTTCAATCTTCACCAAGGCATGAAGGTTTTTTAGTTGCTGTATGCGGGTTCTAGTTCTGTGACCAGGCCCCCTGGATTCAGAGTGCAGAATCTTAGCCTCTGGGCCACCAGGGAAGTCCTCCTTTTTATTTCTTAGCAAACCACAGGGGTTTTAGAAGCTCTGGCCGGGAGCCAAGGATGAAGACGGACATACGTAGTTTTATCATGCCACAGAACCCAACTGCTATGCTGTGAGAAGCCCATGTCCCAGAGGGTGAAGGGAGATGTAGGCAGGCTCCATGTTCCCCAGCTCGAGCTCAGCCCTGCTCACCACCAGCATTAGCCACGGGCTGTGGGAGGGCACCATCTTCGATATTCCAGCCCAGGGATGACTGCAACCTCAGTCAGCATCACCTGGAGCAGAAGAGCCACCAGCTGAGCCCAGTCAATTCACAGGCACAGTAGGGAGGCCATAAAGCTGTTGTTACTGCTTCCAGCCACTTCGTTTCGGGAGGGCGTGTCATGAAGCAATACAGAGGTGAGACAGGCAGGATTCTGACACCTGTGGGTCTTGCCTTAGCAAAGTCCCATAAGTAGGAGTTCAGACACACCAGGGTGACATATGAGAAAAGCTCAGGACAGCTGGAAGAGCAACTGGGAGATGAGCTACTTGGGCTCTGGCTTCTTCCACAAGGCTGCTGTGTGGCTGGGGACCAGTGCTGGTGGCTGCTTAGTCGCTCAGTTGTGTCCGACCCTTGCAATCCCACGGACTGTGTCTGATCCTTTGGACCCCATGGACTGTAGCCTGCCAGGCTCCTCTGTCCCTGGAATTCTCCAGGCAAGAATACTGGAGTGGGTTGCCATTTCCTTTCCCAGGGGATCTTCCCGACCCAGGAATCAAACCTGGCTCTTCTACATTGCAGGTAGGTGCTTTACTGACTGAGCCACCTATACTTATACCTATGCCCCTCTCTAGATATCAGTGTTGGAGAAGGCGATGGCAGCCCACTCCAGTCCTCTCGCCTGGAGAATCCCATGGACGGAGGAGCCTGGAAGGCTGCAGTCCATGGGGTCGCTGAGGGTCGGGCACGACTGAGCGACTTCACGTTCACTTTTCACTTTCCTGCACTGGAGAAGGAAATGGCAACCCACTCCAGTGCTCTTGCCTGGAGAATCCCATGGACAGAGGACTCTGGTAGGCTGCAGTCCATGGGGTCGCTACTAGTCGGACACGACTGAGCAACTTCTCTTTCACTTTTCACTTTAATGCATTGGAGAAGGAAATGGCAACCCACTCCAGTGTTCTTGCCTGGAGAATCCCAGGGACGGGGGAGCCTGGTGGGCTGCCCTCTGTGGGGTCGCACAGAGTCGGACACCACCAAAGTGACTTAGCAGCAGCAGCAGCAGATATCAGCGTGACACGGAAGACCTCAGGGCCTTGGTCTCAGAGCGCTCTTCTAGCTCTACCATCCGTGGCCGACTGGGTTCTTGGCTGATCTTTAACCACCTACATGTTCCTGCTTTTAAACATCACCTCCTGCTGACCACCCCTCACCGGACGACCCACTGCAGTATTCCAGGGGGTCCTCGTGCACCCTCCCTGATGGCGCCAACGGACTGCATTTCCCGGTGACGTCTCCAGAGCTCGGGCTTCCTGGAGCCACCCCACCTGTGCCGATTCTGGCTGTCACCTCCTGGGTGTGACCCTGGATGGATCTCTTCACCTCTGTTTGCCTTAGTTTCCTGTCAGTTAAGTAAGAGTGCGTCTCTCACAGGGGTGGTTGTTCAGACTTAATGAGACAACTCACATAAACAATCCTGGGCCTGACCCTCGTCAGCTGCTGCTCTTAATTTCCCTCATTTCCTGTCTCACACATTTGTGCCCCATTGAGCATATTTAATTTGAGTTTAAACTCTCCCTCCTGATAGGCTTCAGGCTTCTGGAAGGACTGACTCAGGCTGAAACACAGACCACAAGACTTAGCACCAACAAGGAGAGCAGAGGCTGCACGGGGAGCCAGACGTCTGCATGCCTTTCACTGGCTGTGGGGTCTGGGCACCCCGCTCAGCTCTTCTGAGACGGCGATTGCCCCGGGGCTTGGCCTTCTCCTGGGGCAAGGTGAAGATAAGCCGGGGATACTGGGTGCTGAAGTGCTGTGTACACTGCCTTGTGCATACATGTCAGGGACACGACGGCCCAGGGTCAGACCATGGGCCTGGAAGGCACTAAGAAGGAGCTGGTTCCTGTTCTGGCTGTGTGACCTTGGGCACGTTGCCTCCCCTCTCTGGGCCTCACTGTTCCCCAAGGTAAAGTGAGATAAAGTCACAAAAATACCTACAGACAGGTAGGTTTTGCCCACATAGTAACCTCTAAAAATTCAAGCCTATTTGTTAGAGACTTGGAGGCATTCACATAAAAGCTGATGTAAAGTAATTAGCCTCCAATTAAAATAAATAAATTAATTTAAATATATATATATCGTAAAAATTTAAAGTTGAAAAGTGAGGGGAAAAAAAAAGATTTCTAGGTTCTCTCTGAAAAATCAGAACACAGGGCCACACGTCCACCTGGTGGATGCTGAGGGCTGGCGTCCCCTTTGAGGGGGCTTCTACTCCTCTGTTCCTCACGCCTCCCCGCCCACCCCAGGCCTCTCGACCCTCCTGCTGTTCTCCAGCCCTGAGAGCCACCGGAGTTGGCCAGCCCCACACGGGATCGCCTCTGGGGGCCTCTTGCTGTGCTAACTTCCTAAGAATCCCTGCCCACGGTTATGATGACAGTTCTGCTTCCCGGTATCTTGGTCAGCCGGCTCGGTTCTGGGAACGCAATGGATGCTCGGCAAACATTTGGTTCCCACTCCTCCCCGGCTGCCTGGTGACCTCAGTTACCCTCCAAGCCGGGAGGTTTGAGATGCATCCTGCAGGGTGCGCCCCTCCTGAGCCTGCGTCCATGCAGCCAGGGCAACTGAAAGCGGGACCTTGTTCAGCTGCGGTGAGCTCCCCGGGGAACTGCAGAAGCATCTTTCCGACCGGTTCCAAATTGGCAGCTCTGCCCTCTCCTGCAGTCTCACCCTAGACATGTGGGCAGGCATTTGCCTTCACGACACAGAGACGGAGGACGTGGACCCTTCCGTTACAGACGTGTTTGAAACCCAGGCTCCGTTGCTTGGCCGCTGTGACTGCAGTCATATCAGCCCGGGTTTTTCAGACAAACAGCATCACTGGGGTATATAGAGAGATGTGCTCAGTCATGTCCAACTCTTTGTGATCCCCTTGGACTGTAGCCCGCCAGGCTCCTCTGCCCATGGGATTTTCCAGGCAAGAACACTGGAGTGGTTGCCATGTCCTTCTCCAGGGTGGAGACATAGAAGAGGAGATTTATTGTTGATTCATGGGACATGGAGGCTGAGAAGCTCCACAACCTGCCCTCTGCTGGCTGGAGACCCAGGAGAGGGAAAGCTGGTGATGTCATTTGTCTGAGTCTGAAGGCCTGACAATCTGGGGGGCCAATGGTATAAACCCAAGGCTGGGTTGGAAAGGGCCAAGGACCAGGAGTGCTGATGTCCGAGAGCAGGAGAAAATGGGTGTTCCAGATTAAGAAGAGGGAGCGAATTCACCCTTCCTCCGACTCTCTGTTCTCTCCAGGCCCCCAAAGAACTGGATGGTGCCCACGGCTATATTCGGTCTACTGATGCAAACACTCATCCTTTCCGGAAACCCCCAGAGATAATGTTTTACCGGTTATCTGGGCATCTCTTAGCCCAGGCTTCCCTGGTAGCTCAGCTGGTAAAGAATCCACCTTCAGTGCAGGAGACCCCAGCTCAATTCCTGGGTCAGAAAGATCTGCCGGAGCAGGGATAGGCTCCCTATACCCACTCCAGCACTCTTGGGCTTCCCAGGTGGCTCAGACGGTAAAGAATCTGTCTGCAATGTGGTAGACATGGGTTTGATCCCTGGGTTGGGAAGATTCCCTTGGAGGAGGGTGTGGCAACCCTCTCCAGTATACTTGCCTGGAGAATCCCCATGGACAGAGGAGCCTGGTAGGCTACAGTCCGTGGGGTCACAAAGAGTCAGACACAGCTGAGCAACTAAAGCACGGCACGGTGGCTGAAGTCCTCAACTTCTCTGATGTTCAGGTTCCTCCAGTGTGAAATGGAAGGGCACCTCCCCTGCCTACCCTAGAGGGAAGGTTTGACAGGATTAGAGGGGTCTGTCCTTAAAGAGTTTAGCCAGCCAGGTAATGAATGCAGGGACTGGCAGCTGTTGGCATCATGGTCTAGGTCACAGAAGGACATCATGGCTTGTCATTTCCAAACCAGAAGGGGCTATCTCCACAACTCCATCACGGAATCAAGAAGAAATTGGTGAATGTGCCTGGAGTCAAACTGGAATTGGGTGGGGAAAACCCAAATAGAGGACACTTCATAGTTCTTGCCTACCCAGCATCCATATTTCCCTTCTAGCACCCCACCTTTCCTTGGGAAAATGACCCCTCCTCCATGCTCAGTCTATTGGGTTTTTGAGGTTGATACCATCTCCCCAGAACTAGGCCTGGCCATCAGAGCCCTGACTCCTCCAACTGCAGTGATTGGTTCAGAGACCCCAGGCTAGGCCAGTGAGAGGCCTCTCTGAGATTTTTGCTAAACTCTTTGGAAAAAGAGGCATCTTCTTTCAGCTGGAGTGGTTCAGCTGATAGGACATCAGCCTGCAACTGCTGGTGGGTACTACAGAGAGAAAAGAAACCAACCTGCCTGAGAGAGAGGCCAACACAGAGTAAAGAAGAACCAAAGGGCACAGGAAGAATTCCTGACAACAGCACCAGAACCTGGGTCAAGTCATGACTGAGGCTGTGTGCACCCCCACCTTTGGACGTTTCAAATACATGAATCAGTACACTCCTTTTTCGACTTCAGCCAATTTGAGTCACGTTCCTATGACTTGCAATGAAAGTGTCCTCACACAGTCCAGAAATAAAGTCTGCTACAAAGCTGAGCACCAAAGAATTGACACTTTTGAAGTGTGGTGGTGGAGAAGACTCCTGAGAGTCCCTTGGACTGCAACGAGATCTAAACAGTCCATCCTAAAGGAAATCAGTCTTGAATATTCATTGGAAGGACTGATGCTGAAGCTGAAGCTCCCATATTTTGGCCACCTGATGTGAAGAACTGACTCATTTGAAAAGACCCTGATATTGGGAAAGATTGAAGGCAGGAGGAGAAGGGGACGACAAAGAACAAGATGGTTGGATGGCAACACTGACTCAATGGACATGAGCTTGAGCAAGCCCTGGGAGTTGGTGATGGACAGGGAAGCCTGGTGTACTGCAGTCCATGGGGTCGCAAAGAGTCGGACACAACTGAGCAACTGAACTGAACTGAACTGAACATGAACAGACAGAGAGAGATAAATACATGAGTTAATGGATGAAGAAGCAAGGAAACAAACGAGTGAGTGAAATATTCCAGGAAATAATCAATTTTTGTTCTCAGATGCTAACACTTCCTGTTCCTGAATAGCCTTCTCTGTGGCTCCAGGTATCAGGAAGACTCCGCCCACGGTGTTAACACTTTCTCAGGCAGGATTCTGCTCCTCTCAGAGCACATCCAAACATCCTTGGCAGGCAAGCCCACCTTCACCTCTGGATGGGCCTGAATCTCCCCACTGCATCTCATCTCGGACAGCTGTCACGTGGTTAAATGTGATAAAGCATCTAAGACACTTGGCAGGGGGCCTGGAAAAGCAGCGGTGCTGGATAACCAACAGCAGCGATGGCCACTACTGCCCTGATGCTGTCAGGCTCAGCTCATAGCCATTTCCATGAAGTCCCCTCTGACCAACTGAGTTCCGTCAGCTTACTACCCCTAGGGCAGAATTCAAGTGGGCAAGCTTGCCACACACTCAGATGCCCTTTTGCTCAAACCTTGGCATATCAGAATCCTCAAGGTAGGTGGATCACGAATGCTCATTCCCAGCCCTGCCTGCTGAGGATCCTTGCCAGAAGGCTACGGTGGGGCCCAGGCATTTGCATTTTCACCAAGTTCCTACCCCTGAGATGATTCTGAAGCAAGTGGTCCATAGACTGCTGCTGCTGCTGCTGCCAAGTCGCTTCAGTCGTGTCTGACTCTGTGCGACCCCATAGATGGCAGCCCACCAGGCTCCTCTGTCCCTGGGATTCTCCAGGCAAGAATATTAGAGTGGGTTGCCATTTCCTTCTCCAGTGCATGCATGCATGCTAAGTCGCTTCAGTCATGTCCGACTCTGTGCAACGCCATGGACAGCAGCCCACCAGGCTCCTCTGTCCACAGGATTCTCTAGGCAAGAGTACTGGAGTGGGATGCCATTTCCTTCTCCAGGTCCATAGACTACGCTCAGGAAAACACCCACCTTTCCACTATCCCATTTGATTAATACAGGTGTGAAAGCTAAGGTCCCCAGGGGGGACGGAGATTGTCCGAAACCCACACAGGAATTCCCTGGCACAGCCAGAGTGAACCGGAACTGTGCCCTGTGGGCCTGGGCTTGCTTCACCCTGCTGCTTGGGGCTCCCTTCTGCCAACTGAATTTCCCACTTTTCACATGTGTTTCCCAGCCTCAGCTTCTCCCATCACTGAGCTGGCTCCTGCCTCTGGAGAATATGTCTGCTCAGGGCCCTGAACCTGCTGGTGCTCACATAACACGTGACCGATGAGGGGATATTTGGAATTGTAGCAGGACCAAAATATTTAGCAGTTTCTTTTTCTTTTTAAATAGTTTATCACCCTTTCTTTTCACCTGCATGTGCGTGTGCTAAGTCACTTCAGTCGTGTCTGACTCTTTGAGATCCTATGGACTGTAGCCCACCAGGCTCCTCTGTCCATGGGCTTCTCCAGGCAAGAATACTGGAGTGGGTTGCCATTCCCTCCTGCAGGAAATCTTCCTGACCCAGGGATTGAACCCTTGTTTCTTACGTCTTCTGCATTGGCAGGTGGGTTTATGACCACTGGCAGCAGCTGGGACGTCCTTTTTTCCCCATCTATTGTTGCTGTTCAGTTGCTCAGTCATGTCTGACTCTTTTCAACCCCATGGACTGCAGTACGCCAGACCTCCCTGTCCTTCACCATCTCCTGGATCTTGCTCAAACTCATGTCCTTTGAGTGGATGATGCCATCCAACCATCTCATCCTCTGTCTTCCTCTTCTCCTCCTGCCTTCAATCTTTCCCAGCATCAGGGTCTTTTCAAATGAGTCAGTTCTTCACCTCAGGTGACCAGCGTATTGGAGTTTCAGCTTCAGCATCAGTCCTTCCAATGAATGTTCAGGACTGATTTCTTTTAGGATGGAATGGCTTGATCTCCTTGCAGTCCAAGGGACTCTCAAGAGTATTCTCCAACGCCACAACTCAAAAGCATCAATGCTTCGGTGCTCAGCCTTCTTTATGGTACAACTCTCACATCCATACATGACTACTGGAAAAACCATAGTTTTGACTAGATGGACCTTTGTCAGAAACATAATGTCTGCTTTTTAATATGGTGTCTAGGTTTGTCACAGCTTTTCTTCCAAGGAGCAAGTGTCTTTTAATTTCATGGTTGCAGTCACCATCTGCAGTGGTTTTGGAGCCCAAGAAAATAGTCTGTCACTGTATCCATTGTTTCTCCATCTATTTGCTGTGAAGTGATGGAATCGGATACCATGATCTTCATATTTTGAATGTTGAGTTTTAAGCCAGCTTTTTCACTCTCTTTTTTCATCTTCATCAAGAAGTTCTTTAGTTCCTTTTCGCTTTCAGCCATAAGGGTGGTATCTTCTGCATGTCTGAGGTCATTGATATTTCTCCTGGCAGTCTTGATTCCAGTTTGTGCTTCTTCCAGCCCAGCGTTTCTCATGATGTGCTCTGCATATAGGTTTAATAAGCAGGGAGACAATATACAGCCTTGACGTACTCCTTTCCCAGTTTGGAACCAGTCCATTGGTCCATGTCCAGTTCTAACTGTTGCTTCTTGACCCGCATACAGATTTCTCAGGAAACCTGACACTGCTGCTGCTGAGTTGCTTCAGTCGTGTCCCACTCTGTGCGACCTCATGAGCTGCAGCCCACCAGGCTCCGCCGTCCCTGGGATTCTCCAGGCAAGAACACTGGAGTGGGTTGCCATTTCCTTCTCCAATGCATGAAAGTGAAAAGTGAAAGTGAAGTCTCTCAGTCGTGCCCGACTCTGTGCGACCTCATGGACTGCAGCCTCTCAGGCTCCTCCGTCCATGGGATTTTCCAGGCAAGAGCACGGGAGTGGGTTGTCATTGTGTATACCAAGTGTTTTACAGGTAAGACATAAAGATATGTTATTATGGTATTTACATAATACGTAAAACTTTGGAGTGCAAATGCCATAATGTAATTTTTTTAAGGAGTTCAGATTTTAACCTTGTGTTAAAAGGCATTTTTTTCTGACTTTTTTTTTAAAGTGGAAGTATAGTTAAAAAATTGAAGTATGGTTGATTTACAATGTTGTGCACAGCAAAGTGATTCAGTTATTCCCATGCATATAAGTATCTATTTTTTTTTCCCCTCATAGGTTATTACAAAATGATGGAGCATCGTTCCCTGTACTACACAGTAGGTCCTTGTTGGTTATCTATTTGATGTACTGTAGTGTGTGTGTGTGTGTTCATCCCGACCGCCTCATTTATCCCTCCCACGCTTAGCAGTTTCTTCAGCAAAGGAGACGGGTGATCCTCTGTTGTTTCTATGTTTTGTTGTTTTGTTTTTTGGCATCGAGGCATGTGGGATCTTAACTCCTCGACCGGGGATCGAACGTGCATCCCCTGAGTTGGAAGGCGATGTCTTAACCACTGAACCAGCAGGGAAGTCCCGAGAGCTGGGATGTTGATGGAGCTGCCGTAAACCTGCCAGACTGCAGGCTCCAGGGCTACAGCCTGGATCTGCCGTGCTCACCTGCATTTCACATTCTCCCTGCCTGAGGCACTGGAGGTGTTCAAGTGATGAGAGAGGAAAATGGAAGCCTGGACCCTACTTCCCATTCTTAGTTAATTTCCTGTACTGGTGATGTTCTGATCGCAACAAGAATGTTACCAGCCCTGTCACGTCACCACCTCTGTCCCCCGTCCCATCCTTCCAGCTATGGGGTTGGGGGCGTGGAGGTCCACCGGATGCTCCAGGTGCCTATCTTGGACCATCTTCTCCAGCATCATGTATGCAAGGGATGGAGGGTGGGTGGGGAGAAGGGTTTGCTTCAGCTGACTGTGGGCAGCTGGGCATGCCGTCACACCCCCTCCCCTGCCCGACCTGCCCTTTTCTCCATCAGTGCCTTGGCGCCGCGTCCCCTGGCTTAGCCAGGACTGGATTTGATTGATTCTTTATAGCCTGAGGATTTGATGCCTGCACTGAGCACATGTGGAAGACAAACCAGGGGCAGGGGGAGAGGAGAGGAGAGGCAAGGGGGAGCTATGTGGGCCAGACCCCAACCCTTACAAGACACAGGGCTCGCCGCCCCAGCCCAGACAAGGACATCCCTTCCCACTGCACCACCATGCTGGTGACTCTGGTTTCTAGAATCGTCCTGAACCTCATTTCCCAGCAATGTCCAATCGAACAGGAATGTCCGAGCCCAGGCCCTTCAAATGGGACACGCCTGGGCCAAACATCCTCCCGAAAAAATGTGATGCGAGCATTGTTCATCTGTTATTGATTGAGAGGCTATGAGCTTTGCTTCCAAAATCTCCAATAAAACTGACTTGGAGGAGAATTTCCTGAATCCCTGGGTAAGTGGATAAAGATGTTCCCCAGGAGTCCAGGGTGGTGCTGGTGGGGGAGTTCGTGCCCAGTTGGTTTTCTCCTTTGTTACTTAATGAAGAACAGAAAACAATCAGCCCGACTGCTGAGTCCAGAGACAGCTCCCTTCTCCCTTTGAGTTAATTTCCGGTTGGAGGCAGGGCCCTGCTCAGCCTGAGAGCCCCTGGGAATCTGCCTCTTCTTTTTTCGGGTGGGGGATGGGGCATCCCGTGGAAGGGCTTTTGCACCTGTGGGTGGCATTAGTGGGGTAGAAGGTTTCTGGGGAGCGTGACAGGGCATTTGGGGAGCTGGTTCAGTTGCTGGAGCCGGCCAGGTTACAGAGAGAAAGATCCAACCCTGGTCCACCTCTTGGCGGCTCTACCCGCTGTGTGACCTGGGGCAAGGGAGTTTGCCTTTCTGAGCCTCAGTCTCCCCATCTGTGAAATGGGAGTTGTCTCGGCTCCGCCTTAGGGGGTTGTTGCCAGGAATCGAGGAGAGCAGACGCACTCTGCAGCCTGCCTGGTGCACTGCACACACTCAGTAAGCCTGGGCTCTTACGCTGACTTTCTGACATCACCAGCTAGGACTCTGCTGACTTCATGGTGAGCCCCAGAGACGCCCAGAGAAATGGGATCACCCCTTGCCGGCCCATCTCCTCCCCTCCTCCCACTCCCACCGCGTGCTCTGGGGCTGGGGATGGAAGGATGAGGGCAGGCCATCTGAGTCAGAGTGCTCGTCATCGGGCGGGGGGAGTCGAGGGGGGAGAGCAGCCAGGGTGTGGCTGGAGAGGCCAGTCCTCAGCTCCCATCTCGGCTGTGTGGCAGCCTCGTACCTCAAGGTCACTGATCTCGGGCACCCTCAGAGCCAGCAAGGAAGGTGTGTCCTACCCATAGCCTTTTCCCCGTGCACTTATGTGGTTATGAGCCCCTGGTGCCTCCTCTCCCAGAAGAGAAGGTTGATTTTTGCCTTGTGCATCTCAAAAGTTTGTTATACAGCTCAAATCAGGACAGGGCTCAGAGAACATAACAAAGACTCGAACGACCCAGACAAGTCTGGGCCTAATCTGGAACTACATGAACCTTGATCAGACCCAAGCCTACAAGGCAAAGGCTCAGAGGACTGAAATGGAACTTCAAACCACCGCCCACAGGGATCATACAGAACTTAGAGCCTGCATCCAGCCAGGTTGCTTGGCTGCTCCAAGAAAAATCTCAAGATTCTCTTAAGACAATAACAACCCAGAATCTACACAATGTGACATTCACAACATCCAGGGTGCAATCCAAAATTATCAGCATAGAAAGAGTCATGAAGATATGAAGGCCCTTAACCGCATAAAAGTCTAGAACTTTCACAGACATCTATGAAAAGTCTAGAACTAACAACATACTTAATGGTGAAAGACTGAATGCTTCCTCCTGTGAGATATATCATGAACCGTGTACAACAATGAAATAAAAATGGATCGCACACCGATATCACCTGCATACACATCATAAAAACACAAAAGTTCTAGAAGAAAACATAGGAGGAAATCTTTGGGATCTCAGGTCAGGCAAAGATTTCTTGGCTTCAGCACCAGTAACACTACCCATAAAAGAAGAGATGGACGAGTCATCAAAACTGAGTTTATGCTCTTTGAAAGACTCTATTAAGGAAACGGAAAGATAAGGCACAGACTGAGAAAAACCACTTGCAAACCACATATCTGCTGAGACTTGCATCTGAAATCTACAAAGAACTCTCAAGAATAATAAGAAAGCAAACAGCCCGACCACCCCAAAATGGGCAAAAGATTTGAACAGACACTTCACCTAAGGAGACATAGGGAGAGGGAAGAAGCACAGGAAAGATGTTCAAAGTAAGTAATCACCTGAGAACAGATGATTAAACCTGCAATGTAATACCATTCACGCCTACTGGAACAGCTGAAATTTAACAGGCTGACCGTATCAAGGATTGGTGAGAAGGAAACGCGTATACTTCCAGTAGGAACAGAAAATAGCCTAACCGCTTTAAAACATAGTTTAGCAGTTTTCAAGTAGTTAAACATATACCTGCCCTATGATCTAGCCATTTCATTCTGAGGTACTTACCCAAGAGAAAAGGAAATACAGGTGTTCACAAAAACTTCGGTGTGAAGGCTTATAGCAGCTTTATTCATAATAGCTAAAAACCAGGACCAACCCAAATGTTCCTCAACGGACAGATGGACAAACACACTGTGGCGTAATGCAGGTAAAGACCACTGCTCATGAATTAAAGGGAACAAAGTGTACTGGTACATGCAACAATATGGATAAATCACAGTAATTAAGCTGAGCGAAAGAAGCCCAACCGAAAGAGAGCACATACTGTGTGACTCTATTTATAAAAAATTCCAGGAAACGTGAATGATTTATAGTCACAGATGTCCATCTGTGACTCTGGGATCAGGGAAAAGGTTTCTTATCCCAATTATAGTGATAATTGTAATGTATGTCAAAACTGACCAAAATTGTACAACTGAAATGCGGATAAGTTGAAAATGAAAGTGATAGTCACTCAGTCGTGTCCGACTCCTGGCAACCCCATGGACTGTAGTCTGCCAGTCCTTGGAATTCTCTATCCATGGGATTCTCCAGGCAAGAATACTGGAGTGGGTAGCCGTTCCTTCTCCAAGGGATCTTCCTGGCCCAGGGATGGTACCCGGGTCTCTTGCATTGCAGGGGGATTCTTTACCATCTGAGCCACTTCAAATAAAACTGGGGAGAAAAAGGAATAGTTTTCTTGCTGTACTGATATTAAATACCCATTCAGTGGCACCCAAGGCATCCCATGCATTAACCCAGGCCTCTCACTAGGAAGCATCTCCCTAAGTACTGCAAAGAGCCCAGTTCCTTGGACCCGTCGTGTTCTACAGCCTGGTGAGTCTAAGGCAGCAGGTGAAAAGCACCAAGAATAAAGTGACCATGAACTTAGCCTGAGCCACAGAAGTAAAACCCGGGAGTTACGGGAGTACTGAGGAGAGGCGAATTCTCTCCCAGCCCAGGCTCCTCTGAAGCAGAGCCTGAGGCACAGGGCTCACGTGTTATTACTTTATTAGGAGATGGAATCCCAGCATGATGGCTCATTTTATGTGCCAACCTGACAGGGTTGTGGGGAGCTCAGCTATCTGGTTAAGCATCTCTGGGAGTGTGTGCGAGGGGTTTCTGGAAGAGATCAGTGTCTGAGTCCGTGGAGTGATTAGGGCAGATCACCCTCCCCAGTGTGGGTGGGCATCGTCCAATCTGTTGAGGGCCTGACTTGAACAAAAAGGGGAAGAAAACTGAATTTTCTCTCTCTCTACCTGACTACTTGAGCTCAGACATCGGGCTGCTTCTGTCCTTGGACCTGAACTTATACTACAGGCGCCCTGATTTTCAGGCCATTGGACTCGGGCTGGAATACACCACCAGCTTTCTTGGGCTTCTGGCTTGCAGATGGCAGATAGTTTTCTCAGCCTCCATAATGAAGAGAGCCAATTCCTCATAATAAATCTCGTTATTAAATCTCTTGACCAGTATTTGAGCTTCCCTGGTGGCTCAGATGATAAAGTGTCTGTCTGCCTGTAATGCGTGAGACTCAGGTTCAATCCCCGGGTTGGGAAGATAACGCTGGAGAAGGAAATAGCAACCCACTCCAGTGTTCTTGCCTGGAAAATCCCATGGATGGAGGAGCCTGGTGGGCTACAGTCCGGGGGGGTCACAAAGAGTCGGACACGACTGAGCGCCTTCACTTGATCAGTATTGAGATAGATGTAACCTCCTGTTGGCTCTGTTCCTCTGGAGAGCCCTGACTGGTACACCCAGGAAACAGAAGTGTAGGGCAAGAGGAATGAAGGAGGGAGGGGAAGAGCCATAGAAAGACGTGACAGCAAGTCAGCTACAGGTGAGAATCACCGAATCCGCATCTCAAATGCATACTNCTGTTGGCTCTGTTCCTCTGGAGAGCCCTGACTGGTACACCCAGGAAACAGAAGTGTAGGGCAAGAGGAATGAAGGAGGGAGGGGAAGAGCCATAGAAAGACGTGACAGCAAGTCAGCTACAGGTGAGAATCACCGAATCCGCATCTCAAATGCATACTGTCCTCTAAGCTCCAGGCCAATAGACAGCTCTGCTCAATGAGCCCCAGGCTGGGTTGTCATCCTCCTGACCCTCAATTCTACTCCCCCTTAGCATGTGTCTCCAACACTCAGTTAAAGGCCCCACATCCCCTTAGCTGCTCATGCCAGAAACCTGGAAATCTTCCTGGAATCCCCTGGCTTCCTCTACAACCAGGCACCACCAAGTCTAGTTGATTCTACCCCCTCCAATACTATCCCCAGATACTTGCTACTCAGAGTGTTCTCCCTGGACCAGCCGCAAGCAGCATCAGACTCTCACCCCCACTCAGACCTACAGACTAAAATCTGCACTTTAACAACATTTCCAGATGATTGGTACGAGTATTAAAGTTTGAGAAGCCCTGCTCTCCAACATTTCGTTTTTCACAACATTGGCTGTATATTGACAGCATCCGAGGGTCTTTAGAAATACTATTGCCTGGGTCCCTTCTCCAGAGATCCTGATTGAATTGGTCTCGACTGTGGTCTGAGCATCTGGATGTTGCAGTGTTATTGTGCAGCTGGGGTTGAGACCTGCCACTTTTGCCACTGACCCTCTCAGCCTCCCCATGGCCCCCAGCCTCTGTCGGGCCTCCTTCAAGGACACTTGTGGCAGTCTGCTGCTCAGCCTCCAGGGTAGCCCCCTTCCAGTCCATCCTACACACATCAGCCAGAGTGGCCTTTCATAGCAGGAAAAAAGTCTGCCCACTTTAACAGAGACAACCCAAATGCATAGAAATAAAACTTACTTTCTCTAACTGACCTTATTCTGCTGACAAATAAACAAGAAAAGGAAATAAATAAATACACGATCTTAATTTTACCAATTCAAGGTGATGCTGTCTCTTTTGGGTTACTTTGGTCCTTTTTTTGTGGAACGTGCTCTGTTTTTCCTGGTGGCTCAGAATCTGGCTGCAATGCAGGAGACCTGGGTTCGATATCTGGGTTGGGAAGATTCCCTGGAGAAGGGAATGGCTGCCCATCCCAGTATTCTTGCCAGGAGAAGTCCACGGGCAGAGGAGCCTGGCGGGCTATAGTCCACGGAATTGCAAAGAGTTGGACATGACTGAGCGGCTTCCTGTCTTTCTGGAGTTCTTTCCACCTCCCACCCCATCTTTCATTCCTGAGACGATGCGTGCGTTCAAGAGGTGCCCGTGTACCCTGAGGGTGGCAGGAGGCGCGCTGGTCCACACGAGGCCTCTGGCCTGCCTCACCGGCCTCACTGACTCCCTTACCGCTGAGCTTTGGCCTGTCTTCTCTGGCCTGCCAGTGCTGTCCTTGGTCCCTCCTGCCTGCAGCTGTGCTGCCCATGGCCACTGCTGCTACTGGTGGGCCCCACCACCCCCAGTCTCCTCTCTGTGGCCTCTTGTTCTGCTCTTCTCAGCCTCTCTGGCCCCCTCTGCTGTAGGAGGCACACAGGGGCCTCCAGGACTCATGTCTATCGCCCATGAGCCACAGGGAACCGGGAGGGCTCTTTCAGGCTCGCTAGCCTGGACTCGTCTCTTGGTATCTGCCTGAGCCAGGAGGGCTGGCAAGAACTGGGCCTTAGCCCAGTGTTCTCAGTTCCCCCATCACTCTCATGAAGTGCCCAAGGGGCCTTCTGTCTCCTCCCTTCCCCCAACATCCTGGGCAGGGTTTCTACCCCAGACTGGCTCCCCGCCTGCCCTGCCCCCACAGGAAGGATCCTGTGCCCCTCTCTCCAGGCCAGTGCTTCTCTTTCATCCTGTGTGCATTTCTTCTACGTAAGGATCTCAGCAAAAGTCTCTGGTCCAAACTGGTCAGGCCTGACTTGTGAATACAAGGTGTTTGGGGCATCTTTTTAAAATTTTTTTTCTCTTCACAGGGCTGGCTTTCAGAATCATTATCTCACTGCAAACTTCAGAAAGCCAGTCTGGCCTCTTTGTTCTAAAGAATACTAGCTTTCTCTTTCCCTGGGAAGCGTCCTGGACTTCTCTTCATGAAAGGCTGCAGAGCAACATGCTTTAGGGTGGGACGAGGGGAGAATTAAAAGCAACCTTCTCGAAGTTTAACTGTCCATCAGCTCGTGAAAGGATAACCAAATTGTGGCGCAGATATACTATGGAATATTACTCAGCAGTGAGAAAGATTCCCCGAGACACACATGGGAAGCTCAAAAGCATTGCACTAAGTGAAAGGCCAGGCTCAGAAGGTTACATATTGTGTGACTTCGTTCATAAGAAATTGTAACTAAGGTAAACCTGTAGATTTGAAATTAGTTCATTTCATGTTTGCCTGGGCTGGTGGCATACAGGGGAGGTGATCGATTGCAGAGGGTCAGGAGGGGAACGTTGGGGGCTGATGAAATGTTCTGTCTTGATTGTGGTGCTAATTTTACAACTCTATGTCCTGTGCTGTGCTTAGTCACACAGTCATGTTTGACTTTTTGCAACCCTATGGACTGCAGCCTGCCAGGCTCCTCTGTCCATGGAGATTCTCCAAGCAAGAACACTTGGGTGGGTTGCCATGTTCTCCTCCAGGGGATCTTCCCAACCCAGGGATCGAGCCCAGGTCTCCCTCACTGCAGGTGGATTCTTTACCATCTGAGCCACCAGGGAAGCCCAAGAATACTCGAGTGGGTAGCCTGTTCATTTTCTAGGGAACCTTCCCAACCCAGGAATCAAACCGGGGTCTCTTGCATTGCAGATGGATTCTTTACCACCTGAGCTACCAGGGAAGCCTATACAACTGCATATCCTTGTTCAAAAGATTGACTTGTACACTTAAAAGTGGTAAAATTTAGGTCCATCCATGTTACTGCAAATGGCATTATTTGATTCTTTTTATGGCTGGATAATATTCCATTAAATATATGTGTGTATGTATATGTGTGTATATGTATATATATATATATATTTGATTCTTTTTATGGCTGGATAATATTCCATTAAATATATGTGTGTATGTATATGTGTGTATATGTATATATATATATATATTTGATTCNAAATTTAGGTCCATCCATGTTACTGCAAATGGCATTATTTGATTCTTTTTATGGCTGGATAATATTCCATTAAATATATGTGTGTATGTATATGTGTGTATATGTGTGTATATGTATATATATATATATATATTTGATTCTTTTTATGGCTGGATAATATTCCATTAAATATATGTGTGTATATGTGTATATATATATACACATATACACACATATAACAAGGACCTTCTGTATAGCACAGGGAACTACGTTATCTTATAATAATAATCTATAATGGAAAAGAATGCATGAATCTATACATATGCAAATCTCTTTGCTGGACATCCAAATTATATATTTATATCAATAACTTCAGATATGTAGATGACACCACCCTTATGGCAGAAAGTGAAGAGGAACTAAAAAGCCTCTTGATGAANGAAAGTGTTGGCCAGTGACCTGGCACTGCCCTCCCAGACCCCACCAGGCACAGAGCCCCTCCTGGCCAGCAAGAGCTGACACACACCTGCTGCAGTTTGCCAGAGACCCCGGCCTGCAGCGCCCGCCTCCTCCATGCCTACTCACCCCACGGCCTGAGATGACCGCCCTACACCGGGGAAGGGGTAGATCGCTGGGAGGGTTCAAGAACCTGAGGAGGGTCCTTGTCCACTCAAAGGTGGCAGAAGGCACATTCTGTACTGCGAGCTCTGATCTCGGGCATCAGAAATTAACTCCTCCTTCCAACTGCTTTCCTCTCCTTCCTGCTCCTCCAGGACCAAACTCAACCATCCATTACAGCGCCTCCTGCCCCACCTAACATAGCCCATCTCCCTTTTCAGGGGTCTCTTGCAGTTCACAGTGCCTCTAAGTCTGCCAGCCTTTCTCCCTTTTCCCTCATCCCATTCACTCCCATCGTCTGCTACAGGAGATAAGAGGGAAGGAGGAACAGAAGTTGGAGATGCTGATGGGGTAACGATGAGTATCCATATCCCTTACTGAGCATCACTCCACGCCTGGCCTCACAAGACTTGACGTCTAGATTTCCCTACAGCCACCGAGGTAGGTGCTCTCATGGGGCAGTGGCCGTCCCTGACACCTGCAGGACAACAGCAAGACCCACTATTTGTTAAGCATTTTTGATACGTCAGGTTTGGGATAAGCACCTTCTGCTCACTCTTCTTCCAGCCTAACATTAACAGTAGGAGACCAAGACTCTTGCAACGTCCGTTCTGCAGGTGAGAAAAGGCTGTGCTATTGAGGGAAAGAATAAGTTGTGGATCAGAGTTCAACATTGGATTGGAAGGGGCAGGGGGACACAGGGGCAGAGAGACTCTGGAAATGCCTGCTAACCATTGTTGCCACCCTAAGAAATGCAGGTGCAACGGTGCATTGGACGCTGGGTGAGGGAGCAGGCAAATAAGACAACCCGCTTCCCCGTAAGTTCTTACCCTGGAGGAGGGATCCGTGAGTCCGTAACCTGTGGCACTGGGGGGGGGGGGGTGCTGCTGGAGAGAAGTGAGGGGCGTGGGCACCAGGGGTCCTGATGACTTGAATGTGTCCCAGAGGAACAGGGGCAGCCCTTGGATTTTTGTGGCCTGAGGTGGAAATTTGAAACAATAAGGAAAGGGAGAATAGTGACAGAAACAAGAAAGAAAGAAAAAGCAAGGAAACAATAAAATGTTACCATCTTGCAGGCGCCAGGCTGGGCGACGAAACCGCTAATGAGCCCGAGGTTCAGGAGCCCAGCATCTAATTCAAACCAGACACATAACAGCCCCAGAATGTATAAGAGCACTGGGGGGAATGTGCCCTTGAGAAAGAGCTGGGGTTGGAGACTCCNACAATAAAATGTTACCATCTTGCAGGCGCCAGGCTGGGCGACGAAACCGCTAATGAGCCCGAGGTTCAGAGAGCCCAGCATCTAATTCAAACCAGACACATAACAGCCCCAGAACGTATAAGAGCACTGGGGGGAATGTGCCCTTGAGGAAGAGCTGGGGTTGGAGGCTCCCACACTCGCCGTGCTGCCCATCCAGCAGAGTTCAGGTCCAGCCAGGGCGGCAGGGAGAGACAGGGTAGTGAGAATGTACCCATCTGGTCCCATCAGGTCCAGCAAGCCATCCTGCTGTCTCCTTGCAGGGAACCATCCAGAGCATCACTGGAGGTCAGCTCGCCCGCAGCTCCAACCCTCCCCATCGCAATCAGCATTTCATGTCGGGGGATGGAGACCCTACTACACTTTTCCCCCTATTTTGTCTACTTTTGAGTATTTGAAAGCATTTTATTTTAGCTCCCTTTTCATCAAGGCACTTGTTCATTTGAGTAATCCGTGATAACTGTATCTTGATCATTAGTGACTTGACTCCTTTCCAAGTACTTTGAGTTCTTTTTAGGTGTCTGGGAAGCAGGATAATGCAGGGATGCTGGACGAGGGCGGCTTGGGTTTGAATCCCAGCTCCACCAGTACTAGCTGTGCGATCTTGGGCAGATAATTAACCTCTCTGTGCCTCCGTCTCCCACCTCTGACATGGAGACAACGATAGCCTCTACCGCCTAAGCTTGTCGTCAAAATTAAAGGAGATGATACGTGTGCAAACCACGGGCACTGAGTAAGCACTCGGTGCGCTGAGGTGTTTTGCCTACTTTGACGCTTTCTATTTATGTGTTTACTCAAGTATTATTTGAGCATTTCCTGAAGTCAGGTGATGAGTTAGGAACCAGGAAGGCAATAGTGAGTGTGACGGGCCCCTGCCCTCATGTGGCTCCCTGTTCAGTCGGAAAGGCAGACCAGCCCAAAGTGATTGTAACTCAGTGTATTGGGGGTTAGGGAGCAGAGGGCATAACAAAGGCACCTGGTGAGTCATAAGCAATCAGAGGAGGCTTCCTGGAGGAGGTGACCTCACAGTTACAACTTGAAGGACACGTAGGCATTAGGCAATACAGAGAGACTGAGTATCTCAGCTGGAGAGAGAACAGGGTTTGCAAAGACTGATAAGCATAAAATGCCTGGATTCTCTCAGAGAACTGCAGACAGTGCTGGAAAGTCCTGTGTGATGGGGATGAGGCAGCTGATATGGCTATGGAGGGAGCCAGGCGCCAGGCCCAAAGGGGCCCCCAAGCCTTGGATGCTGGGCTGAGCTTGAACGCTGTTCTAAAGTTGGTTTAAATCTTGTTTTTGAGCTTCTCTTTCCTCATTTGTAAACCCAGATATGGTGCAGAGCTGTTAGGATGAAGTGACACAGCTCTGTACTTTGCACCAGGTCTGCCAGGTAGCAGAAGACCCGCTCACGCTGGCTATAGTGAATATTGTTATTCTGACTGAGCAGAATTCTTGGGAGACAATGCGATAATGCAGGGAAAGTCCTCAGTACTCAATAAAAGAGCATGATTGTTAAGAATTCGAGTTCTGGAGCCAGACTGCTTGGGTTCGTACCCTGGATCCACCACCCAAGAGTGGGCAAGTTCCCTCACCTTTCTGACCCTCAGTTTCCTCATCTGTAAAATGGGGGCAAAACTCCATAGCCTTGTGAGGATGAAGAATGCATGTAAAGGCCTACCTATCCCTGGCAAATGCTAATGCCTCAATGGAATTAAAAAGTTGGCAATTATTAGTGGTTACTCATTTCAAGTAGTTTCTTTGCATCCTCCACCGGTTAGTTACACAAAACCTTCACAACATCTGATTATACACAAGACGATTTGGATACATATTAATAGTTTATTAGCTGCCAGGTTTTTTCCAGATGGTAGAATACATCAAATTCACATTCCACTGCTTTTTCAAGTTGGATGACGTTCACAAGCCACTTAAAGTTACTGTGGAATTAACAGGTAAACAGAGACCTCTGCTAAATGCCATGTCCTTGACATTCAGTATCAATGTTGTTTACTGCTAGTTACTAAGCCGTGTCCGACTCTGTGATCTCATGGACTGTAGCCCGCCAGGCTGCTTTGTCCTTAGGATTCTCCAGGCAAGAATACTGGAGTGGGTTGCCACTTCCTTCTCCAGGGAAATCTTCCCAAACCAAGGATCGAACCCACGTCTCTGGCTTGGCAGGTGTACTTTTTACCACTGAGCCACCAGGGAAGCCCCATCAGTATCAATAGTCTGTGTTATTAACAACGAGTACCTGCCCTGCACCACACATGTAACAGAGAGCTTTCGTATCCATCACACTTTGAAGTGAGGCAGCATACCCACTTTGTATAATGGAGATGGAGACTTGGAGAGGTCAGGGGGCAGCCAGCACTCAAACTAAGGTGTGTGTGTGTGATGTCACACATTCAAAGCGTGACGGAAACCAAAGCCCTCTTACACGTGCGGTGCAGGGCAGGAGCTTGCTGTTAATCATACAGACTATTGATACTGATGGGGCTTCCTCCGCAGCTCAGTGGTAAAGAATCCACCTGCCAAGCAAGAGACGTGGGTTTCGTCTCCCGGGAAGATCCCCTGGAGAAGGAAATGGCAACCTGCTCCAGTACTCTTGCTTGGAGAATCCCATGGACAGAGGAGCCTGGCGGGCTGCAGTCCGGGAGATCACAGAGTCGGACCTGACTTAGCGTCCCGAGTCAGGTTGTGTTTTCTCAGTGGTCCCCTTTCTGAGCTGAGTGCTGACATCTTGGGTAGGCACTGGCTCTTATCCACCCCCTTACCAGCCTTCCTCTCCCCACTGGGTCTTCCCTGCGTAAGGAAGATCCGTTTCTCTGGGTTTTGGAGAACAACAGCCTCTCCTGTGTATTTTCCACAGAGCCTCCCTTTGGGGATAGATGAAGTATTGCCTCTCCTCACATTGGTGGCTCAGACGGTAAAGTGTCTGCCTACAATGCCTACCATGTGGGAGACCCGGGTTCAATCCCTGGGTCAGGAAGATCTCCTGGAGAAGGAAATGGCACCCCACTCCAATACTCTTGCCTGGAAAATACCATGGATGGTGGAACCTGGCAGGCTACAGTCTGTGGGGTCACAAAGAGTCCGACACGACTGAGCGACTTCACTTTTATCACTTTATCACATTCCTGTAGAAGCTGCAGTGACCTGTAGATCAAAGAGCTGGGTAGGCTCACCTACTATCCAGCTTTGGGGGCCCTTGTGCCTCCCACAACCAACTGGAAATGTTCTTCCGAGAGCGTGAGGTGGGTGCTAGAGTCCACAGTGCCATGAAAGTGACAAAAAAAAAAAAAAAAAAAGCAATGGGCAGAGGGTCAACTTCTGACCTGCCATGAAAAGTCACTGCCCCGTTCTGAGTACCCGTTACCCCATCGGGAAAATGGGGAACGTGAATGAGTTGCCTTGCCTTCCTCATAGGATACGGAAATACAGTGCAGCTTATTATAAACCTCAAGGAACAATGTGCAGAAGGTCACCCAGCTGACTGAGCACAGATAATAAGTATCTACTCTGCGGGGACAACATCGTAAGAATTTTTTAAGCACTGAGAGCGGAACTTCTTCACATTTCCCAAGCCGCCACTGATCGGATGCTTCAGTTCCGTGGCATTCTTTTGATTGTAAGTGACAGACGATGAGGACTGAACGGGAGAGAGACAGACAGAGACCGACAAATCCTAACGAAAAGGAAAATGCTTCGGGCAAAATGATGAGACTGGAGGGAGATGGAGGAACAGAGAGGCGCCTGTGGCAATTAAAGGGGCTGAAAGACTATCGCAGAAAGAACGAAGGGTGCGAGGACGGAGAGTGAGGAGTGGGCAGGACCAGAGGTGAGCACTGGAGAGGCTGCGGCTGGGGAGGCGGGCGCGGGGCAGGGGGGCAGTAGACCCGCCACCGCCCAGGGCTGGACCACGAGGGCCCCGAGGCATGAGTGACGATGTGCCCATCCTGAGTGATGGGTGGGCGAGAATCAGCGAGTGGGTGGCCACAGCACCAGGGCTGCATGCCTCCTCAACTGCATGGCTCTGAGGCGGGTTGACGAGACCATATGTGCTCCCCAAACCCCACCAGAGAAAAGCCCATCTTGTTTGGTTCCTGATGCCAGAGCCTCCTCTTGACCCCCAAAGTCCAGTCCAGAAGACCAGTGTCTGCTGACCACTCAGATATTAACCTTTGTACATTAGATCAAGGATGGCTAGAAGGTCACAGGAGCGTGGAAACTCGAGGCCCACTTGTCCAACCCTACCGCTCTCCCTGTCCCTTGTGAAATTTATTCAAGGCTCAGAGGAGAGGAGACCTGTTTAAATCACAAAAGGAGATAGAAGCTGCCCAGAAGCACTGCCCAAGCCTCCTGGCTTTGGAGAAGAACAGAGAATGGGTAGGGGTGGAGAACGAGGGGCAAGAGGGAGGCTCAGAAGAGGAAGGAGCAGGGTGAGAAGATAGAGGATGGGGGAAGCAGGGGCAGGGGTGCCGGAGGCAAGGAGGAAATGGGGGAGGGGGCGCCTGTCCCCTGTGCCGGAGCCAGTGTTCATGTTCGCAGAGGGGTCCCCAGTGCCCAGAAGAAGGCCCGGCACTTGCCGGCATCTGATAAACATTTGCTTCAGACCCTGAGGCAGAGGAAAGCCTTCTGGTGACTCCAGCCCTTGGCCAGAGTCTGCCATGGCCGTCCTTAGGGCTGGGGGTTAGCTGGAGCTGAGGTTAGTAGCAGGGCGTGGCAGAGCTGGGAGCAGAGTTGAGGCCTGGCCTAGGAGAAAACTGACACTGGGTTGAACCAGGACAGGGCTGGACTCAGGGCAGGAGTGTGTGGAGATACTCAGAGCAGGGGCTGGTGCTGAACGGGATTTCGAGGTGAGTGCTGAGGTCCAGCCTGAATTGGGCTAGTGCGCTAATGACCTGGAGATTTGGGCTAAGGCTGGTTCTGAGACTATTGGAGGGATAGGACCTGGGGCCCCTTCCTTCCCTTGCCCTGGTCCCATGCCTTTCTCCACTAAGGCCTGCCCAGTGGGTTCTCCCCAGAGTCCTGCCTGAGGCCCCCTGGAGCCCAGGTTCCATTCTGCTCAGGGCTGGAGCCTGAGACACAGAGATGCCCCAGGGTAGGGAGGCAGGAGGGGATCCAGCTCCCACTGAGTTGGAGCATCCTAACAGCTCTGCTGGACCGGCCCAGAAGGAACAGGGCCCTGCCGCTGATGCCTGCCCACAAGTGAAATACACCGAGTGAGACTTACTCTGAGGCAACCGTGAATACGCATCAGCGTTGCGGCTTCTTCGGTCCCTGATCTTTAGGGAACCTGCACTGCAGGGCGGGATTCTTCCCAGAAGTTGCCCCGACCCTTGAGCTCACGGGTTAATGGGAGCCTGGTTTCCCCGCACAAGGCTTGGCAGGGAGGTGCTGATGGGGCGAAGAGCAGAGATCAGAACTCTGTAACTGGGAAGAGCCGAGATCCACCCTCTGAGTCTCTGTNTGCAGGGCGGGATTCTTCCCAGAAGTTGCCCCGACCCTTGAGCTCACGGGTTAATGGGAGCCTGGTTTCCCCGCACAAGGCTTGGCAGGGAGGTGCTGATGGGGCGAAGAGCAGAGATCAGAACTCTGTAACTGGGAAGAGCCGAGATCCACCCTCTGAGTCTCTGTTCCCACCTCTGTGAAACAGCACAGGATCTGCTATCAGGCAAGCCTCCATTTTATTTTTCTTTAATTATTATTATTATTTTATTTTTAATTTATTAATTTTAATTGGAGACTAATTACTTTACAATATTGTAGTGCCATACACTGACATGAATCAGCCGTGGGTGTACGTGTGTCCCCCATCCTGAACCCCCTCCCACCTCCCTCCCCATCCCATCCCTCAGGGTTGTCCCAGTGCACCAGCCCTGAGCGCCCTGTCTCATGCATCAAACCTGGACTGGCAAGCTATTTCACATATGGTAATATCCATGTTTCAGTGCTATTCTCTCAGATCACCCCANCTGGAGAAGGCCCGCCCGCAGCCATGAAGACCCCGCAGAGCCAGAGGAAAGGGAGGAGGAAGAAACGGGCCCCCGGCCAGAAGCCCGACCCCGCTTCTCATTGCTCCCCTGGCACCAACGAGCAACACAGTCCTGACAGGCCCCTCACCAGCCCTGAGCTCCCAGGTTCTCAGCTGGAAAAAACAGCATCGGTGCGGCCGGCCCCGGTGGCTGTGCGACCGGAAGTTGGGAGGAGCACAGGAGAGCACACGGGGGAGTATTGTTTTGAAATGTTTCGTGTTTTCTAATGAATCTAAAATCTTTTAAAAATGATTCACATCCCATAAAATTTACCCTCTTAAAGTATACAACCCTATTGTTTTTATTATCGTCCCAGGGTTGCGCAACCATCACCGCTAATTCCAGAACATTTCATCACCCCTCCCGCTGAAAGAAACCCTGTACCCATTAGCCGCCCCTCTTCATTCCTCTGGCTCAGCCCCTGAAAACCACGAATCTGTCTGCCGTCTCTGCGGATTTGCCTGTTCCGGGCTTCACACAAATGGGAATCACGCGATACGTGGTCTTTTCTCTCTGTCTCCAAGGTCCATCTGTGTTGCAGGATGCACAGATATCGCGTTCCTTTTTCATGGCTGGACAATATTCCGCCGAATGGATGTATCGCGCTCTGTTTGCCCGTTCACGCGGGGCTGTTTCAGCACGCACAGGCCCAGGGCTGGGGCTCCCAGTGTTCTCAGAGTGAGAGAGGCCAGTGCAAAGCCGGAGGAGCAGCCTTGTCTGGAAGCAAATGTGTGCAGCAGCCTGAGCAGACCAGTCTCTGGCTCTATAGTCATTCCAGAAATCCCCTGGATTCTGGGCATAAAGAATTACTGCTCCCCAGGCTCTGAAAGTTCTAGCACCTCTGCCTCAAACCCCAGGCTACTGTGCGTACTACAGTGGGGACTTGCTGGGGATGAGGCGGTAGCAGGCACAGTACTGGACCAGGCACATGGTCAGAACTCAACATGTACTTGGATGGATAAATGGATGGATCTAGATATATGGATGACTGCGTGGAAGGTTGCAAACAGGTGAACAGGCAGCAAGGTGGGTGGATAGAAAGGTGGATGGATGGAAGGTTGGGTTGCTAAGTGGATTGGTGGGTAGTGCTGGCTCTACATTCTTGCCAACACCTGCCTTATGCCAAGGAGAGAGAGAAACTTTTTTTTTATCCTAGCCCAAGACGTTCTTGACCTAAAGGACCTATCTATTATTCATGGACTAACTCCTATTCAGGAAGGACTGAATCTCGAATCTTTGGAAGTTTAAATCAAAATGGTCGTAGTTGTGCTTGGCACATAGTAGGTGCTTAATACATGGTGAGCAAATGGATGAATGAGCCAATGGCTTAAACAACGGAGCCCCTCTCTTCTCCCCACACTGTATGCAGCCAGAGAGTGACAGGCACTTATAAACCAGCAAAGTGACACCTGAGGTCATCCAGCAGACCAGCGGCAGAGAGCGGTGTGGAATCCAGGCCAGCTAGAAGCCCAGCATTCTTTCCCCCGTACCTGGCATTTCCTAGTCCCTGATCTCGGTGG
The DNA here is from genome assembly GCA_006410615.1 of Neotragus moschatus. Lineage (NCBI taxonomy): Eukaryota > Metazoa > Chordata > Mammalia > Artiodactyla > Bovidae > Neotragus > Neotragus moschatus. The sequence goes on from SJYA01000229.1 coordinate 199,076, forward strand.
CGACATCTCATACAAACCGGACAAGACGTTCCATGCCTTGGAGTTTGTGTTCTTGTACTTGTGACAAGGAGGTCACTGAAGTGACCACATGTCTATTTGATGTTTGTTTGAGAGCAGTAGTGTGCGCAGACTCAAGAATGAAAAGGCAAATACGTCTTGTCAGCAGCTTCCATCTTCCCGTTGTCCAGCTGCAGCACGTCAGGTGTGTGGGGCTCTCAAGATAAGCTGGCTTTGACACAGCACAGATGCCTTCCCACCTCCCAGGGAGGTTGTGACGGCCCCTTGTGACAGGGACAATGACATTCAACACCTGGGTAGCAGCTTATGTGAGCCAATGACTCCGCTGGGCACACAGCAAGTGGTTAATGAATGGTGGCTGCATTCATCAAATGATAACACTCCCTGGGGGCCAGGCTTCCTTATTTATAGTTTTCAGCAGCATTGGACTGGGAGTCAGGAGGTCTGGTTCCAACCCCAGCCCTGGTACACACTCTCAGCGTGACCATGGCTGTCTAACCTCCCTGGGCCTCAGTCTTCCCATCTGCAGCATGGAGCTAATCATACCCTCCTCTCAGGGCTACCAGGGAGACGACAAGAGAGACAGGCTGTGAGGGTCCTTTGCACTGGCATACTAAGCAAGAGGTAGCAAAATACCAAGGGTCAAATCTGGCCCCACTCTTGCTTCTTTGGTAAATAAAGTTTTCTAGGAACACAGTCACACCCCCTCACACGTGTATTGCCTGTGGCTTCTTTCACCCGACAATAGCAGGGTTGAGTAGTTACGACAGAGGCTGTAAGGCCTGCAAAGTCTGACATTAATCATCTATCCATTTAGCAAAAAAAGGTGGCCAGCTCCTGCCATTGAGCAGGGGTTCCCAGGTCTTAGCTACACAGATTTCTCCCCATTTCTTGGGAACTAGTTAGAAGCGTACGCTCAGGCCCCCCTCAAGGCTGCCATTCAGTAGCTCTGGGGCGAGGCCTGTGTAACTCCTTTTTGACAAGCATTCCTAGTGATTCTGATAAAGGGAGGTTCCCGGTCCAGATTTTGAAACAGACGGGGGTAGACTGAGCTGAGATCAAAACCCTACTTCTCTGCATCCTATCTGTATGACTGGGCACAAGTTATTTAACTTCTCTGAGCCGGCATTCTCATCTACAAAATGGGCGTGACAATGCCCGTCCCTTAGGGCTGCTGGGAAAGGTAAACATAAATCTCTACGAAGCGCTCAGTTGGATCTGGGGCCTCAGTAATTGACAGTGTTCTTTTTCTTTGATGGGGACAACTTTTAAAGTAGTTTATCGAATTTGTTACAACCTTGCTTCTGTTTTGTGTTTTGCTTTTTTGGCCCCAAGGCTTGTGGGACCTAACAGGGATCGAACCTGTAGCCCCTGCTTTGGAAGTGGGAGTCTTAACCCCTGGACTGTCAGGGAGGTCCCAACAGTCTTCTTTCCTTCTTGCATCCCGATACATTCTCTTTCAACCCCTGGGCAAGCTTCTTCTCAGTTCTCCCAGAACTCTCCTAGTTCCCGCCCCCCAGCCCTGATGTAGCTTCCCTGACGGATCTTACTCCCCAGCATTTTGTAAGAGGCAGCATCAGGGGGCCGGTCTGCGAGAGCCTGGAGCTCTCGGCCTGTTTCTGACACTGAAGCTGTTGCCAGCTCTGTGTTTACACATTTACTCTCATAATATTTGCTTTCTGTGGCCATTATTTGCCTGACGTCAGATGAAAATGATCAGCTCCCCACGAGGGCTTTCAGAAAGCAAGGTCAGCACCTCCCTATCCCCCTTCACTGTCCCATCCCTCCTCTCCGTTTCCTAAACTAACCACCCCCCAGGCAATGAGTAACTGAGCGAAATGTGTTGACTTGAGACCAAGAGAACAGGTACGTTCTGATCCCAGCCTATCACTGACTTTGGCAATCTTGGGCAAGTCTGGTTCTTTCCCGGAGCTTCGGTGCGTCATCTCTGCCCTGAGAGGTCTGGCTTATCTGGTCTCTCAGGAGCCTCCCCGAACCACAGATCTGTGACTCGGGGACCCTAAGATCCTCCCAGGTGGGAAGATTCCAGAGTTTACCTGGCTTTTCCCTCCCAAGCTGATGGAAGGATAGGAAGAAAAAAGAACAGTGATTGTGAAAACAAAGCCACACTTCTCTTTATCTTCAACTATGCAAACAGCACAATCTTTCTTTTATCAAGATAGAAAAGAAAAACAGGAAAACTACAAGCTTTCCTATTGGATCATCTCTTGGAGGCATAGCAAATACTCCGCACCCCCAAATATCTTGGGGAGCCTGGGGAGGGACCATAGGTTGAGCTCCCACCCATCTGCCACTTATTCATGCTTGCTTAAGTCCCAGGTGAAGCCAGCTACTCCCCAGGGCTCTGTTTCCCAAGGAGGAGGAAGGGTCAGGCACAGGTTCAAGGGGAGAGAAAATTGTAAAAATCAACTCCGAGAGCCCCTGATCCCAGTGACCCGTCCGTCCATGTCAAGTATGCAGTGAGAGCGCAGTGAGGAGGGGAGCCCACACCTTCAAAGGGCTAAGCAAGTCTTCATCCGAAACCTCAGCCTGAAACCCTGTAGAAAGACGCGTGGAACCCCACGCTGCCGGGCACGAGGCAGGCGGGACCGGGCAGCAGATGAAGGAGCTCCGTAAAGTCAGACAGACCCCGTGCAAGCCGCCTCATCCTACCGGCATGGGCTCTGTCAACTGTGAAATTGCTTAGGAGTCATTCCCCGTGGGGCCGTGGGAATTTCAGGAAGGTAGTCAGGGGACGGGCTCGAGCCAGTTCTAAGTTCACGTAGGGCTTTATCAAATGTTCTTCTCCTGCCTTGGAAGTGTTGCTGAATGATGTTTTGAGGGTATTGTGTGTGTGTGTGTGTGTGTGTGTGTGTGTGTGTGTGAGTTGCTCAGTCATGTCCGACTCTCTGTGACCCCATGGACTGCAGCCCGCCAGGCTCCTCTGTCCGTGGAATTCTCCAGGCAAGAAGACTGGAGTGGGTTGCCATTTCCTTCTCCAATGAGGGTAATAACGATACCTCATTCAGGCGTACAGAACGTCCGAGTTCTGAGCAGCACTCACACAAGCGCTCTCGTTACAGCGTCGCTCACCACCGGCCCACAAGGCAGACACGACTGTTCCCATTTTACAGCTGCTGAAGCGGAGGCTCAAAGAGGCGAAGCCAAGTGTCGAGAGCTCACCGCGATTCCGCAAGCAGGCTAGGGCCGCGGCCTGGCCTCCGGTCAGGGCTCTGGCACGTCCTCTCACAGGGCAGGGCCTGGGTGGCCTGAGCGGGTCTAGGTGTGCTCAGAGGCCCACACCCAGGCACTAGCCCCGGGCCTCAAGTGGGCGTTCTGGGCCATCGGCGGGAAGCTCGTGGAGAACTGTGAGCACACAGCGCCCTCAAGTGGCTGCTCTGCAGCAGTGAGCGAAGCTGAAGTCGCAGCGTGTGCCTGTGCACTCAGGAGTCGCTGAGACTTCCAGAAAAACCTCGGTTTCACAAGGGCTGCAGCCCACATCAGGGGCATAGTCCCATGACTGCCCGCACCTGTCCCAGCTGAGTCCCAGGGTCACTGGCTCCTTGACACCCAATAGTTCCTCTATCCCAAGGCTCCTCAGTTCAGTTCAGTTCAGTTCAGTCGCTCAGTCGTGTCCGACTCTTTGCAGCCCCATGAATCGCAGCACGCCAGGCCTCCCTGTCCATCACCAGCTCCCAGAGTTCACTCAGACTCACGTCCATTGAGTCAGTGATGCCATCCAGCCATCTCATCCTCGGTCGTCCCCTTCTCCTCCTGCCCCCAATCCCTCCCAGCATCAGGGTCTTTTCCAATGAGTCAGCTCTTCGCATGAGGTGGCCAAAGTACTGGAGCTTCAGCTTTAGCATCAGTCCTTCCAAAGAATACCCAGGACCGATCTCCTTCAGAATGGACTGGTTGTATCTCCTTGCAGTCCAAGGGACTCTCAAGAGTCTTCTCCAACACCACAGTTCAAAAGCATCAATTCTTCAGTGCTCAGCTTTCTTCATAGTCCAACTCTCACATCCATACATGATCACTGGAAAAACCATAGCCTTGACTACACGGACCTTTGTTGGTGAAGTAATGTCTCTGCTTTTCAATATGCTATCTAGGTTGGTCATAACTTTCCTTCCAAGGAGTAAGCATCTTTTAATTTCATGGCTGCAGTCACCATCTGCAGTGATTTTGGAGCCCCAAAAATAAAGTCTGACACTATTTCCACTGTTTCGCCATCTATTTGCCATGAAGTGACGGGACCAGATGCCGTGATTTTCTTTTTCTGAGTATTGAGCTTTAAGCCAACTTTTTCACTCTCCTCTTTCACTTTCATCAAGAGCTCTTCACTTTCTGCCATAAGGGTGGTGTCATCTGCATATCTGAGGTTATTGATATTTCTCCCAGCAATCTTGATTCCAACTTGTGCTTCTTCTAGCCCAGCATTGCTCATGATGTATTCTGTATATAAGTTAAATAAGCAGGGTGACAATATACAGCCTTGACGGTCTCCTTTTCCTATTTGGAACCAGTCTGCTGTTCCATGTNACCATTTCTGTCCTTTATCGAGCCCATCTTTGCATGAAATATTCCCTTGGTATCTCTAAGTTTCTTGACGAGATCTCTAGTCTTTCCCATTGTGTTGTTTTCCTCTACTGCTTTGCACTGATCGCTGAGGAAGGCTTTCTTATCTCTCCTTACTATTCTTTGGAATTCTGCATTCAGATGGGAATATCTTTCCTTTTCTCCTTTGCTTTTTGCTTCTCTTCTTTCCACAGCTATTTGTAAGGCCTTCTCAGATAGCCATTTTGCTTTTTTGCATTTCTTTTCCATGGAGATAGTCTTGATCCCTGTCTCCTGTACAATGTCACAAACCTCTGACACCTCCGTAGTATGAACTATGAACCTCCACAGTTCATCATTCACTCTGTCTATTAGATCTAGTCCCTTAAATCTATTTCTGACTTCCACTGCATAATCATAAGGGATTTCATTTAGGTCATACCTGAATGGTCTAGTGGTTTTCCCCATTTTCTTCAATTTAAGTCTGAATTTGGCAATAAGAAGTTCATGATCTGAGCCACAGTCAGCTCCTGGTCTTGTTTTTGTTGACTGTATAGAGCTTCTCCATCTTTGGCTGCAAAGAATATAATCAATCTGATTTCGGTGTTGACCATCTGGTGATGTCTATGTGCAGAGTCTTCTCTTATGTTGTTGGAAGAGGGTGTTTGCTATGATCAGTGCGTTCTCTTGGTGAAACTCTATTAGCCTTTGCCCTGCTTCATTCCGTATTCCAAGGCCAAATTTGCCTGTTATTCCAGGTGTTTCTTGACTTCTACTTTTGCATTCCAGTCCTCTATAAAGAAAAGAACATCTTTTTGAGATGTTAGTTCTAAAAGGTCTTGCGCGTCTTCATAGAACCATTCAACTTCAGGTTCTTCAGCATTACTGGTTGGGGCATAGACTTGGATTACTGTGATATTGAATGGTTTGCCTTGGAAACGGACAGAGATCATTCTGTCGTTTTTGAGGTTGCATCCAAGTACTGCATTTCGGACTCTTTTGTTGACCGTGATGGCTGCTCCATTTCTCCTGGGGGGTTCCTGCCCGCAGCAGTGGATACAATGGTGGCTGTTGTTCAGTCACCCGACTGTGTCTGACTCTTTGTGCCCCGTGGGCTGCAGCACGCCAGGCTTCCCTTTCTCACACCATCTCCTGGAGTTTGCCCAAGTTCATGTTCACTGCATCGGTGATGCTGTCCAGCTGTCTCATCCTCTGATGCCCTCTTCTCCATCTGCCCTCACTCTTTCCCAGCATCAGAATCTTTTCTAATGAGTAGGCGGCTCGCATCAAATGACCAGAATACTTGAGCGTCAGCTTCTGCATCAATCCTTACAGTGAATATTCAGGGTTGGCCTCCCTTAGGATTGACTGGTTTGATCTCCTTGCTGTCCAAGGGACTTTCAGGAGTCTGCTCCAGCACCACAGTTCAAAGGCATCAATTCTTTGGTGTTCTGCCTTCTTTACGGTCTAGCTCTCACAACCGTGCATGACCACTGGGAAAGCCATAGCCTTGATTTAGTTGCCTGGCCAGGGGTCAAACCAGTGCCCCCTGCGTTGGGAGCATGGAGTCTTAATCACTGGACCTTCAGGGAAGATGCCAACACAGAGGAAATTATTGAATGCCAAGTGGAGACGGCACATCCGAGGTCACACAGGATGTGAGTGGAGACCAGAGCCCAGATTGCCCGTCTTTTCATTCAGACCCGGCCGGAAGCTCAGAGAAGCTGGGTTCACCAGCCCTGCACCTGCCTCCTACCTGCTTCTTTTCTGCCTTCTGCCCCCGGGGTTGCCAGCACACCAGGCAGGGTGGGGCGGGCAGAAGAGGTGAAGCACCAGCAACAGGCACCCACGCTCTGGATGACTGTGTGGCCCTGTGCAGGTTACTTGACTTCTCTGCGCCCCAGTTTCCTCTTCGGTGAAATGAAGAAATAATAGCACCTACATCACAGGGTTGCGCAAAGACCAAATAAGATGTCGGGTAGAAAAGACCAGCAGCACATTCCTGGCAGGTAGTGACCAGCCCCCAAACATGTAGCCCCTGCCACAATTTTTATTTTATACCATTGCTGCCCTTAGGTCACTGGCTCACTTCCAGGGGGCTAAAAGGCCTCCCAAGTGTATCTCTCCTCCTCCCGTCTCTCGCTCATTTCTTCTCCTCAAGCCTAAAAGTGGCAAAGGAATCCCCAGCCCTTGAATTTCACCTCTGTCCCACGTGCAGTGCTGCAGACGAGGTGGCCTGGGTGGGAACTGCAGCGTGGACACTGCTCCCTTGTGGGTCATCAGGCCGTGGTGAGCCGGGCTGAATTTCAGAAATGGGCTGAAGCCCCACAGGGTTCCTCTGGGGCCAAGAGGACACGAGCACAAGCAATACCTTCCAGGGCTCCTGGAATGATTCTAAAGGGCCCAGCTCTATCCAGCGGACGTCACCAGGCTCTGCTTCCATGATGGAGCCTTGAAAATCCCTCTTTTTTTTTTTTTTTTTTTTTTTGCTTCCCAACAGGCTTGGAGGCAGGCAGATGTGGGGTCAAATCCTGGCCCTACTGGTCACAGAACTGTGTGATGTGGGGAAGAGACTTGACACCTCTAAGCCTCAGTTTCCTCATCTGTAAAGTGGGGTGACGATAGGATTGCACAGAGCTGTTCGATCTGGAAGAAGGTGGACGGTGCAGTGCAGTGTGGCCTTTTGACTCACTTTGCAGCAGCAACTCGGGATAAATTCAGCATTTTGCCCCCGAAGTCTGACCTTTCTCTTGGAGTCCCTGTCCTGGTAGGTGGCAGCATCTACCCAGTGACCCAAGGACATGAGCCTCATGTCTTCCCACCTTGTGTCGGCTCGGTGAGTGAGGAGGTCAGTTCATCACAACTTCCTTGCCGGCTGACCCTGTTCAGCCTCTTCAGCCACTGCTCTTGATCCAGAATTAGGTTCTGGCGGTTCTCAACAGATGGAAGTGCTTCTTTTTATCACCGCACCCCACCCCCTGCACAAGATGCAAATTCTCAGGATATAGCTTACTTGGGCTTATCTTATTTGGGATATATCTTACTTGGGCTTCTCAGGTGGTGCTGGTGGTACAGAGCCTGCGTGCCAATGCAGGAGACATAAGAGACCTGGGTTTGACCCCTGGGTTGGGAAGATCCCCTGGAGGAGGGCATGGCAACCCAGCCCGGTATTCTTGCCCAGAGAACCCCATGGACAGAGGAGCCTGGCAGGCTATGATCTGTAGGGTCCCAGAGAGTCGGACACGACTGAAGCGACTTAATACATACATATCTTATTTGTCTTGGTATCCCCAGCAAATGGCATGGGCTCTGGCCATAGCAGAAGTTAGTAGGTTTTTCTAATGGAAGGATGAATGGATGTGACTGAAAGGAGAGAAGAAAAATGTAAGAACTGCCGTTTATCTGATGATGAGGCAGTAACAGAAGCACGCGGGGCCCTTTACAGAGTGATGGCTTTGAATTCTCAGCCAACCATGGAAACAGTTTCTGTCTCCCTGGTTCATAGGAGCAGAAACTGGCTCAGAGAGGTGAAGACGCCTGCCAGAAACCATGGTGACGGTGTTGGTGACACAGCCCAGATCCAGAGTCAATCCTTTCTGGCTGCAAACCCCACGTGATAGCCTCTTCTCCACACTGCTTCCTAAGAGGGGGGCAAGTCAGAAGAGCCGCCAGCACCCGAAGGAAATAATAACTGCATTTATTTAAAGCTTTTTAAAGTTGTCAGGGGACTTCCCTGACCATCAGGCAGTTTATACTCCACCCTTCCAATGTAGGGAGCATGGGTTTTATCCCTGGTCAGGGAAGTCCCATGGGGTATGGCCAAAATATGAATTAATTTTAAAAAGATTAATGAAAAAGAAAGCTTTTAGGTGCTTCACTTACTATCTCATTTAATCCTCACAAGAAGGAAGGCTGCTATCTATCATCCCCATTATACAGATGAGAAAACTGAGGCACAGAGAGCTTGGGTAACTGCCAGCAGATGCCCGACTCTTTACTGCTACAGGAGTCATTCTGTCCCCCAGATGCTCGGGGTACCTGATGCCGCACAGAAGGACAGACCTGGAAGGGGGAGTCTTGGGTCTGAACGTCAGAAGCGATATAGACAGGGACGCACCAACATCTCCAGGCATTCAGGACCAGGGTATTAGGACGCCCAGGAGATGCTGCTGTTATTATTGGTATTAGTAACATATTCTGTTATTACAGATACTATGTAGGAATATACTGTCAACTTACACTGTCCTGGCATGTTACAGTCTTCAGAGACCTTTCGCATGCACAAGCAATTTTTCCTCACCAAAGTCCTTCAAGATATACAAGGCAGGGGATAGTTTCACAATCTTACAAAGCAAACAGCTTCTGGTAAAGAAACTGCCTGCAGTGTAGGAGACCTGGGTTCAGTCCCTGGGTTGGGAAGATCCCCTGGAGAAGGGAAAGGCTACCCACTCCAGTATTCTGGCCTGGAGAATTCCATGGACTGTTATAGTCCATGGGATCACAAAGACTCAGACACGACTGAGTGACTTTCACGTTCACATTCAGAGGAGTAAGGCGAATACCTTAAGGTCATGCAGCAAGGAGGTAGTCATATGGATCCAGACCTACGATGTTCTAACTCATCTGTGTGGTTTCTCATGTACCTGCAGCCTCTCTGAGACCCTGCATGGTATAGCACTGGTCTTGTTTAGAAAGTTGATGGCGTGTCAGCAGAGGAGGATGGGAGGAGAGAAGGCAGGACCATTAGGGATTTCAGGAGGGCAGCTCTGCCTTGCACTGAGGCAACCAGGCAAGACAGAACAGGACAAGACAATCCAGGCGTCCCCGGGGCCCGTCCCGGGGTCTCAGCCTCTGCTCTGCTCTGCACGCCAGCCTTGCAACCCAGAGGCTGACACAAGGTGGCGCCCTTGGCCAGGGAGCTGACTGGAGTGAGCCCGAGGCTGGCAGACAAGGCAGGCGGTGTTTCCGCCCAGCCTCTGATGAGCCAGCTTTCCATTCGAAAGGCTCTTCCAAGTCTCTTCTACTGAAATCCTAGGTCAGTCCTCTCGAATCCACAGATAACCGAGCCACATGTTTAATCAGGGGTGGTGCACAGTTACGGCCAGCCCAGTGCATCCAAACATGGGCGGATGCAGATTTTAAGGACCGTCCAGAGGGTTTCAGCAGAGAAATCTTTCTAACGTTTATTGTGCACTTCCAATGGGTCAGGCATGATGCTAAGGGCTTCCTCTGCATGTAAGGCTGTCAGATAAAATTCAGGGCCCCCACTTAAATTTGAAATCCAGATAAACAAGGAATCATTTATTAGGATAAGTATTTCCCATTTGTTGCACAGGGCATATTTGTACCAAAAAAAAAGAAAAAATTCCCTGCTTATCTGGAATTCTTATTTCACTAAGCATACTGTATTTCTCTTTGCCAAATCTGACAACCCTATCTGTATTATTTCATCCTTACAGCCACTGAGGAGGAAGATTCTGGAACCATCTTCATCTCAACCTGCATCGTAACCAAGGTTCCAAGTCACTTCTGACTCGCCCAGGTTGCTGTGCAGCAGGTGAAGTGTGGGACTGTGGTTCCAGCTCTGCCGGATGCCCAAATCTGCACTAGTTTCCTCTCTGATCAACATAAGGGGCAGAGGGGGGAAAAAGACTGAATTCCTCTGTTCTGTCCAGGAAGTGACCAGTTAACATGGTCTCTGAAGGCACCAAATGGAAATATTCTCCCTGTGATAATAATAGAGGTTCCACTGTAAAACGAGAAAGGGTCTTAGAAATCATCCAACTGAGAGGCAGTTGAGATTTGGGGCTAAAACGTGGGCTCTGGAAACAGACTGGTAAAAGCCAAGCTCTATTCGTCATCAGCTGGGAGACTGTGAACAAATGACCTTGCTTTGCTTTGCTTTCACCATTAAGAATATGAGGAAATGCTATCATGGTAGGGTTGTTGTAAGGATTAAATGAGCTTATATATATACAACACTTTTTTTAGAATTGGAGTATAATTGCTTTACAATGGTGCGTTAGTTTCTGCTGTGCAACAAGGCAAATCAGGCATATGTATGCCTATATCCGCTCCCGCCGGCGCCCCCCCCAACCCCCCACCCCAA
>SJYA01000229.1:209853-251359 GCA_006410615.1 Neotragus moschatus
TGGAGGGGGGTGGGGGGAAGGGGGAAGCAACACACTTTTTTGAGTTTTATCTCCTGGAATTCTCACAGTGAATATCACAGAGAAATCCCCTAATCCTTCTAGCATCAGGAGGAGGAAAGGAACCATTTTGGAGTACTCTAGAGCATTTTATATTTTTTAAGAATAAGGCCTTCCCTCATAGGAAACCACTGAACCAGAGTCTAAGCTACAGGGTTCTATCACAGTCTAACAAGCATGGGCGAAGGTAAATACACAACTGTAGCTCACTCTAGCCAACCTTTCCCACCTAAGCGGGTTTGGAGATGAGAAGCACTGGTGAAGTTCATAGTCCAAAGACACAGGCTCACCAAAAATCTGAAAATCTAGTCATAGGTCTACAAAATACTTCCCCTTCCCCATGCTTTACCACCCTATCACTAAAGGTCTATTCTCAGCAATTCCTTTTACCTAGTACATCATGTCCACCTTTCAACAAAAAGATTACAAGGCATAAGAAAAGACAAAACCCATAATTTTAAGAGAGAAGCAAGCACCAAGAGTTACAAGGATTTCCCTGGTGGCCCAGTGGTTAAGACTCCATGCTTCAGCTGCAGGGGGCATGGGTTCAATCCCTGGTCAGGGAACAAAGATCCTGCATGCCATTTGGTGGAGCCAAAAAATAAAACTGAAAAAAATAAAAACAGAGCTACATATGCCAGAGACATTGGAATTACCAGACTGAGAGTTTTAAACAACTATGACTAAAATGCTAAGGGCTCAATGAATAAAGTAGGCAGCATGCAAGAACAGATCAGCAATGCAAATAGTGATGGGAATTATAAGAAAGAAAGCCCAAAATGCTAGAGATAAAAAACAATGTAACAGAAATGAAGAATGCCTTTGACAGGGCGTATGAGTTGAATGGACATGGCTGAGGAAAGAAATTCTGATCTAGAGGCTGTTGTTGTTCAGTCACTCAGTCAGGCCCAACTCTTTGCAACCCCATGCACTGTAGCCCGCCAGGTTTCCCTGTCCCTCACTGTCTCCTGGAATTTGCTGAAACTCTTGTCCATTGAGCCGATGATGCCATCCAACCATCTATCCTCTTGTTGCCCCTTTCTCCTCTTGGTCTCAATCTTTCTCAGCATCAGGGTCTTTTTCAATGAGCAGGCTCTTTGCATCAGGTGGCCAAAGTACTGCCAGATTTAACAAATAAAAACACAGGATCCCTGTTCAATTTGAATTTCAGATAAACAAAACTATGCATAGGATATGTTATTGTTGTTCAGCCACCAAGTCGTGTCCAGCTCTTTAAGACCACATAGACTGCAGCACACCTGGCTCCCCTGTCCTTCACCATCTCCCAGAGTTTGTCCAAGTTCATGTCCATAGCATCAGTGATGCTCATTCTCTACTGCCATCTTCTTCTGTCTTCAGTCTTTCCCAGCACCAAGGTCTTTTCCAATGATTGGGCTGTTTGCATTAGGTGGCCAAAGTATTGGAGCTTTAGCTTCAGCATCAGTCTTCCAATGGGTATTCAGGGTTGATTTCCCTTAGGGTTGACTGCTTTGATCTCAATAGAAACTTACAGAACTGAAAAATAAAAAATCCCTAGAAAAGGACAATTGCAAAAGGAGTAACAGATACATGATGGAAATACCAGAAGGAGAAGAGGCAGAAAAAGTTGTTACTTTTTACAAAGCAATATTCGAAGCTATAATGAGAAAATTTCCTCCAATTAATGACAGATACCAAACTGCAGATCGAAAATCTAAAAGAATGTCAGCATGATAAATATGAAAAAAATAATCCACAATCCAGTTTGCATTCAAATTTCAGAAAATTAAATATAAAGAAAATATTTTTGAAAGAAGTAAGAGAGAAAAAAACCCACCTTACTTACAGAGGAGCAAAGATAAGAATTTCATCAGATTGGGAACTCATGTACACCTGAGATGGAAAAAAATAAATTAATTAATTTAAAAAAAAAAGAATTTCATCATACTTCTCAGAAACCAAAAGGAGAATGGATGAAATCTTTAAAGTGTTAACAGGAGAAACCCACAAAGCCAGAAGCATGTACCCTGCAAAATTATCCTCTGTAAGTGAAGAAGAAATAAAGACTTCTCAGACAAGCAAAAATTTAAGGAATTGGTTGCCAGTAGAACTGCCTTGCAAGAAATGCCAAAAGTTCTTTAGAGAAGAAGAAAAATATATAGATCAGAAAACTGTATCTTTTGTGCCCAGAAAGACAATAAAAGAAGAATAAGTGTGGGTAAAATAAAATTTTTATTTTTCTTATTCATATTGAGCTAACAGATAACAGTTTGTTCAAAATGATAATATCAATGATGTACCTGATTTTATAAATATATAATATATACAAGTATATATTTACGTATGCTTATGTTTCAGGGAAATGAATGATAGCAATGATACAAGGAATAGGAAGGAAGAATTAAGATTATTTTGTTCTTATAATGTATTGACTGTTCTTATAATGTATTCACTACTTGTGAAATGTTATAGTGTTATTTGAAAACAGACTTGAATTAGTTATAAATATATTTTGCGAATCTAAGGTAACTATTAAAGAAAGTAAAATAAGAAATACAATGGATATGCTAGAAAAAAGAGAAAATGGAATAATACAAAATGCTTGATTAAAACAAAAGAATAAAAAGATGTAGAAGACAAAATTAGGAACAAAGAAAAAGGACAACAAATAGAAAATAGTGACAAATGTGAAAGCTATTAATCCCATTACATAATAATCACTTGAATATCAATAGACTGTAGTAGTGTAGTGAAGTCGCTCAGTCATGTCCTGACTATTTGTGACCCCATGGACTGTAGCCTACCAGGCTCCTCCATCCATGGGATTTTCCAGGCAAGAGTACTGGAATGGGTTGCCATTTCCTTCTCCAGGGGATCGTCCCAGCCCTGGGATCGAACACAGGTCTCCTGCATTGCAGGCAGCCGCTTTTACTGTCTGAGCCACCAGGGAAGTCACATAATACACCAATTAAAAGAGATCATAACAACATACAAAAATCACTATGCTTCTAAACACTAACAAGAAATTATTTTAAAAGGCAATTAAGAAAACAATCTTATTTACAACAGCATCAAAAAAATAAAATGCTTAGGAATAACTTTAACCGAGAAGACGAAAGACTTGTACACTGAAAACTATAAAACACTGATGAAAGAAAGCAGACACAAATAAATGGGAACACATCTTGTGTACATGGATTGGAAGAATTCATATTTTTAAAATGTCCATATTATTCAAAATAATCTACAGGTTCAATGCAACCTTTTTCAAAATTTCAATAGCATTTTTTTTTCAGGAATAGAGAAACAATCCTAAAATTCATACAGAACCACAAAAGTCCTCAAAGACCCAAAGCAATTTTGAGCAAGAAGAACAAAACTGGAGGCCTTACACTTCTTGATTTCAAGATATGAGTATATTACAAAGCTACAGAAAACAAGCAGTATGGTAGCAGCATGAAGAAAGACATACAGGCAAATGAAACAGAATTGAGAGTCCAGAAATGATAATCTCTTCTAACAAGTATGTTGGACAAACTGGATATGCACATGCAAAAGAATGAAACTGAATCCTGTCTTATACTATATACAAAATCCAACTAAAAATGAATTCAAGACTTAAATACAAGACCCAAAACCATGAAACTCCTAGAAAAAAAAGAACATAGGAAAAATTTTTTCTTGAAATTGATCTTAGTGATTATTTCTTGGATGTGACACCAAAAGCACAGACAACGAAAGTGAAAGTACACATGTGGGATTATACCAAACTAAAAAGCTCTTAATAGAGCAAGAAAAATCAACAGTGAAAGACAACCAGCTCTACAGAATGAGAGAAAACATTTGCAAACCATATATCTAAGAAAGGGTTAATAGCTGAGCCATCAGGGAAGCCCATACAACTTAATAGCAAAATAATAACAACAACTAACTGATGTTAAAATGAGATGCCAGAATTCTGTCAAAGAAAGAGATAAATATATCTTTATTTACAGGTGACATGACTGTTTGTTGAGAAACTCTGAAAGAATAAACCAATAATAGCTTCCTAGAACTAACAACTATATTAAGGTTGCAGGATACAAAGTTAACATTAAAATGTCAATACTTTACCACATGCCATCAATGACAAGTAAATTTTGAAATTAAAAATACAATACTACTTATCTTAATACTCCACAAGATTAAATACTTAAGTATAGACCAAACAGAATATGTTTAAGATCTTTATGAAGAAAACTACAAGATTCTGGTAAAACATAAAACTAAATAAATGGAGGACTATGAGGCTTCCTGGGTGGCTCAGATGGTAAAGAATCTGCCTGCAATGTAGGACACCCAGGTTCGATCCCTGGGTTGTGAAGGTAGCCTAGAGAAGGGAATGGCAATCCACTCCAGTATTCTTTTCTGGAGAATTCCAAGGACAGAGGAACCTGGTGGGCTACAGTCTATGGGGTGGCAAAGAGTAGGACATGACTGAGTGACTAACACTTTCACTTTCATCCCATGTTCATGGATATGAAGACCTAATATTGTCAAGATATCAGTTCTTTCAAACTTGATCTATATACTCTATGCAATCTCAAGGAAACTCTCAGTAAATAATTTTGTGGATTTTGACAACCTGATTCTAAAGTTTTTATGGAGAGGCAAGAGACCAGTAGCCAACACAATATTGAAGCAGAAGGACAAAGGTGGAGGACTGAGACTACCCAACTGCAATACTTACTGTAGAACTGTGGGAATCAAGACTGTGGTACAAGCAAAAGAATCAATCAGTAGAACAGAGTCGAGAGCCCAGAGATAAACTCACATAAAGACAGCCGATACTTGACAAAAGTGGCAGAGGCAATGCAGTGGAGTGA
The DNA here is from genome assembly GCA_006410615.1 of Neotragus moschatus. Classification (NCBI taxonomy): domain Eukaryota; kingdom Metazoa; phylum Chordata; class Mammalia; order Artiodactyla; family Bovidae; genus Neotragus; species Neotragus moschatus. Next base: position 214,755 of record SJYA01000229.1, read on the forward strand.
AGATGGTTTCAACAACGACACTGCGACAACTGGACATCCACACGCAGATAGACGGACCTAGACCCAGACCTTCCTTTTCACAGAATTAATTCAAAATGGATCACAGACAGAAATGTGAAATGCAAAGCTCCTAGACAACAACATAGGAGAAAAATCCAGATAATCTTGGCTATAGTGATGACTTTTTTGGATACAAACCAAAGACAGAATCCATGTAAGAAAGAATCAAGCTGGGCTCATTATAATTAACCTTTCTGGCTCTGCAAAACACTATGTTAAGAGAATGAGAAGACAAGCCTCAGCCTGGGAGAAAATATTTGCATAAGACGTACCTGAAAATAACTATTATTCAAATTATACAAAGAACTCTTAAAACTCAACAATAAGGAAACAAACAACCTGATTTTAAAATAGACCAAAGACCTTAATCGATTGCTCTCCAAAGAGGATAAACAGATGGCAAGCAAGCATGTCAAAAGATACTCCACAGCATATATCAGGGAAATGCACATTGAAACAACGAGATCCTGCTATATACCTCCTAGAGTGGCCAAAATTCAGAACACTGACAGCACTGAATGCTGGTAAGAATGTGGAGCCGTAGGAAGTCTCATGCCCTGCTGGTGGAATTCAAAATGGTACAGCTACTTCGAAAAATAATTCGGCAGTCTCTTACAAAACTAAACATATTTTTCTTATATGATCCAATAATTGTGCTTCTTGGTATTAACCCAAACAAATTGAAAAGCTATGGCCACACAAGAGTTTTGCACACAGATGTGTATAATATCTCTATTAATAATTGTCAAAACTTGGAAGCAACCAAGATGTCTTTCAATGGGTGAATGGATGAGTAAACTATGGTACGTTCAGAGGATGGAATATTATTCAGTGCTAAAAAGAAATAAGATACCAAGCCATGAAAAGACATAAAAGTAACTTACATGTATATTACTAACTGAAAGAAAGTAAAAGTGAAAGTTGCTCAGTCGTGTCTGACTTTTTGCGACACCTTGGAGGCCTGGCGTGCTGTGATTCATGGGGTCACATAGAGTCGGACACGACTGAAGCAACACGGCAGCAGCATAGTGATCCCTGGTGGCTCAGTGATAAAGAACTCGCCCGCCTGCCAATGTAGGAGACCCAGATTCAATCCCTGGGTCACTGAGATCCAGTGGAGGAGGAAAGATCCCCTGGAAGAGGGAATGGCAACCCACTCCAATATTCTTGCCCGGGAAATCCCATGGACAGAAAGCCTCGCTTGTTACAGTCCACGGGGTCTCAAAAGAGTGGATATGACTTAGTGACTAAGCAACATTTGTGTTTTTAAAAAACTTTTTATTTCATATTGAAGTATAGGTAATTAACAGTATTGTGTTAAGTCTCAAGAGCACAGCAAAGGAGTTTTAGAGCAGTGAAGCCACTCTGCAAAATGCTATAGTGGTGAATGCATGTTATGTTGTTGTTGTTGTTCAGTCCCTAAGTCATGTCTGACTCTTTGGGACCTCATGGATTATAGCCTGCCAGGCTCCTCTGTTCATGGGATTTTCCAGGCAAGCGTACTGGAGTAGTCAATCCCTGGGTCAGGAAGATCCCCTGGAATAGGATACATGTTATGCATTTGACCAAACCCACAGAATGTACAACATCGAGTTCAGTTCAGTTCAGTTGCTCAGTCGTGTCTGACTCTTTGCGACCCCATGAATCGCAGCTCGCCAGGCCTCCCTGTCCATCACCAACTCCCGGAGTTCACTCAGACTCACATCCATCGAGTCAGTGATGCCATCCAGCCATCTCATCCTCTGTCGCCCCCTTCTCCTCCTGCCTTCAATCCCTCCCAGCATCAGTCTTTTCCAATGAGTCAACTCTTTGCATGAGGTGGCCAAAGTACCGGAGCTTCAGCTTTAGCATCATTCCTTCCAAAGAAATCCCAAGGCCGATCTCCTTCAGAATGGACTGGTTGGATCTCCTTGCAGTCCAAGGGACTCTCAAGAGTCTTCTCCAATATCACAGTTCAAAAGCATCAATTCTTCTGCGCTCAGTCTTCTTCACAGTCCAACTCTCACCCTAATATAAACTTTGGGTGATAAGGGTCTGTGAATGTAGGTATATCAAGTGTAATAGATGCATTGTTCTGGTGGGAGATGCTAATGGTAGGAGAGGCTATGCATGTGTGGGGATAGGGGAACACTGGAAATTTATANCGCTCAGTCTTCTTCACAGTCCAACTCTCACCCTAATATAAACTTTGGGTGATAAGGGTCTGTGAATGTAGGTATATCAAGTGTAATAGATGCATTGTTCTGGTGGGAGATGCTAATGGTAGGAGAGGCTATGCATGTGTGGGGATAGGGGAACACTGGAAATTTATATATTTTCCTCTCAATTTTGCTGGGAACCCAAAACTGCTCTTGAAAATAAAAATATTCTATATCTTGATATGGTGATGGTTGCATGAGTGTATGTACTTGCCAAAATGCCTCTTTAAATGTGGAGAAGGAAATGGCAACCCACTTCAGTATTCTTGCCTGGAGAATCCCATGCAGGCTATAGTCCATGGGATCGTAAAGAGTCGGACACAGCTGAAGCAACTTAGCAGACACACATGCAAGCACTTTAAGTGAGTACACTTTTTCTTTTATGTAAATTATATTTAATAAAGTCCATTCTAGATGAAATGACAGATTACACTGGCCTCTGTCTGCAGAACAAAGTAAAGGATAATTAAAAAAAAAAAAAACTGCAGGAGAAGGATAGGTGAGAGATAAAAGTCATTCAAACTCTGGCCATGGAAACAGAGTATATTCAGAGGTAAAATCAACAAGACTTGGTGACTAGTTGAGGGTGAGTGACAGACGTGTCAAGGACAGTTCCCAGCTGTCTAACCCGAGCAGTCAGGTAGAGAGTGGTGGGTGGGCTGTTCTTGCTGAGCTCAGGAGCTGCAGGGGAGAAGCAGACTGGGCTGGAAAATCACAGCTTCTGTTTTGGATTAGATGGATACGATGGGCCTGCGAGCCATCTCCGAAGATTTGATTCCGTGAGGCTGAATGCAACAGAGCCTCTTGTCTCAGGAGAAACTGAGATTCACGATATGAGACATAAGAAGACCAGACCCCCCAGAAATATCCTAGACTCTTACTGGCTGGGAGCCCCTTTGGAGCGAGGTAGTCTCTCCCTTCTCTTGGTTTTTCTGTCTTCTCGGATGGATGAGCAAGCTGACCTTTCTGAGTCATTTGGCAAATTCCAACAGCATCCTCATCTGAGACTCTCTGGCCTCCACTGGGCAAGATCTGAAGACAAGCTTCGTTTGGATTGGAGAAAAGGGTAGTGGAATTCTAACACTTAGAAAGCCAGGGAAAAGAAGGCTAAGGCCCAGATACCTAATCTAGCAGATAAAAAGCATATGCTGAGCCTCTAGCAAACTTCCCTTCTACAAATAACACCACCGCCTTGGGGAACAGCAGAGACATTTGACCAGGCGGCAGCTGTGCAGAGAGTGCTATTTAAAGACACAGCTTTTGCAGCCCAAGGACTCTGGGCTGAAGATTTGATTGGAAGGCGGAGAGAAGACTGAGGAAAGAACCAGATTTGGGAAAAAACATCACCAGGTGGTTGGCTGCTGATATGAACTCTGAATATTTTAAATGAGCTCATTTTAATAAAATCATGTCTATCCATCTCTTTCTGAGTAAATTAAATGTGTTAATTCACAGAAAGCACTCGGAACAGTGTCCAGCTCGTGGTGCTTATTGAAAGGAAACTGTCCTTATTACCATCATTATCTCCCCATCTACCTACCTACATATATTTGCTCAGAGATGGAGAAATACTCATCTATAATGATATGTTACTGCTAAGTGGTAGGATTTAGAGTGATTTTGTTTCTAACTCTCTTCTTTATATGTTTCTGTAATCCTTGAACTCTTTATAACAAACACATATATTTTATAAAACCCACAAGTCATTATTCTGGGGGTGGAGGGAAGTGAAGGCTCTGGAGTCAGACTTCCTAGGTTTTAACCTCAACTCCACTGATTAATCACTGTGTAATCCTGAGCAAATTATTTAGCTCCTCTGAGTTTGGTTTCTCCTCTATTAAAGGAGGTAATGATGTTAGTTACCTCATTTGGTGGCTATGGGAATGAAATGAGGTAATCTAGGTAGAACTTGGCATGGTACCTGGCAGCAAATAAGAGGGAGATAAATAATGACTGTTATTACTAGTGGTAGAAGTGGTCCTGGCTGTGTTATTTCCTACCGGGGCTGATGTTCTACTTACCTCAGTGTTCTTGGCCTGAAGTAGTCATTCTGGAGACAGTTGGCAGTTTAACTAGGGTCACCTCAGGCATTGGCCTGGGAACAAGGTAGAAAAGAGAGTGAAGAGACCTCAAGCACCTTTCCCTTCCTGGTCAAGAGCTAGGCCTTTTCTGGTGATTAAGAAGTACAAGTTATTTCTCCAAAACTCTTGAGACTCTCCTAAGAGAGGAAGTCCTTAGAGAATCCACCTTTGGTTTCATATTCTCCCATATGCTGGCTGACCAGAAGCCAGGAACACTGCTCTCCATCACTTTGTGCTATTCTTCATGGGCTGTGGGCAAGTCCTTTTCATGAGAATTTCTAATAATACAAAACCTCAAGGGAACAATTACGGGGTAACTGCTGCCATTTTCCACTGACTGTGTGTGAGTATGTTGGGGAATTGCGTTCATTGTTATGTCTAAAGCAATCCTTCAATATACAGATGACCAATGGGCACATGAATTCCAGCTGATCTATTTAAAATCCTAAATGATGATGCTGTTAAAGTGCTGCATTCAATATGTCAGCAAATTTGGAAAACTCAGCAATGGCCACAGGACTAAAAAAGTCAGTTTCCATTTCAATTCCAAAGAAAGGCAGTGCCAAAGAATGTTCAAACTGTCATACAATTGTGCTCATTACACATGCTAGCAGGGTTATGCTCAAAATCCTTCAAGCTAGGCTTCAACAATATGTGAACTGAGAATCCAGATGTACAAACTGGATTTAGAAAAGGTAGAAGAACCAGATATCAAATTGCCAGTACCTATTGGATCATAGCAAAACCAATGGAATTCCAAAAAAATCTACTTTTGCTTCACTGAATACTCAAAAGCCTTTTATTGGGTGGATCATGGCAAACTGTGGAAAATTCTTAAAGAGATGGGAACACCAGATCACCTCATCTGCCTCCTAAGAAACCTGTATGCAGGACAAGAACCAACAGTTAGAACTGGATGTGGAACAACAGACTGGTTCAAAATTGGGAAAGGAGTATGTCAAGGCTGTATATTGTCACCTTCCTTATTTAACATATATGCAGAGTCAGTCAGTCAGTCAGTTCAGTCGCTCAGTCGTGTCCGACTCTTTGCGACCACATGAATTGCAGCACGCCAGGCCTCTTTGTCCATCACCAACTCCCAGAGTTCACTCAAACTCACGTCCATCCAGCCATCTCAGCCTCTGTCATCCCCTTCTCCTCCTGTCCCCAATCCCTCCCAGCATCAGAGTCTTTTCCAATGAGTCACTCTTCGCATGAGGTGGCCAAAGGACTGGAGCTTCAGTTTTAGCATCAGTCCTTCCAAAGAACATCCAGGACTGATCTCCTTTAGAATGGACNCTCCTGAGGCCCCTTCTTACGCGAGTGGGAAACTCGAGTTACAACCGCCCTGTGCACCCCAGAGCTCTGTAGTTAACCACACACTCTGGCTTCCATTACTTTTGGTTTTATTGGTTTATTATTCCAAATGGAATTGTTTCCCCTCCTTTGAATAACAGTACCATCTACTGAGTACCTGCAACAAGCCAGATGCTTATTTATATTAATGCACAGCGCTTTTGTGCCAGCAACTTTTGTCCGTCCATGTGTCCGTTTTGCGTGAGTTGAAAGCCCAGACTCTGAGAGGTTAAGCTGTTTTAGAGCCTAATAGATTACGGGTCTGGCAAGTTGCTCCTGGGAGCCACCTGCCTGGGGACCCATGTCATTCTGTTCGGATTTTATTCTTTTAGATCTGTCAACCTGGCATTATTGGTTCTTCCTTGGAATGGAAGCCAAATCTTTGTATGGTTTGTGGATTTTAATTACAACCTCAAAATGAAAATTTCCTCTTACTTGGCTAAATCATCAAACTTCTGCTGCACCCCCACTTTCTAATTTGGAATTTGTTCTTTTATGGGAGTTGTTCCCAAACCCAACTCTTCATCACTAGTTTAACTAACGAGTAGATTCAGAGTGCCCCATGCTTGTATGCATGTATTTGTTAAGCACTCAGTATTTGTGGAGTGCCTACAAAATACTAGCAATGATTCAGACTCCTGGAAATAGAAATACAGTGGTGAACAAGATCAATGTCATCTCTGCCCTTCTGTGGAAATAAATTCTGTAGAGGCTTGGACAGATGGCATACAGGTAATCAAAGATAATTTCATATACAGCTGTCATAGCATCTTTATAGTAAAATTAGTAGTTAATTTTTATTGAGTGATTCCAGTGTGCCAAGGACTGCATTATGTGCTTTATTCATTGCCTATCATTTACTCCTCACACCAACACTGTGGCATAGGTTGTATTAATAGTCCTATTTTAAAGATGAGGAAATACAGTCAGAAGAGATGTCGAAGGTTACATAGCTAATGCCTAAGGGAGCTGGGATCTGAACCTAACCACCCTGCATTACCCATCTGTTTATTATCTTTCCTGCTGCTTGGGAGGTCTTCAAGGGCAGGTACCACACCTTGCTTATTTTTACATCAGCTGCTAGCCAGTGCCCACAACCTGGCATTTAGTAAATATTAAATAAATGCAGGTCATTCATTGAGCAAATATTTGAGTGTCTGCTGTTTACCAGACAGCACTGTGACTGGGATTACCGGGATGAAACATGGACTTAAAACCAGTGTCTTAACATAGTAAAGGAACAGCCAAGTTATTCCAGGCTGTGGCAGCTGCTGTAATGGAAAGCAGTGCTGACTTGGGAGACCGCCTGTCACCAGAGGTGTCTCTTCTGGGTGGTTTAGGCTGAAACTCATGCAGTGACCAGGCTCCAGTTCAGAAGGAGGGAAAGGGGAAGGAGTTGAGAGGAAGAACTTTTCAGCAGTTCCAGCACTGTGAGACGGCAGCAACTTGGGGAGCACAGGGCTGAAAGAAGTCAGTGGCTGTGCTGTGTTTCACAGTCCTATGCGCTGAGTCCTGGCCCTGTTCCCAGCTTTATTGCTGATAAAGGGACATCTCTTGGACCAGTTACAAGTCATCATCTTATCTGGTACATGTGGATAATGGGTAATGGTACCAAAGGACTCTTGTGTGTTTTCTGTTACACATGTTGCTGAATTCCAGTTAGAGTAGTCAAGTTTGGCCCCAAATGGAAACTTACTTAAAATGCTGGCAAGTGAAAGTGTTAGTGGCTCAGTCCTGTCCAACTCTTTCTAACCCCATGGGCTGTACTCCACTGGCCCTTCTATTCATGGAATTCTCCAGGCAAGAATACTGGAGTGGTTAGCCATTCTCTTCTCCAGGGGATCTTCCTGACCCAGGGATCAAACTTGGGTCTCCTGCACTGCAGGCAGATTCTTTACGGTCTGAGCCACCAGAGAAGGTCACTCAAAGTGCTAAATAATAACAAAGATTCAGAAGTGCATGACCGTTGATCTTGAGGGTGTGTTTGTGCATGGGTGTATGTGTGTGCGTTTTTATCTTTGGGGGAGGGGACAGGTCTCATTTTTTCCTTAATGTTTACATTAAGAGGGGAACATTTCCAAATGGGATTTAATTTTTTTAATAAAATTGCACAACTGTCTGTAGAGTGTGTTTCATCATTTTGGTGTTTTAAGCTTGAACACATTTGCATTCCTTCATTCTGAGAAAAATGATAGTTGGGCTTCTTCTAGTTGGTAGTAGTTTTGGAATTTGTTTGCAAATGACTTGGGATTTCCTCTAAAAGTTTTCAAAATAATGTTGCATACTATAAGCAGAATGTTGAATGCTTTAAAGCAGGTAGACTTTTTTGCACAGGTAAAGACACATGATGATGTTTGGGCTCATAAACGTGAAAATTTACAGAGGCAGTAGTAAATCAAGAAGAGTATATAGGAAGATCAGCAGTGTCAAGTTGTACTTTTAAACTCTCTCCAGTAAGCATACTGCATTAAGTCACCAGAAGCTGTGATCCAGCCCAGCAAATGGAGCAGGGAACCCAACAGAGGGTGGCATGTTAATGCAGTGTGAACCAGCAAGCCCTGAATTAAACTGCTATTTTAGGTTTGGGTGGCACCTTCGCATTTAAACACTTGCAGTTTTACTCTATGATTTGAGTCTGTCGGGTTTCAGTAAAAAGTAGGTGGTAACACTATTTGAAGGATAATATAAAACTGCAGGAAAAGCCAGGGCATACCAATTTGTTTTTCATTCTGTTTTATTTCAGTTCAAAGCATCATTGCAGACAGGCAGTGCAGGGAAACACGCCACACTTGGGCAATACTCAGCTGCTTTTGGAGGTTGAGGAAGACTGAGTATGACCAAAGTGTGGCTTGTTTTCTTGGACTATCTGTCTGCAAAGATGCTTTGAACTGAAATAAAATAGATTGAAAAACAAATTGGTGTGCCCTGTTGCCTTGTACTGAATATTTACATTACCCTTCTGGAGTACTGCCTGTGCCGGCACCCTGGGGGGAGGCGCTGACCCTTCAGCCTCTTTCAGCTCTTCAAGAGCGTGAGCTCTTTGATTTCACAAGGAAATTGAACTGGGATATGTGGTTTTCTGGATCTCCAATAGCCAGCCTTCTAAAGCCATCATCCTAATAACGTGGAGAAAGCAAGCTCTAACCACAGAGAGGAAAGAAATATTAAGGGCATTTAAATTCAGAGATGAGGTTGTCACTTCCTTTAAGTTGTGCAGAGGGTGCAGTATTTCATTCACCCAGAGTGCAGTTTTAAGACTCCTACAGCTCTCAAGGGAGAGAAGGGTAGGGAAAGAAAACTATCTTTCCTATAACATTGCCCTAATGATGTTATTTAACTGCATATCCTCAGAATCATGACATCAAGTATTTCATTTCCATAGATAAAGTAAATATGTTACTGCTGATCCGCATCAACTTGTTAATCTGGGGTTAGATGGTCAGGTTGCAGGGGACCTATGAAGCCTTTGAATTTGCCTGCAGACTTGTGTAAATGCCATTTTTAACTCTGGGAAAAGAGCCCATTACAGGCATAGCGCAGAGATACGGCGTGTTCAGTTCTAGATCATTGCAATAAAGTGAGTCACATAAATTGATTTCTCAAATTTTCAATTTTGATTTCTTAATTTCTCAAACATGACATGTAAAAGCTACGTTCACACTATACTAGTCTGTTAAGTGTGTAATAGCATTATATCTAAAAAAAACAATGTACATACCTTAATTTTTAAAAAACTTTATTGTTAAAAAATGCTGACCATCATCTGACAATGCGTGATTGCCACAAACCTTCAATTTGTAAAAAAATGCACTCTCTTTGAACCACAATAAAATAAGGTATGCTTGTACTTTAGTCAGATCTCAGAGGGGTGGGTCGTAGACCCCTCCAAAGGTACAGAGCCGGCAATGAACATACAATCCACCACTGAACTGAAACAGCGAGGAGAATCCCCCTAAAACCAGTACTTTCTGTTTTTCTTTGCCCTTGACCTCAAAGATGGAAAAGTATCTTTTCTGGCTTTGTTTCCTGTCTAAACCGGTTGAACATAGTTGAGTGTTTGTGCAGAAGCCTTTACCCAGCGAAGTGCTTCAGAGATGTTTTAGCGATCCTTGCCGTTGTTTCACGCGAGGCTGGTGAGTGGGGACATGTTGTCTTGGCTGCCTGGTAAGCAGATAAAACAGTCGTTTCTTCCGACAGGTGAAGGGAAGCGCATAGAAGCCCAGTGCTTTGGCTCTAGGCATCAACGTTCTGCAGATAGAGTCAGTTCCTCAGGGTTAGAAAGCAGGGATAAAGGGGAGAGAGGAGGAGAAGCGTAGATTCAGAGAGGCAGCCCGGGGAGAGGGCGCTGCCCTGCATCTGTCCTGGGGCCCCTCTGTGACAGCAGAGCTGCTGCTTTGAAACCAGACCCATTTCAGACTTTAGCTACTGTTAGGACCTCTGAAAAGTCAACTTGTAGACTTGTTATCTGGTTTTATTAGTGCCTAAAGCGGGGTGGGGAGCAGGGAGGAAGGAAGTCGCTTTACGTTCTGTGTGTGCATGCTCAGTCGCCATGACTGTTTGCGACCCCGTGGACTGCAGCCGGCCAGGGTCCTCTGTCCGTGGGATTCTCCAGGCCTGAAAGCTGGAGTGGGTTGCCATTTCTTCCTCCAGGGGATATTCCCGACCCGGAGATCAAACCCGCATCTCCTGCATTGGCAGGTGGATTCTTTTACCCCTGAGCCTCCAGGGAAAGCCCATCTGTGTCTTAGGATATATATTTATTTAATGGAACCTTAGTAGAAAACAGTTTAAGCCAGAGTTTGGCCCAGGCAGTGTTTAACAATTAGTTGCTCACTTTTGAACATCAGAGATTGTAGGTCTGTGCCCCCTGAAGGTGTTTGCATAACTGACTTCTGCTGTAACTATAATCTGATTCTGGGACATGCCAGAGAGTATGTTTTGTGAAGGAAAAGACCCGGGAATGTTGAGGGAGATTAGAAACAAAGGATCACAAGGCTGGATAGCTTTTTAGGCTCCAAATACTGTTGGTTGACTTTTTAAAAATATAAAATCATAAGTGAACAGTATATGGTTCTGTTTCTGACTTTGAGAAAATTTGACTGCAGGTAATCTAACTCTCCAGTTTCAGCTGTTTCCCATCTTTCTAGGACTGTGGCCTGACAGTTGGGTCTGTCTTCTTGACTTCCTTAGCTCCCTGTCCCCACGAGGGGCTCCAGCAGCAGTGAACTTGCCATTTTTCTTTCATCTGCCATGTCTCCTGGGCTCCTTGTCTCCGTGGATGGCGCACACTGTTGCCAGAGGTAGAAACCCAGGAGTCGGCCAGGGTTTCTCCCCTGCTCTTCAACTCTCCATCCCCTTGTCTTCAACTCTCCATCCCCTTGTCTTCAACTCTCCATCCCCTTCTACTCCCCATCCACACATGGCACCCACTCGTTTAGACTACAGGCCCAATGAAGCCTCCTTTCTCTTTTGGCCAAAGCTGCTGTAATCTCTGGTCTTGAATTACTGCCACAACAGTCTTCTAGCTGGCTGGCCAACTTCCCAGCTTTGTTTCTCTCCAGTCTATTTGTACACTGTTGCTCATGATCTTTAGAAAGCACAGATCTGAGCATGTTACTCTCCAGGCTAAAACTCCTCTGCACTCTCCTTGGCATGGCTTGGGCTGCCCTCAAACCCTGGCGGTGCCTGTCTCAGGCCTCGACTCTTAGCACTGTCTCCACTCACCTCTCACCTTCTGCTTGAGCATCAGTCATTAACACTCAGTGAGCCATGCTCTGGGGCTTTGGGGCTGTTCATTCACTCTGGATTTCTCTGGTCACGTTATTAACCAGGCAAGTAGCAATGCTGTTATCTCTACTGACCATTAGATTGCTGAATGTTTTCGTTTTCTCTATGGTTTCTTTTGTCCTTCGAATATACACTCTTTGAGATGAATAGTCAAACACTGTCCCAGAGTCCCTTGATATAATTATTTTCTCTATGTGGTTATGCCACCAACTTGATAATCCGACTGATTTTTGTTTTAAAATTTAAGAATGGCCTTTTAAAATTTAATTTTGTGTTTTTAACTATGAAAACCATGTACATGGTTCCAAAATCAGAACTATATAACAAGGGACATTCACTGAAGTTTTTATCTCATGCCTGAGCCTTCTTTTCTTTTCTCTTAAGTCTTGCTGCCAGAGTTTTTGGGGTTTTGTCAACCTGATATGTAAGAAATAATATTTCAGTATACTTTTAATTTGTTTTCTCCTTTCGTGAGTTCAGAATATCTGCCCAATGTCTGTGGTATAAGTTACAAAACTATCTTTTCCAGTTTGTCACGTGCCTGGCTTTTACATATGTTGTGTTATCGCTGTAAAGTTTACATCTTTATACAGTGCTAATTATCAGTCCTACAGTGTATTACTTTAGATTTTGAGTCAGAGTTAAGTTTGCCCCACTCTCAATTTATGAGGAATTCATTAATGTTTTCTTGTAGAAAAATATATGGTTTCACCTTTTTTTAAAAAAAAAAAATCTAAGAATCTGATCCATTTGGAATTTATCTTGGCATTTGGTTTGAGGAAGGATCAAATTTTATATTTTTTCCAATGGCCAGTCATTTATTGTAACACTACTTATTAAAGGCTCTTATCCTTTCTTCACTGATTTGAGATGCTGTCTTTAGCGGATACTACTAAACTCTTATGTGCATTTGGGTTTCCTACTGAATTTCTTGTTTTGTTCCATTGGTTTGATTGTCAATTAATACACCATTACAAAACTATCTTAATTTTAGTGGCTTGAAATTTGTTTTAATATCTGGAGGGATTCGTTTTTCCTTTTCAGAGTTTTCCTGGCCGTTTTGCTTGTTTATTCTGCCATATGAGCTTCATAATAAGTTTGTCTAATTTCCAGATGAAACACTTGGTGGTATTTTTATTGAGATTATGTTTTAATTTATAAAGTAGCTTAGGGAGTACTGACATCTTTATGAGGTTGAAATTTTCTATCCAAGGATCATGGTCCATCTTTCTATTTTCTCAAGACTAATTTTGTGATTTTTCAAGAGTATTTTATGTTTTTTCTTATATAAATTTTGTTTGCTTCTTGCTCAGTTTATTATACTTTTCATTCTTTAAAAAAAAAAATTCATTTTAGAATCCCTCCAGAACTTCTCAGAGAAGTTATATACACCTGCATACTCAAAAAAATTTGCATATCATTTCTGATGGTTCGTAGATACCCTTCTCCAAAAGCCCATCCCATTATATTCTCCCTTCAGAATCTCTTTCCCACTCTCAGTACTTAGCTCCGTGTTCTACATACTGTAGGCAGCCAGTGCATGTTTGTTGAATGGAATGAGTAAAGCACTAAGGGGAAAGGAAGGAGAGTAAAAGGGTGGGAAGGAAGCCTGTAAGACCCACTCTAGGGAGGTTTTCCTTCTACAGATGTTGCTGCTGCTGCTGCTGCTAAGTCGCTTCAGTCGTGTCCGACTCTGTGCGACCCCACAGACAGCAGCCCACCAGGATTCCCCGTCCCTGGGATTCTCCAGGCAAGAACACTGGAGTGGGTTGCCATTTCCTTCTCCAGTGCATGAAAGTGAAAGTGAAGTCGCTCAGCCGTGTCTGACTCTTAGCGACCCCATGGACTGCAGCCTCCCAGGCTCCTCCGTCCATGTGATTTTCCAGGCAAGAGGACTGGAATAGGGTGCCATTGCCTTCTCTGACAGATGCTAGATGTCGCTAACATTCAAAAAACAAAGATCATGGCATCCGCTCCCATCTCTTCATGGCAAACAGATGGGAAAATAATGGACACAGTGGCAGACTTTGTTTTCTTGGGCTCCAAAATCACTGCAGGTGGTGACTGCAGCCATGAAATTAAAAGGTACTTGCTCCTTGGAAAAAAAGGCATGACCATCCTAGACAGCATATTAAAAAGCAGAGACATTACTTTCCTGACAAAGGTCCATCTAGTCAAAGCTATGGTTTTTCCAGTAGTCATGTATAGATGTGAGAATTGGACCATAAAGAAGGCTGAGTGCCAAAGAATTGATGCTTTAGAACTATGTTGTTGGAAGACTCTTGAGAATCCCTTGGACTGTAAGGAGATCCAACCAGTCTATCCTAAAGGAAATCAACACTGAATATTCGTTGGTAAGACTGATGCTGAATCTGAAGCTCCAATATTTTGGCCACCTGATGCGAAGAACTGATTCATTAGAAAAGACCCTGATGCTGGGAAAGATTGAAGGCAGGAAGAGAAGAGGACAACAGAGGATGAGATGGCTGGATGGCATCACCGACTCAATGGACATGAGTTTGAGTGAACTCTGGGAGTTGGTGATGGACAGGGAGGCCTGGTGTGCTGCAGTCCATGGGGTTGCTATGAGTTCGGGTTGCTATGAGTTGGACACGACTGAGCGACTGAACTGAACTCCAGTCTTAATTCACTGGTTCATAGCATTTTGTTCTCTAATCCCCATCCCAGAACTTAAAAAATACAAAAGATTCCATGTTGATAATAAGAGTTTCCATTTATTGAAAAAGTGCCAGGTACTGAACTAGGTGTTTCACCTAATTATTGCTTGTAATCCTCACCGGAACTAAGCAATAGATACCATTATCCCAATTTTAAAAACTGATGGAAATTTCAACCGTAAAAGTGAGTATAGCATTATGAGCTCCCATATACATGTTCACTCATTTTGCACTTGAGAAAGCAGATTGTGAAAGGTTAAGTAACTCATGGTTTCAGAGCCAAGGTCAGGCTTAGAACCCAGCTCTTTTTATTTCCTTATTAAGATTGTTTTTCACATCTTCAACTGCAACCGGCCAGGGAAAAGCAGAAGCAAGGGAGCTGGTCAGAAGCCACGCTTCTAAACGACTGCTAGTTGTCGTCTAGTCGCTAAATCATGTCCGACTCTTACGACCTGAGGGACTGTAACCCACCAGGCTCCTCTGTTTATGGGATTTCCCAGGCAAGAAGACTGGAGTGGGTTGCCATTTTCTTTTCCAGGGGATCTTCCCAACCCACAGATTGAACCCCTGTCTCCTGCATTGGCAGGTAGATTCTTTACCACTGAGAGGCGGTGTTGAGGTGGACTCTTTACCACTTTACACTCTGATTCACATCGCAGCATTTCACTCCATCCGCTGCTTGCAAACAGTAGGCCCCCTCTCCCTCTTTACTGCTCCTCTTACGCTCTCTGCTTTGCTCTGCCTTCTCTTTATCTGGTCTTGTTAGTGCAGTTGAGGCTAGTTGATTTTTAAAGGACTGTCACTGTTTTGCGTACCTAGCTGCTAACATGATGTTCAGAACACAGTAAAAACATATACATTTAAATAGCAGTGAAACTTGCTGCCCTTACTCATTTAGCCTGTACCCGTAAGTTTGGTGCAGTGCTATAACTTTTGAGTGATGCTCAGGAGCCCCGGTAGTCATTAAATCTGACCACCTAGACACAAGCTGCTCTTGTAGCTGGTACTTGGAGCTGCTGTCAGCTGCCCTCAGTTCCAGTCAGATTTAAACCAGAGGGAGACTTTCTAAGGTCAGAGTCCAAGACAGCGGAATAATTGGCCCCTAGAGTTCTGGTTTTCTTTTTTTTTTTTCCTGGGCAGCAAAATGTTGAGGATTAAACTTTCCATGTATTTCTTTGAACATTTTTGAGCAAATATTATGGAATCCCATAGGCTCTTTATAAAAGTTAAAGGCAAGAAAGAAGTTACTTTTTTTTTTTTTTTGAGTTAGCTCCTTAGGTTAACCCTCTTGTCATAATCCTTGGTGATGACTGAGAGAAAGATTGAGATGAAAATAATTGCCACTTCTTCAAAGACAAGAGAAAAGGCTTACAGCACTGAGAGGAGAGGCAAATGGAGTTCATCTGTGAAATAGACACAGAGGTGTCAGGTCACAGGTTGGCCCGAGTGGTGGAATAGGACAGTCTTGCAGGAAGTTGGGGCTCCACAGTCTCTTCAGTGTTTCTACTGCTTAACTACAAAGCAGAAGAAAAGAAGGATCTTAAGCTGAAAGTGGTGTCTCCTTCCCAGCTCTGCCGTAAACTCCTTGAGAGCAGGGAGTGTGCTGAACCTCTTACTCCGTGTAGTTCCAAGCCGGTTGCGGGCCTTTGGCTGAGCTCAGTAGAGATCTGCTGGGCAGACAAGCACACACTGTCCACTGACGAGTCTAGGAAATGGATCTTGGAGCTTCGCTGGGGCGGCATGGGGTTCGCATCTTCCAGGGGCACTTTTACCAGCTATGTGGCCTTGAACAAGTCAGGGGGCTAGAGTAATGGTGCTTCTTCAAACAGCAGGGAATAAGGGCTTCCCTCATGGCTCAGCTGGTAAAGAATGCGCCTGCAATGCAGGAGACCTGGGTTCGATCCCTGGGTTTGGAAGATCCCCTGGAGATGGGAACAGCTACCCACTCCAGTTTTAAGGCCTGAAGAATTCCATGGACGCTTAGACCATGGGATCATAAGGAGTCGGACACGACTGAGCGACTTTCACTTCAAGTAGGCTCTGAATCAAGGTCATCTGTTCTTCCTTAAAAATCCACTTCATTTGCTGTCTCTGCACTGCCTCTGAACAGAGAAGTTACTAAAAAAAAAAAAAGTAGGAGAAGGACTCAAGGATCAAGAGCCTCCATGCTTTTTAAATTCTCAAGCTTGGGCAGTATCCAGTGGGAAAGGTTCTGGCTCCAGAGTCAGACAGCGTGGGTTCATTTACTGACTCTCCCTCTCACTGGCTTTGTGATTTGGGGCCAGTCATTTTATCTCTCTAGGCCTCCACTTTCTCAGTTAAAAGGGGAGTTAATAATAGTAACTACCTTGCAGGTTTTGCAAAAATTATATAAGGCCACCCATGCAAAATGCTTCTCGCAGTGCCTGGGCTATAATCTTCATAAAATGTTAGCTCCCATTGTTAGGTTGCTGCCTTAACCCTTCCAAACTGTATTGGTCTTTTCCCTTTTCCATCATGTCTTCCTCATTGCTCTCCACTTAAAAAATACGTATCTGAGTCACAGGATTCAGAAGAGTCTGATTTCTGACATGAGTGAACTGGAAGATCTTAAAACACTTCTCAGGCCCTCAGTTTCTTCATCTACAGATGAGAGAGCTTAGAGCAGATGGTTTCAGTTCTTTGTATCTGCTATTAATTTTCAGTGAATTAAGGGCTTTCTGTGAAATCTCTCGGATTACAGTCCAGCATGCTGTTATTGAGAGGCCCAACTCTGTCCCTTTCTTAGCTGATACGGCTGTGAAACTAGCAATGTGATTGTCTATAAATTCTTTTTTAGAAATTATATAATAGTTGACATATAGCATTTAGAAGATACTGATCCACATGATTTATGTAAGTGGTGAGGCAAAGTGATTAAAAACAAGTAAATCTGTGAACTGACCACACAACCAAAAACTGTAAGAAGAATATTTGGCAGGTGTATTTTTATGCTTCCTTTTAACATTTACTAAATGTTTACAATGTTATGGGAAAGGTTTTCATGTCTATTGACTCATTAACAGTGACTTATTAATGCTCGGGCGTCCCTGGTGGCTCAGATGGTAAAGAATCGGCCTGTAGCCAAGGAGACCTGGGTTCCATTCCTGGGTTGGGACGATCCCCTGGAGAAGGGCATGGCTCCCCACTCTAGTATTCTTACCTGGAGAATTCCATGAAATGAGGAGCCTGGCGGGGTACAGTCCATGCTTACGGCTACCCCATGAGATATGACTAATATTATCCCCATTTTACATATGAGGAAACTGAGGCCCAGAGTGTTAAGCAACTGGCTTAAATTTGTATAGCTGGTAAGAGAGACCGGACTGTGAGGCACCCCCTGGGCAAGCTGTCTGTCTCTACAGCCTGTGCGCCAAACCGTTACTGCTAAACACGCAGCCTCTGGAGTCACATGGCCTGTTTTGGTGTTCTTTAGCTGCCTGAGCTCTCTCACATTAGGTGGGTATCTTTGAATTTGAAATTTGCTCCTGAGTGGTCCAGACTTACTCTCTACTGCAGAAAAGTGTATTCTCATAATCAGATTGGCAAAAAACTCAGAACCCATCCACATTTTCAGATCAAGGTAGAAGTACAGTGGCAAAGCCGAGGGTCCTTTGTAACACCTAAGAGGCTGGCTACGAAAGCGCTGAAGTGGTGCTGGCTTGCTGAGACTCTGCAGGCGGGAGGGTCGGCATTAGATGTAACGCAGTCACAATCCCCAGCACTCATTAGATGGACGTGTTGCTCGGGCGATTTTGCAGTTTGGCCTGTGAAGAGTCATCTTGGGTGAAATACTGGATCAGAGCAGCATGGCCCAGAAAGGCAACGGAAAGACAGATAAGCTTCTCAGAGCCGCCTTCCATTACAATAGCCTTGAAAAGAATCACTTGTTTCTATGAATTAGACAGAAGATAAGAGGACACAAGCAGTTTGTTATGCCAAACAGTTGGATGTTGTATTTTACAGAACATCTCAAAAATAGAGTTTAATTAGAGATTGAGAGAATCTGGAAAAGAAATTAGCTGAATGTAATAGTCATCATAGGCTTTAAGAAGCAGATCCTGGCAGCCAGTTTTGAGATGTGGAAAAGCACCTCTGTAGTGGTGCCTAGTCTGCTGTGTCTTACCTCCTTGAGAGTATGCTGGCGCGGTGGTGGCAGTGATGCCGCCAGTGAGGCTGATGCTGCAGCTAGCCGCTCATTAATTTACTGAGCACTTGCTATGTCCCGAGCATATAATGCCGGTGCTTTAGCTGTGTTAATTCTTTTGATCTTCCAACAGCCCAGTGAGAGAGGTACTGTTATTACCGATATTTTGTAGATGAGGAAACTATGCTGCATGGAGTTTAGGTGATTTTCCCAAGATCACACAGCTTGTAACTGGGCGTTCAGGCTTCACACCAGGTAGTCTGGCTCTGCCTCCGCCTGTAACCAGCGAGCTACACTGCTGCTCGCAATCGTCTCCCAGAAAGTGTGCAGCTGAGCACGGTTGCGGGTCAGGTGATTTGAAGAGCCTGTGGGTGCCTCTTCGCCTTCCTCGTCCATGGACTTGGGCTCCGGCCCCACACTAGACACATGGAAATTCCTGTGGGCACTGGTTTTATCTTACTTAACTTTGCCTGGTACGTGGTGGTGGGGGTAGCTGTAGTTGTTTAGTCGTTCAGGCGTGTCTGACTCTTTGCAACCCCATAGACTATAGCCTGCTGGGCTCCTCTGCCCATGGGATTTCCCAGGAAAGAATACTGGAGTGGGTTGCCATTGCCTTCTCCAGGGGAATCTTCCCAACCCAGGGATTGAACCCATGTCACCTGCATTGTCAGGGGAATTCTTTACCACTAAGCCACCAGGAAAGTCCTGGTACCTGGTAGGAGATAAATAAATATATAATGAGTGTATAGTGTGTCAGAAATGACACTAGCTTTGAAGCTGGGCAAACATACCTGGGTTTTTTAATTTCCAGATTATAAAAATAACTTATGTTTTCTGTAGAAAAATTTGAACTATGTGAAGAAGCAAGTAAGTCCCCTATAGTGACACTACCTAGGGACAACCACTGTGAGCATTTTAATGTATTTTCTGTCTTTTTTAATGCATATGTATGTATGCATTTACATATATTTAAAACCACATTGGAATTATATATACAGTTGCATGCTGCTTTTTTTCCTTTTAGTATGTTGAAAGCGTTTCACCATGTTATTAAAAATCTTCAAGAGCCTAATTAAAAAAACTTATTTAGATATAATTCACATACCATACAATTTACTGTTTTAAAGTATACAATTCAAAGCCTGTGTAACTATCACCACTTTCTAATTCTAGATCATTTTTGTCACTCCAAAAGAACCCCCACACCCATTAGCATTCACTCCCCAATCCCTCCTCCTCCCAGCCTCCAGCAATCTCTAGTCTACTTACTGTCTCTGTGGATTTGCCTGTTCTAGACATTTTATACAAAGGGATCGTGCTCTGTATGGTCTCTTGTGTCTGGCTGCTTTAACTTAGATAAGGTTTTCAAGGTTTTCCCCTGTCTGTAGCACTATGAGTATTCCATTCCTTTTAATGACTGAATAATATTCCACTATATAACCATACACCATTTTATTTGTTTATCAATTGGTGGACGCTTGAGTGTTTCTACTTTTTGGCTGTTATACATACTGCTACAGTGAAAATTAGTGTACAAGTTTTTGTGTAGACATATTTTCATTTCTCTTGAGTATATACGTAGGAGTGGAATTGCTAGGTCATTTGGGAACTCTGTCTTTAACTTTTTGAAGAACTGTCAAACTATTCTTCACGGTGGCAGCACCACTGTGCATTCGACCAGCAGTGTTCAAGGTTTACAGTTTCTTCGTATCTTCAGCAATGCTTAGATTTTCTGTTTGTTTTATTTAGCATCCTAGTAGGTGCGGAGTGATGTCTCATTGTGGTTTTGATTGGCATTTCCTCTGTGACTGCTGATGTGGGGCATCTTTTCATGTGCCTATTGGCCATTTTGTATGTCTTCTTTGGAGAGATATCTGTGCAAATCCTTTGCCCATTTTAAAATTGGCCTATTTGTTCTCTTATTGTTGAATTGTTATAAGTTCTGGATACTTTGTTCTGATATACTCTGTTTATATATTCTGGGTACCAGACCCTTATCGGATACATGATTGAGAATATTTGTGCCTATTTTGCACCAAAGAATTGATGCTTTTGAACTGTGGTGTTGGAGAAGACTCTTGAGAGTCCCTTGGACTGCAAGGAGATCCAACCAGTCCATTCTGAAGGAGATCAGCCCTGGGATTTCTTTGGAGGAAATGATGCTGAAGCTGAAACTCCAGTACTTTGGCCACCTCATGCGAAGAGCTGACTCATTGGAAAGACTCTGATGCTGGGAGGGATTGGGGGCAGGAGGAGAAGGGGATGACCGAGGATGAGATGGCTGGATGGCATCACTGACTCGATGGACGTGAGTCTGAGTGAACTCCGGGAGTTGTTGATGGACAGGGAGGCCTGGCGTGCTGCGATTCATGGGGTTGCAGAGAGTCAGACGCGACTGAGCGACTGAACTGAACTGTGCCTATTTTGTGGGTTGTCTTTTTACTTTCATGATCATGCCCTTTGATCCACAGAAGTTTTTAAATTTGATGAAGTCCAGTTTACTTTTCCTTCGATTACTTATGCTATCTATAGGTATCATATACAGAGCCTGGTTTTTAATGGCTGCATAATATTCCATAGTGTGCCTATATGCCATATTTGCTTTAAAAATCTCATACATCTAAGTTTCCAGTTTCTATACCATTAAATCTATTGCTGTGCATAAATATTTTATTATTATATCTCTAAGTGTTAAGTATGTCTTTATAGATAGATTCCTAGAAGTAGGTCTAAAGGAACAAACATTTTAAAAAATCCTTTTTTCTTCTAATATCATGGGACTCCTTCTTTTTTTAAATCTGTAATTATATTGCTGATTTATGTTACAGATGTATTCTGTAAAACACATCCTAGTGAAACATTCAAACAATGTATGTGAAGTATATTCTCCCCAGTCTCCCCAAATTCTCATGTCTCTCTCCAAGGACATTTTTTGTAGCTTTAGCTGAGCAGGTTACTTACTAGAATACTTCCCTGAAAGCTTTTTACCAGTTTAAACTTCCATCAGTACTGTATGGGTTCCTGCCTCGTTGCTCCCTTCCCTCTGTTACGAGTGCAAATGTTACTTTTATCATAGGTAACACATATTGAGCATGTACTGTTGACAGGCGCTTTGTGTTGTTGTTTTTTTTTCAGGCACTTTGTTAAAATATTTCAGATGCATTGTCTCATTTCATCTTCACACCAAAACTGTAGAGACATTGAGGTTCACAGTGACTGAAGTGACTTGCCCAGGATCACTGGCTGAGTGTCCAAGTTAGGCTTAAAAACCGAAGTCTAAATCAGAGTCCATTGTCTAAAACCACTGCTTCCCACTGAAATACTCTCATTGCAGAACTTTTCCAAATTGATTGCCCCTAAATAGTATTAATGTTTTAATTTGCATTTCTTTGTTCATCAGGGTGAACTTTTCTGTTGGGTTTTTGACTGTTTATTTCTTTAGTGAATTATGTTTTTCTTTGTCCATTAAGAAATATAAATGTTCAGATTTTTCTTATTTTTGTATCATCTTTCTATTCTAATATTAACTGCTTAGTTTTCATTTCATGTGATATGAAGTGTTTATTTATGTTTTAATTTTGCTAGTGCTGATTTTTTGAGAAGTTTTCATTTATATGTAGTCAAACCTATTGATCATTTGTAAATTTATTCTGTTTCTTGTATGCATAGAAAGGCCTTCTCCACCCTGGCCTTAGTTAAGTATTCATTAATATATCTTTTAAATATCTTAGTCATTAAAATTTTTTTTGTTGTTTTGGTTTTGCTTGTTTTTGTTCAGTCACAAATCCACCCTACTACAATTCTCCCTTTGGCAGTAGATTGGGAAATTGGCAGTTATGTATTCCCTGAGATACTTTTGGGCAGTTCTGTGGCTTGAGAATAATTATTTTCTCATTGTTAGAGCTATCAATGATTGATATTTAAATCAACATCAAAGAAAAAAATAGTAAACCAAATAACGTACCTACTACTAGCGGCTGCCGGTTTGTCAGATACNTGGCAGTAGATTGGGAAATTGGCAGTTATGTATTCCCTGAGATACTTTTGGGCAGTTCTGTGGCTTGAGAATAATTATTTTCTCATTGTTAGAGCTATCAATGATTGATATTTAAATCAACATCAAAGAAAAAAATAGTAAACCAAATAACGTACCTACTACTAGCGGCTGCCGGTTTGTCAGATACACAGAAAGCCCTCCCCACTGAGGGCCTGTTTGTATACACTTAGGAGTTTGATACTTGGTGCACGTGCTGGCTTAAAAGCCCAGAAACCTAGATCCTGGCTCTAACCCTACCATTGCCTAGATAACATGACTTGGCAGGTCACTGAATTTCTATCCATTTCTTCATCTGGAACATGAGAGGGCTAAATTACATTGTCTCTACAGATAATTCTCATTGTAAAATTCTCTGATTTTTTATTATCCTTCTGATCTGGAATCATTCATGTTTTATATATATATATATATATATTTAAGTTTTAGTGGTTTGTGGCAGAGTGGTGTGAAAGAATGCAGAGTAATAGGTGAATGAAGTGTATGGGAGGAAGGAGGAGGTGAGTGGACCAAGGGAANGGGCCAGCCCCTCCTTCTCAGCCGCCTTTTCCTCCATCCTATCCGCCTTCTCTGCTGTATAATCTGTGTTGTGGGAAAGAGGACAAGAACCCCCTCTAGACTCCTGCCGAGTACACCCTGCCAGGAGCTGTAAACTCCTGGCTCCTCCTGTCTGGGAGGCGCCTCCCTTGGCTCCTGGTCTCGGGGGTCGCATCCCCCTCAGGACGATGGCTCTGGCTGTGGAGGTGGCCTCGGCAGGCAGTGCTCCCCAGGAACTGCCCCAGCTAAGGTCCTGGCCCGGAGCTCTCGGTGGGACCAGTGGGGGCACCAGGCCGCCTCTGCCTTCCAGATGCTTCCACAGCTGTTGACACAGCCCACCTCATCACTGAGTCAGCATCCCAGGAAAACTGACCCCTGACCTCCATCCAAGTTGTCACCACACCCCCTGTCCTCATGGCACCTGGCTCCATTCCCCCACGGAGCTCCCGGCTCTGACACTTTGTCCATCTCTCACTGTCTGCTGCTTATCTTATCACTAGAGCCTAAGCTCTGGCAGAGTCAGAGCTGGACTATTTATCTCGGCTCCTCCAGAGCCCACCCGGCCTGGCTCGAAGACAGAGTCACTGTCTCTGGGATGGATGAAGTGACTCATGGCCTCTGTCCCAGTCTCGGGCTTACACAGTACAGTTCCTGAAGGCGTGGTCATTAGATCACTACTCTGGACCTTCAGTCTTCCTCCAGAAAACAATATGAAAACTGAAGAAAGTGCAGAGAAAGGTGATTACCAGACGAAAGGATTGCAGACATGATCAAACAAAGGGAGAGCTTGAACCTGGCCACAGTCTGGGAAACGATGGACCTTGTGGGCACCAGCCGTCATTCACAGATGAAATAGAAACCAGAGGAGCACAGAAGTTAAGGCGGCTGAAAGGCTGCCTGACAGACGGACTCTGCAGGCCTGGGAGCAAGTGCGTGCCCCGCCCGAGGGTCACCCCCTTCCTGCTCGGAGGGAAAGGGGCCCTGCACCCTAGAGCCCGCCCAGCAAATCGGGGCCCTACTCACAGGAGGTGTGCTTTCTGGTTTGGGCGCTGGGGCGTTATGGTTAGAAGCCTTCTGGGAAGCATCTCCTTTCTCAGTGGTGGCTGCTCCTGTGGACAGACACTCCAGGTAGTCTGGCGGGGGGATCACAACGGTGCTTCTCTCTGCCAAGTTCGTGGTGCTCACGCTGCGGACAGGTGCCAAGCTAGTGACGGGAATGGAGGACGCGGGTTAGAGGAGACCTGCCCCCGCACCCCAGGCACCCCGTGTCTCCTCCCGCAGGAACCGCGTGGATTAGAGAGCCATAGTGGTGGGGCGGGAGGAGATTAGCACACACACATAGCACCGCAGTGCTTCTTGACTGACTGTTTAGTTGCTAGGTCATGTTCCACTCTTTGTGACCCCGTGCACTGTAACCTGATAGGCTCCTCTGTGCAAGGGATTTCCCAGGCAGCAGTCCTGGAGTGCCAGTGCTTCTGCTGGCTTGCACATATACACTTAAAAGAGATTCTTTGATAGCCAGCTAACCCACACAGAGATCTTCCCGTTTTGGCTGGGAGAGACCTGCCTACATTAGTCTCGTCCTGGCTCCATCACTTCTGGCTCCCTGTGCCCCCGTTTCCTCAATTTTCAACCAGGACCCCATCTCACAAGGTCGTGTGAGAAAGAATGACCTGGTCAGTGCAAGCGGCCAGCTCCTGAGCGACAGTGCCAGTCACTCCTGGGTGGGACACAGAGGCGCTGAGTGAAGCCCCTCGGTGTGACTCGAGCCACAGGAGCAGACGCGGTGGCTCAGGGAGCACGAGGAGGACGGACAAGGCCGGGCCCCAAGGACCCCGTGTCTGCGCAGAGGGCGGAGGCCAGGCCTAGGAGCGGACTGGAGATGGGTGGCTGGTGAGGGGAAGAGAGAAGAGGGCAAGCACGGGAGACCGTTCCAGGGCACGTGTTCACCAGCGCACACAGGCTGGGCGCGTGGCCTGGGACTCCACTGTGGGGCAGCAGGACTGGGAGGGGCCGCAGGCCAGGAAGGAGGCGTCTCTTCCCAGCAGAGGGTACAGCGCCAGGACCACCGGCAATCGGGGAGGAACAGACGAGGAGCGGCACCTGGTCGCCGCGGGCTCTGCCGCTAGCCAGATCCGCCCCGTGCGCCTGGGGGCTCGGGTCCCGTGGGCCCCGCTGGCCGAGCCGCAGGCACTCCTACCTCGGCGCCAGCTCTCTCGCGGCCTCCTCCTCGTTCTCCTCCAGCAGCTTCGTGTAGGACGACGGGAACCAGCCCCTCCTGCAGACGGAGAGCAGGGGGGACGATGACCTTGCTGGGGTGCTGGCGGCGGACACACAGGCCACAGACGTGCCTGGAACAGCCTGGGGACTGCTCGGGGCCGGGAGTGGGGGGTGGGCGGGTTGGCTGGGCCACTTGCATCCCATCTCATCAGAGGCACCTTACATACGCGTCATTTCTATTTGGATTTCCTTTGTGTCTTTTGTTTCCGTTTTGGCTTAAACTTAGTACCTGAATAACCTACACAGAAACTCAATTTAACCTTCTAGGAAGGCTTGTGCACACACAGTTGGAATGAGGACACTGGCATTTACACTACTCACATGCCAGATCTCACATAGAGTGTTATCCTGGGAAATCTGAAGTCACATACAAAAACGAGTGCCTTTACTTTCAGAGGTGACTCCTATTCGTGCATCAAATTTATAGGACTTCCCTGGTGGTCCAGTGGCTAAGACTCCATGCTTCAGTGCAGGGGGTAGGGGCTCAATTCCTGCTTAGGGAACTAAGATCCCATGTGCCATTCACTGTGGCCAAAATTTTTAAAAAACTTATCTCTATATGCACACACATACCGAAAACAGCTTGGGAACAATGTGGATAAGACTAATGGCAGCTAACTAGGCTAGAACTGTCACTGAAGTGTGACCTTGAGGGGGTGGAGGCGCTCATCTGCCCTCAAGGACGGCCTCGATAGGAGCCCTCGGGGTGTGGACGGCCCGGCCTGGGACCCACATTTTGGTGCTGTCGTGCTCCCCGTACAGCCAGCCGTCCTTTTCCTCGGAGATGAGCAGCGTGATGACATCTCCCTGCGTGAAGCTGAGCAAGGTCTGGTTAGCGCCGGCCGTGTGCGGAAAGATGGTTTTCACTTTCTGCTTTTTCACCATGTTCAGTCCAGAGGCCACGGAAACCGATCGCGGCAAATTGGGGTCAACAGAAGAACCTGTCGGAAGCGAGTAGGGCAGCGGTGACTTTTCCAAGAAGGATGACTGGGCGAGTTCAAAGGCGCCGACCCCAGAAACCCAGCCACCCCACTGAGACGTCAACTGGTTCTATCCCCACACTTCCACCTGTGGCTGGACAGAGAGCAACAGACAGGGACAGCGTCTAAGCCTGGCCCGAGGCCTCTCGGAGGAGGAGCCCTGTGGCCCAAGGGCTGAAGGCTCTTCAGACCAAGAGGATAAAGCCACGTGGCCCAGCCTCACCCACAGGGAGTCCCTCCCATAGAGGTCAGTGCTCCAGGCCACTCGGCCCCCGCCTCTCCCCACCCAGCTCGCCCACCACAGCTCGCGGAAGCACTATCAGGCACCAGCTCAGACCAAACTGCCCAGGGCCTGTGCCACAACAGAGCAGGATGCTGGGGACAGCGTGGCCGCTCACCCTCGAGTGGGGCAGGACGTGCTGACCCTGCCCCCCGCGTGCTGCCCCCACCCCCGCTGCTCCCCCACNTCCCCATCTATTTGCCATGAAGTGATGGGACCAGATGCCATGATCTTCGTTTTCTGAATGTTGAGCTCAGGGTCACCTCAAAGACAAAGCTGAATTCAACTGTATCAGAACAGAGGCTAGAGCCACAGTAGAAACCAGGAACTTGATAGTGGAAGGGACAAGCCAGGATGTCAGTGGCCATGCAGTGGACATTGACCCTCAGACTCTACCTACCTGGTCTGGGGGCCACACATTTACTTCCACGGCAAGGACAGATACACCAGGCCACCACTGGATGTTGAGAGATGCAGTGTCTTCTAGGATTTCTCATTATACTTGACCTTACTGCTGTAATTCTTTCACAGATGACTGCAAAGAGTACGCATATTTCACTAATAAGTGAACTAATAAATTGACTTCCTGATTTATATTTCTTCTCTTGTAAGTTTAGACAGTGCTATCGAAATTCTCAGATGCTTTTGAACTGTGGTGTTGGAGAAAACTCTTGAGAGTCCCTTGGACAGCAAGGAGAGCCAACCAGTCCATCCTAAAGGAAATCAGTCCTGAATATTTGTTGGAAGGACTGATGCTGAAGCTGAAACTTCATTACTTTGGCCACCTGATGCGAAGAACTGACTCAATGGAAAAGACCCTGATGCTGGGAAAGACTGAAGGCAGGAGGAGAAGGGGATGATAGAGGATGAGATGGTTGGATGGCATCACCAACTCGGTGGACATGAGTTTGAGTAAACTCCAGGAATTGCTGATGGACAGGGAAGCCTGGCATGCTGCAGTCCATGGGGTTGCAAAGAGTCGGACACAACAGAGTAACTGAACTGAACTGATCCAAACCCCCCAAGTCTGATTAACTTTGAGACCTAGGGTGTTNGTGGACATGAGTTTGAGTAAACTCCAGGAATTGCTGATGGACAGGGAAGCCTGGCATGCTGCAGTCCATGGGGTTGCAAAGAGTCGGACACAACAGAGTAACTGAACTGAACTGATCCAAACCCCCCAAGTCTGATTAACTTTGAGACCTAGGGTGTTTGTATCTGTGAGGTTGATAATCAAACTAGACCTTTGGTAAATGGAATTCAAACCATCGAGGGGAAGTCCCTTGCCAGTCTCTTCCTGGCAAGCCAGCTGATCTGTTCCAACATCACTTTTCCCCAGATATGCATTTCCATCCATCTTTTAGCAGAGATCACCAAAAGACAAGACCTCTCAAATTCA
Source organism: Neotragus moschatus (assembly GCA_006410615.1). Lineage (NCBI taxonomy): Eukaryota > Metazoa > Chordata > Mammalia > Artiodactyla > Bovidae > Neotragus > Neotragus moschatus. The sequence goes on from SJYA01000229.1 coordinate 242,610, forward strand.
GGTGATCCTGTTGGACCTTCCAGCCACACATCTCTGACTGTGAGAGGGGTTGAGGAACAGTGGCATTGAGCCCAGAAATCCTCTCAAGACTAAGGTAGTGGTTAAGAACAGGTAGGTCTGGGTTTGACCTCTGCCCAGACCTGTATGGTCTTGGACAAGGTCTTGCATAACCTTGTTGGGTAGTTTAGCTTCATCTGTGTATTAGGGATAATAATGAGATCTACCTCATAGGATGTTAGGGGGATTAAGTGGGAAAGTCTGTGGACAGAGCTTAGAACAAATGCTGGACATCATTGTCGTCACAGAGCAGTTGATGACCTTGCCAGTTACGAGATTCAGGAGTAGAAAAACAGGCAGAGACCAGTGGATTGGGCAAAAACTAACTAAATAAAATGGTTGAATCAATTTCTCTTCACCCCGTTGACGAGGGAGGGATTCCTACCCTAGGGTTGTGTGGAAGCTAAGCACACAGCAGTGGACACCGAGACTGACGGCGTGTAGAAGTCACTTACACTAACAGCCCAGGGAAAGCACAGTGGGTATACTCAGGAGCAGAGTGAACAACCAAAGGCTGTGGGAGGCAGGCTTGTAAGTATCAAAAAAAAAAAAAAAAAAAAAAGGTGGATCCTTCTCAGTTATGCCAGAGGATGTGATTGGCTTGTTTGAGTAATTCTGGGGGCTGGCAGGGAACTGAAACCCACTGCCCAGGAATAAACAGAAACAGGACCTGCCCTCTCTGATAAGGAAGATTGTTTGGCTAGGGGACTGTGTCCACGGGAGCAAAATGGGTATTGGAATTTGTGGTTTGGACATTTGAGGGCCTCCTGATTTTACCAGATGTCAAGGCAGCACAGATTATTAAGCCTTGATCTTTAGACTTGTTGCCATAAAAGAGAATATAGGCCTTGAAATGCTGTTTGATACAGCTTCCAGGGGATTTGAGTAGAAGGCTGTGGAAGACAAGCACAGTTGTCTGGTTCAGTGGGGGAAGACAGATGGGCATAGTAGTTAGAATGGAAATGTCACAGTAGGTCACACATGGTGTCATGAGCCCAGAACTGTTCACTCTGTCCAGTTTAGCCTGCATTCATGGATCAGCTGTACCGTCCCAGGGCTTGACAAGGCTTAGCCAGGCTCAGTTGACCACTTCACTCTAGATCAGGAGCAATTTGACTTCCATTTACTTTGGCAGCAGCCAAGGAAGCTTGTCTATCCCTGGAAGTCCAGGTCTCTAGAATGCATTTAAAGGAGTTTGGGTTGGTTCCAGGTCACAGAGCTATTCTCCTAAGGTTATTAGAATCCTCCGTATTTTGCAGGTTTTGATCTTAGAGCTGTCCTGAGTGGAGAAAAGGGCAGACGCAGAAGGGAAGGTTTTGAGGGTGACTTATTACCCTTTAGGGGTGAAGGATTGCATTAACATATTTGATAATAATTAGATGTGAAAAAATGTGATTTGAGAAGGGTGTAGTATAGTGTTTTGCTAGTCAGAGAAGATTCCTTGGACAAAAAACATCTGAATCAATTCAGAGCTTACTAGAAATTCAGAATTCAGATCCCATCCTAGGCCTTCTGGATCAGAATCTTTTTTTTTTTTTTGGCAAGATCCCAGGTGATTCTTACATACATTGAAGTTTGAGAGACTGTTCTAGTGGGTAGAAGGGTATGAGCTTTAAAAGGCTCAGGCAGACTGGATTAAAATGTCTGTTCTTCTACTGATTTGGCCCTGTTGCTTAACCTCTCAGCTGTTGGAACTGAATTGTAAATTGGCTTTAGCTGTCTTGCTGGGTTATTAGTATTAAAGAGGGTAACATGTAAAACATGCTTAGAAGCATAGTAAGGTACTTTATTAGCAGCTCTTATTTGTGGTTATTTGATAAATGATATCCTTGTGAAATTTGGTAAACTATGAAAAGAGAGAGCAGGTACCATCAGAGCTAACTCTGTTCACGAGACACGTGTTGGCAGTTTAGAGAGTATGGTCTCCTGAGCTGACGGGCCAGTGGCTGTGGTGGGCTCACTAACCAGTTCTCAGGGCGCTACTATAGGTGTCCGTGTTAAGTAACCAAGAGTTGATAGCTATACTTCTTTTTTTTTTTTTTTTCCTAGTTATTTTTATTTTTTTTTATTTTTTTAATACATAAATAATTTAATTAAAAAAATATAAGACAGCAAAGAAACAAATGCTCCGAGAAAGCCAACTCCGTAGAGCCGCCATTCCGCGGCAGCAGGACGCCAACAGCTATACTTCTTAATGGCCACTGAGCTCTTAGAAGGGAGGATAATCTGCAGAAGTGGTAGCTAAGCCTTGGCCTCCAGTGAGGCCTTCACGTTATAGAGAAAAGAGCTGTGTCTTGAGAATAGCTCTTCTGAAGAGACCTGGGCTCATTTATGCCCCTTGTTAGCTGTGTGGCCCTCAACAAGCCATTTGACACCCCTGAGCCTTAGTCTGCATCTGTAAAACAAAGATAAATGGAGTGCCGAGGAATAAATCACAGTAGACAGCAAGATACTATCCCTGCTTGGTATGTACCATAGAGCTCACTCGAGAGCCTCCCAAATCCCCAGAGGTGAATGTTAGGCCTGACTCAGCTGCTTTAGAATCTTCAGTACAGTAAACCCCCTACACGCGAACCTTCAAGGTGCAGACTTTCAAAGATGCGAACGTATGCCCGTGTACGCCAGCTGTTGTACAGTACTACTGTACTTTTCAAGATACTGTACTGTAAGCTTAAAAGTGTTTTGTTTTTTGTGTCTGTTGTATATTATTTGTATGAGAAGTATTGTAAACCTATTACAGGACAGTTCTATTATAGCCAATTGTGTTGGGTACCTGGGCTAACTTTGTTGGACTTACAAACTGGACTTACGAACATGCTCTTGGAATGGAACTCATTCAACTGTAGGGGACTTGCTGTACTGCAGTTCTTCAGAGCTGTTCCAAATCCACACCCGGATCTCCCAATAACCAGACTGGGCCTTAGGAAAGCACACAGGCCATTCAGGCATTACTACAAAGCTGAAAGGTTGGAACAGTAGTAGACCAGCATTTGGGATGGATTGATGATGATAGTGATGATATTAGAAACAGCAATGACAATACATATGAAAAGATGCTCTCATGAACCCAGGAGTATCAGATATAAAATCTCCATCTCTTACACTATATATTGCTGCCTTTCAGGCCCTCAGTGTAAGAAGAGACCAGATGACAGCTGCTTTTGAACTCGAGAAATGTGGGCCTGCTAAAAGCTACGGTCACCCTTTTGTAACCTCACCAATCCTACTTGCGTTCTCAGAAATAATTGCTAGTGGTTTTCTTTTAACTTAGCTGATTCCTTAGATACCTTACATTTTAAATCGTCTTTTTGTGTGTAGCAAATGCCCCATTTCTTGTCTCTGAATGTGTGATCTTTGCTCTAATTATGTTGAGAGTGCCGTTATTTCACCTGACTCTGGTTGTTTGTGAGATACTAAATAGCCATGGGGTTCAAGCTGACTTGGATCAAAGAGCAGCTCAGCCTCCCAGGACCTCAGTTTCCTCCATTAGAAAGGGGAGGGATGAACTAAGGTCATTTGGTCGTGCAACAAGAGTACGTGATAGATAAAGTAATGAACTTCTGTTTGCTGAAAGCAATAAATAGGGCTCTCCAAGGTCCCTTTCCAGCTCTCTGGTTCCAGCAGAGCCCAGAAATCGAGACAGAAGAAAAGATTTTATTCTGGAGATGGGATTATCAATAGCAACAGTAAAAGCAGATAAGGTTGCTTTGAGCCAGACCAGAGAGAGATCTCAGACCGTGAGAAAGGTGTTCCCCAAAGAGAGTGCAGAATTGTTAGAAGAACCAGAACTTGGACCTTGACCAAGTCTTAGAATGGCTTTTCTTTCTTGGGTACTGGGACACAAAAATCAAGGCAGAGGTGGGCCAACTTGTGTTCCATGGACCTTTGTTTACTTTTGGACTATACATACAGGATCTGTGTTCTTCCTCCTGTTACCGGTCACTTTTCCCTATTAGACCGTGCCGTCTGTCGCTGGAAAAGTTCTGCTTTAATTGTGCCGTTTCTGTTTGAGAAGCTCCTTCCTCAGTGCAGGTTATGTTCACCTGCACATTTTCCGGTCTCCCTAACCTGGGCAATCTAGTGCCCCACATTTCCTCTTACACATGGAGACCCACTGCGGCTCGTGTCTAACGATGACGACTCACCGGAGGCCTTTCCAGGGGCTGCAGTGCCAGTTGCCTGTGCGCACACGTGATCCCAGAATATTCTCCCTCCCTTCTCACCCTTGCCTTTTGAAATTGTACTTAACTTGCATTTACCAACCCCAGCCCTTCCCTTTTCCTTTCTATTCACTTGAGATCAATCTGTTTTTTTTCCCTGTTCTTGTGTCTGGTGGATTGAGTCTTTTTAAGCCTTCCGTTTTCAGTCATTCCAGTCGAAATAAGCTGTCAACTTTATTATAAACTCCCTGTGGACAAGGACCTTGTTTTATATTTCACTTGGCTTCCACACGGCACCTAACAGTGGGCTGAGTAAGTGGTAGGCAGTTGACCCATAAATAGTTTTTGGTTGACACGTGTATTCCTGGCTGAAGACCTACCGAGAAATAAGTACAGCGAATTGGGGAGTGGCATGCCCAGTTCCTGAGGCCCACAGGAGAGTCTTTTCCCCTCCAGCAGTGGCAGCGGAGGCCTTGGTTTGAGTCTCACTAAGGACGTTGCCATCAGTTGTGGACTTCAGAACATCTACTTTGATTAAATGATGTATATCGAGACTATAAGTCTTTAGTGTTGTATTACGTCTCCTTTTATTTTTTTTTAGTGTTTGTTTAGTTGGCTGCACTGGACCTTAGTTGTGGCATACGGGCTCTAATTTCCTGACCAGGGATGGAACCCGTGGGCCCCTGCATTGGGAGACTGGAGTCTTAGCCACAGGACCACCAGGGCACACCCTTTAGTGTTATATTCCTTCTTGTTCATTGAAGGGGTTCCATGTTTCTTACCAGCTCTAACTTAGCTTGTGGTTTTTTTCAGTTGTCGTTTTTGTTTTTTTTTTCTTTTCCCTGTGTGTGTGACTGTTGTTTCTTTGTAACTTAAAGAATTCTCAAACTTTGAAGTCCTTTTTTGGGAAGCAGACAGAATAAAAATTGAAATAAATAAATAAATACTCTTTGTGCTTCTTTTAGAAAGCTGGCCTAGTTTCCACTCTGTGTTGAATTCCCATTTGTGTTTTGGGTCATTATGCAGCACTTGGTTCAGCCAATTAAGTGTTTTCTTTCCAAGTGTCTTCTATATCACTGGTCTTTTCTTGAGGCTTTAGTATTGTTCCTTTGAGTAACATCCATCTCTCTGGTGCTTTTTTGTTGCTTAAGTGTTCTTCCCTTGGGACCTCTGACAATTTTCCAAAGCCCTGCAATTTCAGTAAGTGCTTAATAACGTAACCAAGGTTGCCTCTCTATAGGAATCTGAGACTTCACTCACACAGTTCAACGTACTGTGTTCCACAGTAGTTTCTTAACTCTGAAAAGCACACTTTCATGGCATTATATTTAGTGCTATATTCTCTCCCCTCCATTTAACTTCCTTGCAAGTGGAGTCAGGAGGAAACAGTAAACTATATGTTAAAGGCTTTTACATTTTAGTTGTGAGATTGGCAATATAGTTTAGCCTCTCTCTATAGTACATTTCTGTAGCCCCCAAATCGCTAATGTATTCCTTATGATTATATATTACACGTATTTAATAACAGTCTTCTGTACTTGAAAGTGATCTACAAAGATTATATAGTTTAATTGTTTATGTGCAGATATGTACTTTAGCTGTCATATCAGATGGGTACTTTCAAAACTATTTAATGAGGAAAATCCAGTCTGTCTTGCTAATATTAACACAGCTAACACGTGTAGTCTTTACTGTGTGCTAGGCACTGTTTTAAGTGTAAACACACCCACACATTAATTCTCTGATAAGCAACGTATGGCTGTTTTTTTTAAGAATCCAATCAGAGAATCTCTGCCATTAGCAAGAAAGTTTAATCTGCTTCTTGACTGTGATCACTAATGCATTTGGACTGACTTCTGCCATCTCAGGCTGCTTTCTATTTACCACACTCGCTTTGCCATTCTTTCCCCCTTTTCCTACTTGCTTTTGTGTCTAACCAGTGTTTCAGTCGCACCTGACTCTGCGAGACCCCATGGACTGGACCCCAATGGGCTCCGCTGTCCATGGGATTCTACAGGCAAGAGTAATGGAGTGGGATGCCATTCCCACCTCCAGGGGCATCTTCCCAGCCCAGGGATTGAAACTGGGTCTCCTGCATTGCAGGCGGATTCTTTACCACTGAGCCACCGAGGAAACACACTTCAGTTCAGTTCAGTCGCTCAGTCGTTTCCGACTCTTTGCGACCCCATGAATCGCAGCACACCAGGCCTCCCTGTCCATCACCAACTCCCGGAGTTCACTCAGACTCACGCCCATCGAGTCAGTGATGCCATCCAGCCATCTCATCCTCGGTCGTCCCCTTCTCCTCCTGCCCCCAATCCCTCCCAGCATCAAACTCTTTTCCAGTGAGTCAGCTCTTCGTGTGAGGTGGCCAGAGTACTGAAGTTTCAGCTTCAGCATCATTCCCTCCAAAGAAATCCCAGGGCCGATCTCCTTCAGAATGGACTGGGTGGATCTCCTTGCAGTCCAAGGGACTCTCAAGAGCCTTCTCCAACACCACAGTTCAAAAGCATCAATTCTTCGGCGCTCAGCCTTCTTCACAGTCCAACTCTCTCATCCATACATGACCACAGGAAAAACCATAGCCTTGACTAGACGGACCTTTGTTGGCAAAGTAATGTCTCTGCTTTTGAATATGCTATCTAGGTTGGTCATAACTTTCCTTCCAAGGAGTAAGCATCTTTTAATTTCATGGCTGCAGTCACCATCTGCAGTGATTTTGGAGCCCAAAAAAATAAAGTCTGACACTTTTTCCACTTCCACTTACTACTGTAATAATTATATTTTCTTAATTCATTTTTATGTCTCTTATTTGCAAATATTTGTTCAGGTTTTATTCCCTTATTTCCTTACCTGTTACCATCCATCCTTCACTTAAGCCTAGGGCTAAAGTTAATCATTATTTTTGTCATCCCCTTGGCCCTTAGAACATTCTAACTCTCATTCTTCTTCTCTCATCTTCCATGTTCTTGTTGATTTTTCATTTCAGGAAGACTGGATTTTTATGAATGTAGACCTCAGAGCCAGACTGCCTGAGTTTGGAGCCCAGATCTGCCACATGCTAGTTGTGTGACCTTAGGTAAGTTATATAACCTCCCTGTGCTACAGTTTTCTTATATGTAAAATGAGAATGATAAGAGACTTTACAGAGTTGTTGAAACGACTAAAGGAATTAAGACATGCAAAGCAGGCAGAGCAGTGCCACATGCCTCAGAACATGAGGAGCGTGCAGAAGGTGGTGCCTACTATGGCTGTCATTACTCTCCTTCATTGTTAACCTCCCCTTTCCTATCCACTGTTAGATAGCTGGTATATTTTAGTTCCTACACTTTTTTAATGCCTTTTTATTGAGGTAGGATTAACACACAGTGCCATGAATTCTACCGGAAGAGTTTTTGACCAATACCTACTGTTTAACCACCACCCAAAATAAGACGCAGAACATTTCCGTTCCCTGAGAAAGTTGCCTCGTGTCTCTCTCTGTTTCATTCCTTTCCCCACACCAGCCCCACAGCCTCTGCCGCTGCTCTCTGGCTTCTGTCACTGCCGATCAGCTTTGCCTCTATGTCTGTTTCCTATAGATTGGGTCATAGATATGTACCCTTTTATGCCTGGCTTCTTTGATTTAACATACTGTTTTTAGGGTTTATCCATGTTGTTACTTGTATCAGTGGTTAGTCCTTTATTCTAAGAAACCGCCACACAGTTCTTCAACGCAGCTGTTACATTTTGTACTTTCACCTGTAATGTATAGGAGTTCTAGGCATTCCACATCCTCACATATTCGGTGTTATCAGTCTTTTTGATTTTAACTTTTAGCAGCTAAAGAATACGTTTAGCAGCTTCTTTTTCTTCTAGGTGTTTGGTCTTAAATTCTGTACCTTCTTTCCGGTGCAGTATCCTTCTTACCATAATCCTTTCTCTGAGCCTCCTACCTTTGAAGGTATTTTAGTTCAATCTGTATATAGATACATCCTTAATATTTGAAACTGTTAACTCCATTTTATTCTGATGTCTGTTGTTATTAATGAGAAGTCTGTATCAGTCAACTTGTCACTCTCTGGTTAATNTCTTACCATAATCCTTTCTCTGAGCCTCCTACCTTTGAAGGTATTTTAGTTCAATCTGTATATAGATACATCCTTAATATTTGAAACTGTTAACTCCATTTTATTCTGATGTCTGTTGTTATTAATGAGAAGTCTGTATCAGTCAACTTGTCACTCTCTGGTTAATAATCTTTTCTTTTGGTTTGCTTACAATTTCTTTTTCTCAGTGTTGTTGATATTTTCAAGTTTTTATTCTAAAGACTCATGTCTGACTTTAATTCTTCAACAGTCTCAGAAATTACACATTCAAATTGCTTCTCCCACATGTTCTTCAGTATTTCTACCAGGAACACCTATTTAGATGCATGTGAAACCTTCGGATTCTGTTCTCCATGTCCTTTAACCTCTTTCACATTTCTGTTTTTTGCTTGTTGGATTTTCTTTTAACTCTGCTACCTTCTGAGTCATTTTCTCACACTTCTTT
>SJYA01000229.1:252323-274167 GCA_006410615.1 Neotragus moschatus
TTTCCACTGTTTCCCCATCTATTTGCCATGAAGTGATGGGACCAGATGCCATGATCTTTGTTTTCTGAATGTTGAGCTTTAAGCCAACTTTTTCACTCTCCTCTCACTTTCATCAAGAGGCTTTTTAGTTCCTCTTCACTTTCTGCCATAAGGGTGGTGTCATCTGCATATCTGAGGTTGTTGAAATTTCTCCTGGCAATCTTGACTCCAGCTTGTGCTTCTTCTAGGCCAGCATTTGTCATGATGTACTCTGCATATAAGTTAAATAAACAGGGTAACAATATATAGGCTTGATGCACTCCTTTTCCTATTTGGAACCAGTCTGTTGTTCCATGTCCAGTTCTAACTGTGGCTTCATGACCTACATATAGGTTTCTCAAAAGGCAGTTCAGGTGGTCTGGTATTCCCATCTCTTTCAGAATTTTCCAGTTTATTGTGATCCACACAGTCAAAGACTTTGGCATAGTCAATAAAGCAGAAATAGATGTTTTTCTGGAACTCTCTCGCTTTTTTGATAAAGTGCTTAGTATCTTTCAAAAAAAATTCAAAAGTAGGAGTGGTCTAGAAGAAAGGGTATGGGGTCAAGATATCCTGTTTCTGCCCTAACTCAGCCACTAGTGACCATATGACCAGGAATGAATGTTTTTACTTCTCAGCAACATTGTGTCCTCCCTAGAAAAACAGCAGAAATAACACCTGTTCCCTGGAACCTGCAGAGGAGTTGTGCCTGAGGAAATCAACATGGAAGATCTAAAGAGTTGAGAATTAGTGATAATTATAATGCCTTCTTTTTTTGTAGGAGTGTTTTTGCAATGCTTAATTCATCCTTTTGCTCTCTTAAAAAGAGGCCATTCAGCTAGCTAACATTTCTCCAGTGCTTGCTGTGTGCCTGCTGTTGGGCTGAGCATTCCACTTGCTGTGATGTTATATAATGCTCACAATAAGTCACTGAGGACCAGGACTATTATTAATCATCACCTTTTTTCAGATAAGGAAAGGGAGGTTTGGTGAGGTTATGTAACATACTTAATGGTTATGCAGCTAGGAAGAGACAGATGACAGATTCTGAATCCAGAGCTCGAGTTTACCCACCATACTTAGTCTAGTTTTCCAGGTCATTAAAAATTATGACTCTTTTGCTTTTCCTTCTAGAAAGTCAGATAGAAAGTGACAACGCAGATCTTTTGTTTAGAATGTATCAACCTGCAGTCCCAAAGCCAGGCTCTGTTGGTGCCCATTCTGCATCTGTGGGGTGCGCCCCTTNCTTACCCACCATACTTAGTCTAGTTTTCCAGGTCATTAAAAATTATGATTTTTTGCTTTTCCTTCTAGAAAGTCAGATAGAAAATGACAACGCAGATCTTTTGTTTATAATGTATCAACCTGCAGTCCCAAAGCCAGGCTCTGTTGGTGCCCATTTTGCATCTGTGGGGTGCGCCCCTTTTTGCTCAGAATCTATCAGTCATCTTGGCAACACGGAGGTGGAGGGCTTTAAACCCTTCTCAGAACCAGATTGCCTGGGAGTCCAGTGTTCTTACTTCTCAGTAAAACCAGGCTACTGAGTTTAAGTTTATTATGAAGACACTGAATTTCAATCTGCCATAAATGCACCAAATTACAGTTGCTCCCAGAANGGGCTTTAAACCCTTCTCAGAACCAGATTGCCTGGGAGTCCAGTGTTCTTACTTCTCAGTAAAACCAGGCTACTGAGTTTAAGTTTATTATGAAGACACTGAATTTCAATCTGCCATAAATGCACCAAATTACAGTTGCTCCCAGAACAGTGTTAATTTTTCAAAATTTTATTAATTTCTTTTCCAAAGTGACAAAATGGCTGCATGGTCATGAACTGAATATTAAGAATTCTTCTCCTTTGGAAGATTGCATAAAAGGCAGGACACTTGGGCTGGAAAAGAAGTACTTATAGGTATACTTCAGTTAAAATTCCCACATTGTTTTTTCTTTCTGATTGATGTTGGCAGTGACCTCCAGCACTTGGGTTAGAAATATCTGATTTCCTTTTCCCTTAGGCAGTGAATGATCTACAAACAAACAGAGAAATCCATTAGAGAAGCTGAATTTATGACAGAAATAGAGATTCCTAATTTACTGGCTCTGTAAGGCCATTCACTTATTGATTCTCTTTCAAGGGAAGGATGGCCGTTTTACAGTGTTAAAGGGGGAAATCTTGAGGGTAATTCTGGTAAATGAGTATTCTGGAATCTCAAAGCCTAGAAGAAACCCATTTTATAGGAAGAAGGAGAAAGCAGAGATCATGGCAAGTAGGAGTCAGGGAAGATGCAGTAAGGGAAGACAGATCAGAACTGGGAGTATACACACTGAGCTGGGAGTTTTTATGGAAATTTTCTAATGTATTTAAAACTGAATAGAAAAATTATCATAAATCGCTTAATGTTAGCATCACACAGCCTTGACAGTTAACTCATAGCTGTGTTTATCTATTTCACTCTTTCCCCATCTAGTATTATTTGGAAGCAAACCCCTGTATCCTTTTATCCATATTTTAGCAGGTACTTGTCAAAGACAAGGACTCTTTTAAAACATAGCTTCAATATTACTGTCATATCAAAAAATTAATAGCACTGTTTCCTTAATATTGTCAGATAATCAAGTCAGTGACTGCCAGAGAAAATTTTCCCATTTTTGAATTTATGTTACAGTTTCATCTTTATGAAGGTTTGTTTGAAATAAGAACAAAATAAGGTAAACACATGTGATAGTCTGTCTTTTATCATCTGTAACTTCCACCTCCATCCTTTTGTCCCCTTGCACTTTTATTTGTGAAAGGTACTGAGTTATTTGTCCAGCAGACTTTCTCATGGATTGTATTTTACTAATTGTCTCACTGTGGTGTTTTAACGTGTTCTGTCCTCCGTATTTCCTGTCTGATGATATCCAAAGCTTGATTAGATTCAAGTGTTTTGGATTCAGCACTCTTCATGAGGTGATAGTGTGCTTCTTCATCAGGAGGCACAGAACGCCTGGTTGCCCCTCATGTAGTGATGTTAGCAGTGGTTGATGATCAGAGCCTATGTCCATTTGTTCATTCAGTTCAGTTCAGTTGCTCAGTCGTGTCCGACTCTTTGCAACCCCATGAACCGCTGCACCCCAGGCCTCCCTGTCCATTTGTTCATTAGGTGTTGAAAACTAGGGATATTTTAATTCTGTGAATCTTCCAGGGGAAAAAAGAAATACCTTTATAAAGAGAAGCAGCCGTCCCTTCTACGATTTAGAGATCCAGTGATGCAGTGGGTACAGGAAAGAATGATTCAGTGTTTACAAACTCTTTCCTTTTACTCACTGATTTTCAACATGAAGGTTGATTCACAGGCATCGTCCAACAGTAACAGAGGCACAGAACCAANTTTATAAAGAGAAGCAGCCGTCCCTTCTACGATTTAGAGATCCAGTGATGCAGTGGGTACAGGAAAGAATGATTCAGTGTTTACAAACTCTTTCCTTTTACTCACTGATTTTCAACATGAAGGTTGATTCACAGGCATCGTCCAACAGTAACAGAGGCACAGAACCAAGTTTTTATTAAGTGTCTTTACAATCTTATGGATTCACATCTATTTGTATTGTTTCAAGTCCATTGAGTTGTGTCCTCAGATTGCCCCCTCTTTGGCCAGTGGAAGCTGCCTCAAGTTGGTCCTTTGACACAGCCTTGGCAGTTACAGATAAATAGCTGCTTCCAGGCCTTTCTTTGGGGTCACAGAGAGCTGGACACAACTGAGCAGCTGAACTGAACTGAACTGAGGCCTCTTTTTTTTTTTTAATTGAGATATGGTTGCTTTACAAATGTTGTGTTAATTTCTGCTATACAACAAAGTGAATCAGCCATATATTTACATGTATCATCTCCCTCTTTAACCTNATTTGAAAGAAGAGCCATCGAGGAAGGCAGAGAAAGAGCGGCCAGAAAGGCACTGGACTTTGGGCTTCCCCGGTGGCTCAGACGGTAAAGCGACTGCCTGCAATGTGGGAGACCCAGGTTCGATCCCTGGGTTGGGAATATCCTCTGGAGCAGGAAATGGCAACCCACTCCAGTATTCTTGACTGGAAAACCCCATGGACAGAGGAGCCTGGTAGGCTACAGTCCACGGAGTCGCAAAGAGTCGGACACAACTGAGCAACTTCACTTCAGTTCAGAAAGGCAAGTTCTTACCAAAACACTTCCGAAACACTTCCGTGTCAGGAAGTCAGAGAATTGTGTTGCAGAAGCGATAGTAGCATCAAATGTCGTAGAAAGGTCATGTCAGCCGAGATCATACTGTTGAGGGCCTGCTTGCCCAGTCCAAGAAGCATAGGATTCCTGACTCATCGCTTTCTGGACACTTGTGTTCCGCAGACCATAATGGCATGCCTTGAGGGTGAAAGACAGTCAGCATTTCAGAGAATCCTGGGTAAAGTGAGAAGCCAGAGCCTGGATGTTCAGACCGTTGTGTCGCTGTTGCAGCTGTGCCAGGATTCCAATCCCGCACTCAAGATAGCACTGTCAGACGGAAGGCCGGAGGCTGCAGAAGCAGGACAGCCGAAAGGTAGGAGAAGCCCCGCCACCGGAGTGACCGCGTTTTGCTCTGGGAAGATGCTACAAAGCTTGCTCGAGTGATCCCATTTTTTCAGTGGCTTATTATTAAGTGATTTGCACATAAATTTCTACCTGTAGTTCCAGAGGCTGCGTGTTAACATATACAAACTGAATTTGAGTCTTCATTTTTGCCCCCTTGTTAGCTAAATCTGACACCTTGAAGTTGCAGAATCTCGTCCGTGTTCTCCTGCCCTTCAAAAGCCACACATCCAAATCAGTGTTTGGCGTGCCCGGGGTGGACTAGTTTGCTGACAGCACGTACAGGCTGAGGTTTCTCTCGTTTGGGTTAGGTACAAAGCGGTGGCCTCGCCAACCAGACGTTAACCTCTGGCTGGCTCTACCGCTTTGTGTTTCGACAGATAAATGAAACATTTTTCCTTTCATAGAAGAGTTTAAACGGAATAATAAAGTGTTTTCCTCTCCAAAAAGAGATTCTGTGTTCGGGTGCTCAGAATAGGCTGAGAATCACTTTACTATTCTGTTAGATCTCTCTTGACAAACCACACTGTCATTTTCTTCAAATTGACTAGCTTCTCTTGTCCGTCTCCAGCTCTTTCTCCCCCAGGGAGCACAGAGGAGGGAAAGACCTTGTCTGTTCTGTTACTGGAACACAAAGAGGACCTGATCCGGTGTATAACACAGCTGAGCCCCATTTTGGAATTCCTGGAAACAGTGGAGGAGGAATTCCTGCCTGGCTTGGAGAAAAGGGTAACTGTCCAGGGTCTCTTGCTCCCTCCTGAACTCATGTGACATGTATTTTTAAGCCTCTCTTGTGCACAGAGCACCTTTCCCCTTGCAGTGTTTCTTCACACGCTACACGGTGAGCACCTTAAAGCTTGGGGTCTTCCTTCACGCCTCCTGTATCCCCTGCGTCTTTAAATGCATGGACGGATGACTCTCCTTGCTCTGACTCCGTAACTCTTTTGCCCCCAGAAGAGTTAGGTATGTGTGTGTTTAGGCACATTTCTAATTATGATGACACGTTTTACAGAAATGATGACGCTGTTCATCTTTAGAGATGAAGTCACTAAGTAGTCACTTACTAAAGTAAGTAAGTAAGTACTAAAGTAAAAAAGTCACAACTGGGAAGGTAAGCAGAAAGGAAGAAAGCTAAGCCTCCGAGCATCTCAGCACCCAGAGGTTGTCACTGCTGACATTTTGGAGCCCGTGCTCCCACTTTTCTCGTCTAAATCACCCTGGGACGGGAGTATCATATAGTTTTGTGAGTTTATTTTTTAACTGAATATATTGTGAATGTATTTCTGTACCTACAGTATGGATTATGGTAGCTGTGTGCTGTTCTGATGGCTATACCATGATTCTTTAATGCTTTCCTGTTGGGCATTCTTTTCTTATTTTTTGCTCTTCCAGTATTTTGCTGTCATAAATGATGCTGCAGGGATCATTTTGCACATAGATCTTTGCATACGTCTCAGATTATTTTCTCAGAGGAATTTCTAAGAAGTGAGATTTTGGAAGAGAGAGTGTCAAGCTTTTCAAGTGTTTGATATATATTGCCAAATTGCCCTTCAGGAAGGTTGTACCAATTTACTCTCCCACCAGCCAGCTGCTAAAATCCTCATAAAACTGCTGGCATGACTTCTCAAGTGAACTAGATAACTGTATTTGTTGGTGTTATCGATTTCAACTTTGTGCTAAAAATATTTTGATATTGGGAAGGAAGCAATAGAGAGATAGAACTTTCGTGCCATCAAACTGTGGGAAGTGGTTTAACTGTTCAGGAGAGAAAATGTTTACGAACCTTTGGTGTGATGGCTGAGTATTGGATTGACAGTGAGGGAATGGATCCTGGGTTTTCTGATTCTCGACGATATTGCATTGCCTTTTTTTCCATATAAAATGGGAAAACTTTTCATCTCAAAATTGTATTTTGAAAATCATATTTTTAAAACTTAACTCCTTTGAACTTCTTGAGAAAGATGATATACACACAGGATAAGATTAAACCCCTGTTTTCTCCTTAGACTTCAGATTAAGTATAATTGTAGGCACTCGGTTTAAGTAAGTTGCTTCTAGCTCTAGAAGTACCCCATTCCGTGTTTAGTGATTTCATTCAATTACTCATTCAGACTTCTTCGTCATTAGCTAGATTAAATGTGTCCTCTGAGCCGTTTCGTTGTCTGGGTAAAATAGCACTTACAGGTGGAGCCCAAACTCAGCCCCGCTCTCCGCAGCCCGGCAGGCCGCATAGTCATTTTCTTCTGTCACTTCCAGTTTGCTTGACAGGAAGGGCTGAAGCAGAAGAACTTAAATTAGTTATAAATCACAAAAGCACTTCTTAGGATTGGGGTTCCACCAGAGCTTCATTAAGCTACTCTTTCTCGCGAAAATGGAAGGCGCGTAATAAGGCAGGAGTGCCGAGGTGGATGTCGGTCACGTAGGCACAGTGTCTTCACACCGCCTGGAATGTGCTGTTCCGGGCCTTTGGAACTCCTCTCCTCTGGAGTTATGCTGATCACAGGCTCCACGGCCCTTCTGCACACAGGCCTTGGGCTCTGCAAGAAGTGGTAAGTTGGCACTTCTGTACTTCAGGCTTGGAGACAGACACAGAAATAGTGGTTACCATAGCTGCTGTGCATCTATTGCTCCCTGTGTGCCAAGCAACGTGCTGAGGACCCTTTAAGCCTTCCTGAATTCTACCCTTGTGATGACTTTATGGGAAAAAAAGTGAAAGTGAAGTTGCTCAGTCGCGTCCGACTCTTTGCGACCCCATGGACGGTAGCCTACCAGGCTCCTCCATCCATAGGATTTTCCAGACGAGGGAACTGGAGTGGGTTGCCATTTCCCATATTACCCTAATTTAAACATGAAGAAACAGAAGCTTTAGAAGTGTGAGCGGCGCACCCAAAGGCACAGTTGCTTGGGGCCAGCACTGGAAGGCAGACTTCTAAACAAAGCACATCTGCGGCTTCCTTGCTGGTCCAGTGGCTAACATTTCACCTTCCAATGCAAGGGGTGCTGGTTCGAGACCTGGTTGGGGAGCTAAGATCCTACATGCCCCGTGACCAAAAAACCAAAACGTAAAACAGAAACAAGATTGTAGCAAATTCAGTAAAGACTTTAAAAATGGTCCACATTAAAAAAAAAATCTTTTAATGAATAAGGGAACAAAGCACATCTCTTAACCCCTGTGCCTCTTGGTTCCTATTAATATTGGTAACCACTGTCATTTACTAGCAATCACTTGTCCTAGGAGTTAGGCTTGGCTCTACAAATGGGAACTTCATTTTAGAGAATCCTCATAACAACTGTGCAAGAGTTGGTATTGTTATTTTCTTTTGCAGATGAGGAAATTAAGGTTTAAAGACTTAAATAACTTGCCCAAGGTCACAGAGGCCATACATTTTAGAACTTGCTTTCAAAGTAGGCCTGTCTGGCTTAGCAGTTCCTTCTTACTCTTAACAGTATCCGCCCGCCTCATTTTGGATCAGGTTATCGCTTAGGATCTAAGAGGTAACATGGAAATCAGAATAGCTTTTAGATACAAGCCCTTGTTTTAAATTTTGTCTCATTTAGTAGATAGAAATCTGATATGTGTGAGACCTTAAAGAGAATGACTGTGTTCTATACAGACAAGAAATATGACAATTTATTAATATATATACATGCCTTTCATAGATATAATACTTTTTACATATATAAAACCAATTTGGTTTTATACCTGAATTTATTATTTTTAAATGGGAGTAATTTAATAGTGGCATCCTCTGACATGCAACAGTGACTGATCTGCCTAACTCTTTCCCCTGAGAGCCGGCATTTTCCCAAAGGAAACCTCAGGATTCAGTTACTGTGAACCTATAGACTACATGTGCTGAAATAATCCCCAAAGTTATCCACAAGAACCAAGTTATATAGAATAAGTTGCAGCCCATGAAGAATTAGTTCTACTGTAATAGGAAAATAGCTATAAAGTAACTGTCAGGGATTTGACTTTTCAACCTTTTGCTCAAGCCCTGTGCCCTGTTGACTCAGAGAACCCTCTAGCACACCAGGGAAGAGCCAGTGGGTAGAACCGTGGGGTGATGCCCGGAACTGGTACCTGTGGCCACTGGGGAGGAGAGGGGTAATGAGGAACCCACAAGGAAAGTAATCCGGAAGTGCACTTTAAATCTGGATATTCCGACTGCTGTATCAGCAAAGGAAGGAAAATAATAGAATTGCTCTGAACTTGCAACTTCTGGCCACTCTGTTGCACAAAACGGGAAAACGCTGTAACCGTCTTTATTAATTGCTAGTCAATTTCTCAGTCTCAGTGTCTGAACAGACTCGGTCTGAGGCTTCGATGTGGACTGCTTGCTCTGTCACATAGGCCTAGCGCGAGAATGTCTTCGCAGAATGCAGCGAGGTGAAGAAGGTGCACAGGCCTGCAGCTGAAAGAGAAGGATTTTCACAGAGCTGTTTATTTGGAGAGCGCCTTGGACTTTATTGAGGCAGAATAAGGGAGACTGTGACAGCTAGCTCTAGAGAGGAGCAGGAGAAGACTTGGAGAGGGGGCAGCCTGTAATGGGGTCTTGCTGGGCTTTCCAGTGGTGTGTCAGAGGCACTTAGAATTGCCAGTAACTGGTGTCGGCTTGATTGCTCGCCACTGCAGGTGATTCTGAATTGCTGTGAGGGCCGAACACCCAAGGAGGCAATAGAAAGTTTGTTGCACAGAATGTCTGAAGAGAACACCCCGAGTGCCGAGAGTCTGGTAAAGCTGCTGCAGGCTGTGAAGATGGCATTCCCAGACTTGGGCCTTCTGCTAGAGAACTTGCAGAAATCAGCCGCTTTGCCGAGCACCACAGGTATAAGTTAATTACTGACTCTCTGGACTGGGATCACTGTTACCGAAAACGATAGCTTAAAACTCCCCATTTGGCTCCTCCCCGGGGAGATAAGACAGTGTTAGGAAAGGCCACTGTGAAAGAGAAACTTGCCGTCTCCCATCAGTGATTCTCAGCGTTTCTGGAGTTCGGATTGGAAATCCGAGAATTTCTTCTCCATTAAACTCCCCTGTGGTGTTCCCCTGGTTCAGGGTTTACCAAAAGTACAGCTTTCCCGGGGCTGAACGCCTGTGGAGCAGATGGGCTCACAGACACGAGCAGCAGGAACTCACTTCCCGACGCCCTCATACCCGCTGGATTGCTGTCTGCTTCCAGCAGTGCCCAGAGTGGACCACCCCTCGTGTCCAGCCAGTTTGGGTTAATGGGCCCACATCCCATCCCTTAGAAAAACTACCCAGCTCTAGCCAATCCCACTCCCACCCCCTGCCCTGGCCCTCCCCCCCAATCCCAGAGCATTTGAGACTGAGGTGGGTTTCAGAAAAACGTATTTGGGAAGTGAGACAGCTTTTTTACTAGCTGATAGAAATAACATATCCTTATACAAACCTGAACCGTTCAGAAAATAAAGAAGGAAAGAACCTCAAATCCCACTTGATTATGTCAGTGTTGACACCTTCTGTCACGTTATTTTTACAGTGTTGAGACACTCTACTACACTTTATCATTTCTCCCACCTAACAGTGTAACCTAAACATTCTCCAGATTTCAGAATACTCCCTAGAGTTCTGGATTTTTTCTTTTTTTTAAGGCTGTGTAGTTTCCACCATCAGGATACATAGGCTGTTTACCTGTGTCCGTATCCAGGGGCACGTGTAACCTAATGGTGGAGCCTGTCAAGACTCCCAGGGTCTGCATCCTGCCTGCTTTGGTAGCTGTGTGACCCTGAGTAAGTGACTTAACCCTTCTGAACCTCATTCTTCCCTCCATGAGATAGGGGTAAGAATGGTGCCCACTCCTTCATTTTCATGGCTACTATCAGGTCATAGGTAAACATTGAGCACAGAGCTCAGCACATAATTTTGTCCTTGTCTGGTCGCCAAGTCGTGTCCGACTCTTTGCAACCCCATGGGCTACAGCTTGCCAGGCTTCCCTGTCCCTCACCATGTCCTGGAGTTTGCCCAAGTTCATGTCCATTGAGTCAGTGATGCCATCCAACCCTCTCATCCTCTGTTGCCCTCTTCTCCTTCTACCTTCAATCTTTTCCAGCATCAGGGTCTTTTCCAATGAGTTACCTGTTTGCTATCAGGTGGCCAAAGTATTGGAGCTTCAGCTTTAGCATCAGTCCTTCCAAAGCATACTCAGGGTTGATTTCCTTTGAGGTTGACTAATTGGATCTCCTTGCTTTCCAAAGGACTCTCAAGAGTCTTTTCCAGCACCACAGTTTGAAAGCGCCAATTCGTCAGCGCTCCACCTTCTTTATGGTCCAGCTCTCACATCCGTACATGGCTACTGGGAAAACCACAGGCTTCACCATACACATGACAGGCACTCAGTAAATGTTAGTTATCTTCTTCTTCATCATCGTCTCAGGTTTCTTAGTGGCAAATATCTTTTGTTTAACTGGAGGGTAATTGCATTACAATATTGTGCTGACTTTGCCATACATCAACATGAATCAGCCATAGGTATACATAGTGGCAGAAATCTTTGTACACAGATTTTTTTTTTTTTTTTTTTGCCTTCAGATCATTTCTTAAGGCTAGATTCCCAGAAGTGGAGTTACTGGGCCAGAGAGGAGAATAAATTTTTAAATATCTGCAGAGCTAAAGGGAATGCCTGATAGTTTTGATTTTTCTTTGCTTTCAAATAAATATGACCTCTTGAAAGAGAGCCGCTAACAGATTGGCTCCGAGGGCATCTAAACAGAAGGATGGGTCAGCTTCACTACCGCATTCACGACTCGTGCCTGCCTGTACTTGGGATCACCACGTGGATGCTCTACCTCGGGCCTGATGGATAATATCCCTTGAATCTGTACATCTGAATCTCTTACAAGTGCAGCCTTCTAATTACCCCCCTGTTGAGCAATCACTAGCTTCTCCCACTGGGCGCTAACTTTCAAAGTGCTGGTGGGTTTTGTGGCCCTGCAGCAGTGAGTGATTAGGTGTAGCCCAGAGGAGACGTGAGCACATGTGTGTGAGGCCCCATGCCAGGAGCTGCAGTCGTGCTCCAGAGGAGACCAGGCTCCCACACCAGTCTGCTTCTCCACCCGCGTTTATAACTCCCCTCACGTCACCTGGAAGAAGCCCTTAAGGAGGCTTTGTCGCATCAAGCGTTGCTGTTTTGCTAATATCCTTACAGCCCAAGCAAACCCTGATGATTATGGGATTGAACTATTGAGACGGTATCATGAGAACCTCTCTGAGATTTTCACAGACAACCAGATGTTACTAAGAATGATCCCACATGTGAAGAGTATAGTCCCTGGAGAAAAAGAGGTAAGAGAGAGGGAGGAAGGGTGGGCATAATGAGAGAGGAGGGAGAAGATTAGCATTTATATGTGTGTTTTTGTTTAATACATATTCTATATGAGTACCACAGCCCTGCTGAGGAATGATAGGCTAGGAAGTCAGCAGAGAAGGAGAAATAGAAGGCAATTCCGTTTCTAAGGCAGAGTGACAAGCAGGGTGGTTGTAATGTCTGCAGTGATGTAAGGAAGGGCTTTCCAAAAGAGGAATGGAAAACCTTCTCATGCATCAACGTCTCTCAGGTTGAAGGAGGTGAAGGATGTTGAAAAACTCCCCAGAAATACGTGCACTGTGACGCAGCACCCAGACGTGCATTTCTGTAGCTGGACCACCGGCTAGAAAGGGCCTTACGTGTGTGTCTGTGCTGCGTCCTGAAGGTCATGGAGAAGCTCGTGAGACGTGGCGCTGGTTCTGGTGGTTTCCATGCTCTGATGTCAGCAGTTCTGGAGAAGCACACGGTGTCTGCAGCGGCCATCTGGCAACTGCTCCTGGTAGCTCAGGAGACGAAGCCCTGCCCGTTGAGTCTGCTCATGGAGGAGATACGAAGGGAGCCCGGCGCTAACGCTTTCTTCCGGGCAGGTAGGGTGCCAGGGACTGTGCTCACTTTGCCCCCTCCAGAGGTTATTGTCAGTCTTGCCAGAAAATAGAGCTCTCTTTCAGTCTTCCACATCCCAACCAGTAGCAGTAAGGACCAGCAGTTTTGTTCAAGGAAATGGGATTTTGTAAACCTCTTAAAGTAAAATATGGGCAGTTATTCTATACTTCTATTAGTAAGATCATTTCTCCAACTTCAGTGCTGTTTGCCATTCCCCCACCCCCAGCCCCCGCCGAGGTGAGAGCCAGATAAAATAGATTCTCATGCTAAGGAATTGAGCTGAGAAAAGGTGAAAGGGGAGAATGGAGCTCAGAGTTCTGCTCATGAATTTTCAATCCTTCTTTGTTCAGTGATGACCCCAGAAAGTGCTGCCTTCGAGACCATCCTGAGGCATCACAGGTCGATCCTAGAGGCCATCCAGCAAACGGCTCCACTCAAGTGCCTGGCCTCGGAGGAAGAGCAGCTGGCAGAGGCCGTGAAAGAGGTGCGCTGGGGATGGAACGCAGCGTCTGGGGGACTTCTATAACGTCGGTGCCCGGGGCCGCATTCTCTCCTGGGGAGGAACCAGCTCCTGTTCAGCCACTGCTGTGGGTGGGCCGGGGCCACGCAGCATTTGTCACGCTTCGCTCTTTTAATCCTCCCAGCTCTGCGTGGCCGGTGCTGTCACCCACACTTTACAGATAAGGGACCTGGGGCTCCGCGGGGTCAGTGACAGAGCTGGGGTGTGCCAGCCGGGCAGAGAAGCAGCCAGGACTGGAACGCCGGTTCAAGTGACTCAGACGCAGACTGAGTCTGAGGGAACCATGATGCCCTCCTGTCACGTGTTCTGAGAAGCCGCTTTCTTCAGAGGAAGAAAAGTGAAATCGGTCTTATTACACGCTCTATTCTGGCTTCTAGAAAGAGCCAAAATAAACATAGAAAGAACAAAGCTTTTGCCCATATGGGGTAGCAAATAGTGCCAACTCATTTTCTGTAAGGCTTCTCGCAGTGTGGCCAGCGTCCCAGAGAAACCAGGTGGGGATGGCGGGGGGGTTCACGGCTGTTCATCCCAGGATCACGTGCATCTCGAGTGCAGAAGAACCATGAAGGAGCGTGAACTCTAGCTGCAGACTCACCCGTGGTGCTTTGATCCAGAAGGGCGGTGTCTAACCCTCCACGCAGGTGACAGCCCCGCCTTGGGCTGACTCTCAGATGGGCAGAAGATGGCACACGTTTCTGTGGGGCTTCAGAGGAGAGATTCATCTGCTAGGCTCTCTCCAGCATGCCTCGCACTTCAGAGATGGGGCTTCTGCCGTTGATCAGTTTTAGCCTCACTAATTGGTCTCATGCCTGCCTCCAGGGACATCAGGTTTATTTAGATAGACTTGAAAAGAGCAGAAATAAAATATCCCCCAAAATGAAAATTCCATTTGGCCATCTGCGGATGGTTTAGTTTTATTTCTCAGCATACTGATTCTTTCTGCTGATAGCTCTAACATTCTGAGAGGGTGGCTTTGAAATAATATTCTTGGCCTCTTTAAAGCCCCTATTTGAACCTTCTTTAAAAAGCTGAGTTTCTTTATGAAAGAAAATGATGTTTAAAAGGGTACATCCAAGTATCTAAAAATGTGAGGCCTGCACTGATCATGCAGAATTGCTTCCCGGCACGGAGACCATTATATACGATGAAAAATTATCTCAGTCTTCAAGACAGAAATGCCGACAGCCACGTCCTGTAGCTCTCCCCGAGCATTTGATACTGAGCTCTAGAGAAGTTCTTTAGGAGACTCCTGGTTTCTGAGAAGATATTTCTCATAGAAAATCCTCAACGATTCCCTGCTTGCACCTTTGTATTTTCACAGTGGTCTTCACATGTGTCTCCTTGTTTAAATTTTGTGAATTTCCCTGCATTTGGAGAAAACGGGGTGGGGGGTGGGGCTCTCCACTATATGTATAGAGAGAAATGTGTTATTTATTATAGATGGGGCAATGCCTCTCTGAAATTAGCTTTGTTTTCTAAGTTGAAAACCATAGAGAAAATCTGCTGATGTTAACCACAAACCTTGGTCTCGTGGTATTCATTTAGATTCTGAGCACCTCCTCTGAGACAGCCAGCCCCGAAGCTTCCCTGGGAGCACTGCTGAGCAGAGCCGCGGAAAAATCCATCTCAGCCACTGAAATATGTCAGCTCCTGTGCAGCGTCCACAGGTCCTCCCCAGGCCTGCAGCCCGTCATGCGGGAGTTAGCGTGCGCTGGTAAGAAATGGCGGGTGGGGTCCTGTTCGGCCTCCAGCTTGTCTCCTTGTTGGAGGGAAGAGGCAGCAGTTCATGGAAGAATTCGTCCATCACTACCCTATTTATTTTGTGTGCTTGCGAATACTTAGAGAAGTCACAGACCTAGATCTGATTTGTGTTTGTCAGAGAGAAGAGAGGACAATGACATTTCATTAGAGTTTGATGAGGGTCCTAAGTAGTTTCCAGTCTCCCCCAAAGAAGGAAAGTTAGAAAGCAAAGTAGAAGCCAGGAGAATTCCCAGAGCCATGCGATCTCTCTCCTGCACAGGTTTCCTTGCTCAGGAAAACGAAGAGAAGGAAGGGTGGACAGTGAGTGGTAAATTTCACTCTGAAGGCAAGGACAAAGCAGGAGAAAAGCCAGCTGGAGAGGACTGCCAGCCTGGAAACCAGGATGGTCAAGGGGAGACGGCTGCCTTGCCCGAACAAGAGAAAGACGCCTCCGCCTCCCCAGACTCTGCCAAGAAGAGCTTCGTCTGTAAGGCCTGCGGCAAGAGCTTTCACTTCTACTGCCGCCTCAAGGTGCACATGAAGCGCTGCCGCGTGGCCAAGAGCAGGCAGGTGCAGTGCGCGGAGTGCCACGAGACCAAGGACTCCAAGAAGGAGCTGGAGAAGCATCAGCTGGAGGCCCACGGCGCGGGTGGAGAGCCCAGCGTCCCCAGGAAGAAGAAGAAGAGGCTCCCGGTGACCTGTGACCTCTGCGGACGAGAGTTTGCTCACGCCTCAGGTACGTTCAGGAAGGCGTGGTCACGGAGGACGGCGATTCACACACTGAGTCCCCTGCACACGAGCGACTCCTGTTCTGAGAGCGCGTGCGTTAAGCCCAGCACAGTTAGCCCAGGTGCCCCGCTAACAGGGTCGGCTGTGTAGTGCTGTATTATATGGGCTCATAATGCTTTTCACACAAACGGTACATAAAAAACTCAGAAAACATTTTAAATGTTACAGTACAGTACCTTGAAAAATACAGTAGTCCAGTTCAGCAGCTGGCCTACAGGGGCACGTTCGCACCTTTGAAAGTTCACAACCCAAAGATGTGTATGTAAGGCACTTACTGAGTTGTACTTTGGATTCCAGGCCTTGCCTCCAGAATACGGGAAGGACCGTGTAAGTGCTTAGAAAATACAGTGGAGGCAGGGGACTGTTTTGAGACAAGCAGGAGCCTGGGAATCGGCATCCCGAGCTTTCATTTCCCCCTCTGTCAAATGCGTGCCCTGATTAACACCCACTGCTTTGGATTGTTATGAAGATTTAGGGCTCCCCTGGTGGCTCAGCTGGCAAAGAATCCGCCTGCAGTGCGGGAGACCTGGGTTCATTCCCTGGGGTGGGAAGATCCCCTGGAGAAGGGCAAGGCTACCCACTCCAGCATTCTGGCCTGGAGCATCCCATGGACTGTACAGTTCACGGGGTCGCAGAGTCAGACACGACTGAGCAACGTTTCGCTTTCATGGAGATTTAAGACGGTGTAGCTGAAACACCTGGAGCAGTGCCTTCAGTAGAGTTAGTGCTCAGTAAACTGTGGCTGTCGTTATCATGACGAAGCCAGCTCTTTCTCACCTGATGCTCTGGCTTCCGAGTGTCCCTGGTTTCTGGAGAGCAAACAGGCATCCTAGGAACTAAAAGAAGCAGATTGTTTTCCCTTGCCTGAGACCTAATGAAACAGAAAAGTGAGTTCACGCCGTGCTCGCTCTCGAGGCCTGGCTGGCAGTGCTCAGGTGTGTCCTGCTGGATTCATCGCTCTGATCACTTGTATCTCTGGTCCCTGGCACGGCTTCCCTAGGCATGCAGTACCACAAACTGACGGAGCATTTTGACGAGAAGCCATTCTCCTGTGAAGAGTGTGGGGCAAAGTTTGCAGCCAATTCTACCCTGAAGAACCACCTTCGCCTTCACACGGGGGACCGGCCGTTTATGTGCAAGCACTGCCTGATGACCTTCACCCAGGCCTCTGCCCTGGCCTACCACACCAAGAAGAAGCACTCAGAAGGTAGGACGTGGAGAATGTCTTCATTCTTCCTGCAGACGTTAACAGTGTGAGCTGCCTAAAAGCCCACTGGAAATTAGGCATGATAAAAAAATCTCAAGGAGATCAAAAGCAGAAACACAGTCTCCAGGCCCACAGACGACGGTAATACCTTTGTGCACAGACATGTAAGATGCTTATGCTAAGAGTCTCTAAAGAATGGCCAGCTGACATAATATGGTGACTTTATGGTTACAGAATTTACATAAGGCCAGGAATCCCATGGGCTTCGAGGTGGGGGTCGAGCATAAGAAAAGCGGGGCCGTGGCGGGTGTCAGGTGTCTCCCCTGGAATCCCTGTGAGCACGGACCTGATGGCCTCGAGTGTCTCTGGTGTAGCGGCAGAGACCTCAGTGGTGTGAGGCGGAATAGAACCATTACAGTTACACACGGAAGGCAGGCGTAAGGGTTTCTAGTCCAGTGGGAGGGGAGGAGGTGTGTGGTCAGGGCAGGCTTCCCGGAGGAGGCTGCGCATCTTTTGGAGCAGATGCGTGTGAGCACGAGCGCAGCCATCACCTCACCTGGGTCACTTGTCGCGTCCTAACTGGTCTCCCCCTCTCACCCCCCTTCTCTGGGCAGCGTGCTCAACACTCAGGCTCAAGTGAGCCTCTGAAAGCTAAACCATAGCAGGTCACATCTCTGCTCAAAGCCCCACAAAGGTTTCTCACCTCAGTTGGTGTGAACTCTGAAGGCAGCCTGCTAGTCTCCTGATCAAGTCCCCCGCTGCCCCTCCTACCTTACCCCTCACTGCTCTCCCCTCGCTCGCTCCGTTCCACCTGCTGCAGCCCCCCTGCGAGGCCTCTGGCCGGCGGGCACCTCCTGCTGACCTGTGCTCTGGCTGCCCCTCTGCTTGGAAGGCCTTCCCCTCGGACGCCTCCAGGCTTCACCTCCTCCCACCTGCAAGTCCTCACGCATGCCTCGCCTTGCCCGTGAGGCCTCTCCTGCTGCCCTGTGTGAAAGCTCAGCACTCCAGCCCCCTGCGTTGGCTTTCTCCGTAGCGCTTACCTACCATTTATTTTGTGTAGAGTTGATCTCCCCCTGTTAGAATGTAGGCTGCATGTCGGTAGAGTACTCAGTCTTTCCCTCCTCCTTCCGCTGTATCGTGGAACTTAGAATAGTGCTCAGCAAGAAGAGGCCCTCAGTAAACGTTTACAGAGTGAATGAGTTTCTTGAGCATCATTCCAGGTGCTGGAGATAGTGCAGCTATACACACCCTCATGGAACTTACCTTCCAGTGGGTAAAACCCACCATGTATCAGTGTATAACATAAAGTCAAATAGTGGTCACTGCAGTGAGGGAGAATAACGCCAGGCAAGCAGTGGGGGTGGGGCCGGGCCCTGTATATTTGTGTCAGCAGTGAGGGCAGGTGAGATCTGAGTAGAAAGCTGAAAGTCATGAAGGTGGCACCAGTGGAAGATCTGCGAGAACATCGCGGTGCGGACCACACCCCCCTACATCCCACACACAGTGAAACAGCCTCACCTGCTCGAGGCCCGAGAGACCTAGAAGGGGCTGAAGCACAGTCCACGAGGGTCCAGGGTTGAGAAATAAGGTCAGAGAGGTCACCAAAGGCCGGCTCTTACAGGATCATAGGAGCCAAGGTAAGGAGTTGGCTTTTACTGTGAGGAGTGTTAGTTTCTGTTGCTGCTGTGAAAAATCTCCAGAAACAGTGGCTTGAAACTGCATCAGTGCATTGTCTTTTACCCTTTTGAAGGTTAAAAATCCAAAATGGGTCTTAGGAAGCTTAGCGCCAAAGCTTCGGTGGAGTGCATCCCTCCTGGAGGATCTTGGGGAGCTTGTTCCCTGCTTCTCCAGCTGCCAGAGGGGATTCCACAGCGGCAGTCTCTGCCTCGTCACTGTGCCCCCCCNATTTTGAAGGTTGAAAATCCAAAATGGGTCTTAGGAAGCTTAGCGCCAAAGCTTCGGTGGAGTGCATCCCTCCTGGAGGATCTTGGGGAGCTTGTTCCCTGCTTCTCCCAGCTGCCAGAGGGGATTCCACAGCGGCAGTCTCTGCCTCGTCACTGTGCCCCCCCCCGCCCCCCTGCCTGTCCTCCCTGCCTCTTCGAAGGGCCTTTGAGGTTCCAGTTGGGCCTCCTGGGGTAACCCAGGGTGCCCGCATCGCAAGATCCTTAGTCACATCTGCCAAGTCCCTTTGCCATGTCAGGTGACTTGTGCACAAGCCTTAGGGGCAAGGGTGTGGACCTCTTCGGGACCTTTGTTCTGTCTACCACATGGAGGGATAGGATCTGACGCAGTTTGTCAGGTTAACTCTGACCACTCTTGACAGTAAGCCCTAACAAGGCAGGTGTATAGTATAAACAAAGAGATGGTGAGTCCATTGTGGAGGTGCTGGGCTTTAAAGAGATGGTGAGTCCATTGTGGAGGTGCTGGGCTTTAAAGAGATGGTGAGTCCATTGTGGAGGTGATGGGCTTTAACGAGATGGTTAATCCATTGTGGAGGTGCTGGGCTTTAAAGAGATAGTCCATTGTGGGCTTTTTTGATGAGAGCTGTGTTGGGAGAGGTGTAAAAAAAAGTTCAAGTTTGGGGCTGTATTGTTGAAAGTGGAAGTGACAAGACGGAGAATGGATTAGATGTGGGATGTGAGGGAACGAGAGGCATTAAGGATGGCTTAGGGGTTTAGACAGGAGCAACCAGCTACGTGATGCTGGCCTTTAAGGAAATGGGCGAAACTGGAGAGGAAGAGGGAGAAGGAGAGTGTGTGTGTGTGGTGGGGTAGACAATCCGGAGCTCTGTCTTAGTATGTGATCATTTGAGATGCCTCTTAGACCTCCAAGTGGAGAA
Source organism: Neotragus moschatus (assembly GCA_006410615.1). NCBI lineage: Eukaryota > Metazoa > Chordata > Mammalia > Artiodactyla > Bovidae > Neotragus > Neotragus moschatus. Next base: position 271,941 of record SJYA01000229.1, read on the forward strand.
GAAGACTGGTGGGCAGTGGCTGGAAGTCTGGAGCTGATGCTCTAACTGTAGGAGCTGTGAGTGTACAGATGGAGTGCAAGGCTCTGAGGTGAGATCATCCGGAAGGTGGAGGTGGAGAAGGCCTAAGCCTGAGTCCTGGGCCTCTCCATAATTTCAGCTCTTGGTTCTAGAAACCCTTTTCTTTCCTAACAAAATTTTATTCCAAAGGGTAAACATACAAAAAGTGAAAATGAGGCTGATCCCCCTAGTTAAGGTCAACCCTATGATCTGGGGGGTCTGGACCCTAACCTTATAGGTTTTCCCCTTTGTTGTTGTCCCATAAGGGAGATTGGAGGTACAGTTGTTCTAGCTTTTTTTTTTTTTTTTTAACAAGTACCAGGTTTCCAGACACGCTCTTTACCAGTGTTTTCTGATACTCTTTGGCAGTCTAGTCTGGTCGTTGTATTTTCGTTCCATGCATGAGAAAATAGACAAGGCAAGAGAATCTTTAGAGCAAGTTGCTGACAGAAAACTTTCATTCCTCTCTGAAGCCGTGTCTGTCATTTTTATGTGTGTTTCTGCCCTATGTTTTTGAAGGGGTCCAGACTCAGGTATTCCTGGGCTCAAGGATATATCTGTTTCCTGGGAATGGAATAAGCTCTTCCACACTTGCTGTGGCCAGATTAACAGACGGCTAGTCTTGTGTGGTGAGAAGTCTGTCCTTCACCTCAGGGCAGGGAGACCACACTGCCACCCTCTCTGTGCAGTCAGCTGTGTTGGTGAGGTGCCATCTGAGTGGATGGCCCAGACCCCGCACCCAGTGCGTTGCACATTGCCTGATGTTCTCCTGTCACCTCCCAGGTTGTATTTCCCTGCCGTGTGCCTTAGAACATGATTGTGTTTCTATGAATGCCCTGCATGTCCACTGCTGGCTCTGACAGACTCCCGCGCACTTCCAGGGAAAATGTACGCCTGCCAGTACTGTGACGCTGTGTTTGCCCAGTCCATCGAGCTGTCCCGCCACGTGAGGACCCACACCGGCGACAAGCCGTATGTCTGCAGAGACTGTGGCAAGGGCTTCCGGCAGGCCAACGGCCTTTCCATCCACCTGCACACCTTTCACAGTACGTACTGAGGCTGCGGATGTCAGGCACCGGGCACCGGCCAGGCCCTGGGAAGGCACGCAGCGGTCCTCATAGCAGCTGTCTCTCCACCCTCCTGGGCCCCCGCTCAGCGCCTTCCCCTCCCCTGTCCTCCTGCAAAAAGCTGGAGTCCTCTTTGCTATTTCCAGAAGAATCCCATTTTAACGTGTCTCTGTGTGATGCCTCATTTCCCCGTCTGGGCTATTTCCTTGTCTTCTGGTTTAGCCCACCTGGCTCTGCTTGGCTGACAGAGGCCAATTATGTTTGAAGGAAAGAGCCTCTGTGACAGACAGGCTCACAGGGCCCCAGAATATTCCCCATTTGTCCACTGAGCTGCTTTCCTCTCCTCCCAACCCGCCTCTCCCCACTCTCCTTCTGGTCATAACCTGCCTTTCCCCAGGAGCAGCCCAGACACTTTGTGAAGTAATGTGTGACATGTGGCTCCTCGCCGTGCTCCTTAAAAGCTGCTGCCCAGCAACCTCTTCTGGATGCCTGGTGTTCACTCAGTTAGTGGGGTCTGCCCCGTCTCTGTCCCCTTTGACTAGAACTGCTACAGGTAGAGACACACATCCGTTCTACACACACAGTGGGAGGGAGAGGAGATTTTGTGATCCCCCATCCTCAAGAAAGGGCTTCTTCCCCGGTGCTCAGTAGGTGGAGAACCCACCTGCAATGCAGGAGACAGGAGATGTGGGCTCAGTCCCCAGGTTGGGAAGATCCCCTGGAGGGGGACGTGGCAGCCCACTCCAGTATTGTTGCCTGGAGAATCCCATGGACAGAGGAGCCTGGTGGGCTACAGCCCATGGGGTCGCCAAGAGTCGGACGTAACTGAAGCAACAGGGCACTCACGCACGCATCATCAAGAAATCAGCAAGGAGACATCTGCGGTCGCCCCGTCTCCAACTGCTCTAGTTGTAGCAGGCGCGTGATCAGCACAGTGCAGCAGGGGCCTAAGAGCCCAGTCTGAAATCACATGGGCCTGGGTTTGAATCTTGGCTACTCTGCCGTTTACTTGAGGCCTTGAACAGATTTCCTTATCTCGCTAAGCTCCGCCCCTTCTGTAAGCTAGAGGAGACCCTAATCCTGCCTCACCGGGTTGCTGGGAG
>SJYA01000229.1:276105-291149 GCA_006410615.1 Neotragus moschatus
GTCTGAAATCACATGGGCCTGGGTTTGAATCTTGGCTACTCTGCCGTTTACTTGAGGCCTTGAACAGATTTCCTTATCTCGCTAAGCTCCGCCCCTTCTGTAAGCTAGAGGAGACCCTAATCCTGCCTCACCGGGTTGCTGGGAGAGCAGAAGAGATCTCACACGTGAAGCGTGAGGCTCCACGCCTGACACACAGAAAACGCGCAGTGAATGCCATCTGTCACCGTCAGAGCCCGTCTTCCTTCTCACGCCCTGCACCTTGCATTCCCTTCTTCCCTTCTCCCCTCCCTGCCTCTGTTCCCCACTCACCAGTTTCTAGCTGTTGGCAAATACAGTATCTCGCAAACATGTGCTTTCTGTCAGCACATTCAGGCCTGTTGTCAGCCGGCCAGCAAGGCACTTGGCCAGAGCTTGCATGTGCCCAGCATGCAGCCGGACACTGGGCAGTGCAGGAAACATAGAGTGCCTCCCACCCTGACCCCCTACTCCCCCCAAGGAGTTTTACAAGGTTGCCCAGCAGGTCTAGTTGCGGTAGCTTGCAGACGAGTGAGATCTGGCTTGGAGCCGGTGCCGCAACTGGGAAATCCTCTCAGCCTCTCTCAGTGGGCTTCTCCAGTCACATTGTCCTGGTAGCGTTACGTGGGGTCAGGAGAGGGGTAGACTTCATCAGTTTTCAGAGTAGAGCAGACCCTGAACACTCTGCCATGACTTGGCGCGTGTCACCTGCAGCAGGTCCAGCATCCAGGCCCCTCTCTTGTCAACTGTTCTTGCCTGTTTCATGGTCTCCTCGCTGCTTCTGGAGAATTCCTTCAGGTGTCTTAGAAGACAGTGTGAATCTGAGTTCTCACGAGCTCATGTCCGCAGGGAAACTAGTTAATGATCCCGAGTACTGCTGCGTGTCAGAATTCCCAAGTTAATCTGAATCAGCGCACACAGGAGATTGGCTTGTGGGCTGGGCCTTTCTTGTGGGCAAAGGATTTTTTTATTAAAACATCTTACTTTCTGTTCAGAGAAAGGACTGAAGTCTCCTGCCACAGGGCTGCAAATGCAGTCCTCATCAGTGCTAGTTCTTGAGGTTCCCCCGAGGAGTTGCTTTGTCCAGTTAACATGCAGTGCAGAGGGTGGCCTCGTTACCAGCTCCGCGGCATCCTACTCACGCCGTTCTCTAAAGCTCGATTTCCTAATCTCTAAAGTAGGCTGGTCGTAGCATCTGCACATAGGGTTATTGGAAGGGTTGAGTGAATAAGGGCATGGAGGGCACTTCAGGCTCGCCCGTCACATGGCACTTAGTAGGCACGGCTTAGGAAAACGTTTCTGTCATTGAATCTAAAGTGGGGGATCAAGGACGCATTCCTCCTCTTGAGTCGTCCTACTGACCACAGAGGAAGTAGTGATGCCGCAGGAGTGATGTGGGGGTAGTCTCTGTAGAGAATTAGAGAGCTTCACAGCAACCCCCACTGACGGGCAGGGAAGAGCCGTACTTCCCGGAAAATAGTAAAATGAAGTTTGACTTGTAAGACGTGAAGTGAGGAATCGAGGTAAACTGCTTAATGCTCAATTCAGTTCAGTGGCTCAGTCATGTGCGACTCTTTGCAACCCCGTGGACTGCAACACGCCAGGCCTCCCTGTCCATCACCAACTGCCGGAGTTTACTCAAACTCATGTCCATTAGTCAGTGATGCCGTCCAACCATCTCTTCCTCCGTCGTCTCCTTCTCCTCCCGCCTTCAGTCTTTCCCAGCATCAGGGTCTTTTCAGATGAGTCAGTTCTTTGCATCAGGTGGCCAGAGTGTTGGAGCTTCAGCTTCAGCATCAGTCCTTAAATGCTCACTCTTTAAATGGTGCTTAGTCNTCCAACCATCTCTTCCTCCGTCGTCTCCTTCTCCTCCCGCCTTCAGTCTTTCCCAGCATCAGGGTCTTTTCAGATGAGTCAGTTCTTTGCATCAGGTGGCCAGAGTGTTGGAGCTTCAGCTTCAGCATCAGTCCTTAAATGCTCACTCTTTAAATGGTGCTTAGTCCAGAAGCCTCGGAGAAGCCTCACCCGTGCCCCAGGACGAGGGTGGAAAGTGGCTGCACGGTAGGTGCAGGGCCTCCCGGCCCTTGGATCCATGGCCCCGCATGGCCTCTGAGCAGTCTTGCCTCTCGAACTGTGCACAGCCAGCCGCTGCTCACTGACTGTCTCCTGTGGTGTCTCCCCCGCCACCAGACATCGAAGACCCATACGACTGCAAGAAGTGCAGGATGAGCTTCCCCACCCTGCAGGACCACCGCAAGCACATCCACGAGGTGCACTCCAAGGAGTACCACCCCTGCCCGACGTGCGGCAAGATCTTCAGCGCCCCGTCCATGCTGGAGCGGCACATGGTGACCCACGTCGGGGGGAAGCCCTTCAGCTGCGGGATCTGCAACAAGGCCTACCAGGTGAGCCTGGCCCCTGTGAGAGCCTGCCCAGCGGCCCCTCACCCTCCCTCTGGTCTCCCTCGGCCCCCGGGGCTGGCGGCTTGTGGGATACCCCTGGTCTCCAGGATATGACCGCACAGCTGGTTCTCACAAAGCGTGCAGCTTGTAGCTTACTCAGTTCCTCTGCCGTGACTGGTCAGAGGGGGGCTGGCGGGAAGCTTTAATTGGAGCCAAGAGTCCCTTGCCCTGCTTCTCTTAGAGTTCAGCCTTGTCCTGTACTGAATGCTGCTTTTCCCCTGGATACTCAACGTTCTTTGGAACCTATTGATCTGTGTGTCAAGGGATGTGAGATGACAATAGGTGGAATTATCTTGCTTAGCAGAATTAGTGGTGTTTGTGGGTTTCTTTCTTTTTTTTTCCTTAACTCCTAGGGAAGAGCTCTGTTTTTTGTTTTGGTTTTTTACCTTAGAGCTCGCTATGTAATTAAGTGAAACCCCCTATGGATCTAAAAAGAAACCACATTGTATGAAAAGCTCTCTGAGACCACAGAGCAGAGGATGGCCCTTACTGGCGTCTGTAACATTTGGGTACAGAGAGATGCCCAGCAGCTCATTTCAGCTCAACTGAAATGGACAGGTAGCTTTGTTTTGAGCCTTGTGCTGAGACGTTGGATTTGCAGAGCCGGGATAAACCTGGGCTAAGTCTCTAGGAAACCCTGGAACTGTGGGGAGAGTGTCACAGCGCCGCTCCGGCACCCAGCAAGAAGGGACACTGGCTTTCGGAGCTAGCATAGCAGCCGCTCTCAGAAGGTTTCCCTGCTGCGCCCTGGGCCTCAGAGAGACAGCTGGGTGGTGAAGAACAGCTTCTCCAGTTGACGGGCCAGGGTGTGGCTCCTGGTGCTGCCGTGTGCTAATCCTGTGACCTTGGGCACTGCAGAGAGCCTAGCACCTCCCTCCAAGGCTTACTGTGAGGCTGCGTTTCTGAAGGGCCCAGCCCTGCCCTGTAGTGGCCTCAGTAAATACATGGGCCTCTTGTTCCCATGAACACCAGCCTCCCCGCTCCTGTCAGTGTTCACGGTGATGGGTAAGAGTGAGACTCCAGGTCGACTAACTAACTGGGCTCCCCGTTCCTTGGAGTTCCTTTCTGTCTGCTAAGATTGGCTGCTGCCTTCTTCAAATCAATTTTTGCTCAAGTAGACTCAAAAAAAAAGAGTGGGACTCCAGATCGTAAGCTTCCCTGGGAGCGCCTGTCTCTCCTGAGTCTTTGTGACCCCTCTAGCTTGCCAGAACATTTAAGACCTGGCGCTTGCCACATTCTTTTCAGCAACTGTCCGGCTTGTGGTACCATAATCGGACCCACCACCCGGATGTGTTTGCTGCTCAGAACCATCGATCTTCCAAGTTCTCGTCCCTCCAGTGCAGCTCCTGTGACAAAGCTTTCTCCAGCACGCTTGAGCACAAGAAGCACATCAAAGCAGAGCATGCAGGTGGAGTTGGGTGCCCCGGACAGGGGGTGGGGGCTGGCGAGGGGGAGGGGCTTGGTGGCTTCGGGCCCTGGGCTCCAGCCCCAAGTCACCCCTCCCCGTGCTGGAGCGTGGGCTGCTTCGGTGACTCCCTGTCGGGCCCTGGCACACCCACGGGCACCACGTCCGTCAGCCCACCCATGACACTGGCTTGAGTAGCAGAGGTTCTGGAACCTCGAGCAGCGTGACTCCCGCCGTGGGTGGCACACAGTCCTGAGTGGGAATCCTGACTCCAGTGTGTGACCTTGGAAAGTGACCCCTCGCTCTGAACCCATTTCCTTCTCTTCAGAAGGTCAATTATTCACACCTGTCTGGCTGGTAAATGGGGGCATAATGACAGCAGCTTGCACTCACGGAGGGTTTCCTGAGCGCATGGCATGTCACTAAGCCCCAGGTGTTTCCTCCTTTGATTCTGCGGTACTCCCCTTTACATCCAGTCATTCTGGCGCTCTTTACCACACATTTCGCTGGTGTATTGGGTTGGCCAGCAGCCAACATCGAGCAGAAAGAACGAACGACCTTCTGGGCCAGCCCCTAGCGTAGGTGTTGGGTTCCTAGGACTTGGCAGATGCCCGCTACTGTGCGCCCTTGCCCCAGCCCCCGTTACTCTGCAGCCTGCGAGTCTTCCTTCATTCTTTCCATGCCTCTGCTCGTGCGCCGTGCAGACGTGAAGTTCCACGAGTGTGACCAGTGCAAGGAGCTCTTCCCCACGCCAGCGCTGCTGCAGGTCCACATCAAGTGCCAGCATTCAGGTTGGTGCCCGAGAGGTGCCCCAGGGCAGGGCGGCCCAGGCTGTTCCCCTCCCCGTCCCCTTACAGCTGCNTCCTTCATTCTTTCCATGCCTCTGCTCGTGCGCCGTGCAGACGTGAAGTTCCACGAGTGTGACCAGTGCAAGGAGCTCTTCCCCACGCCAGCGCTGCTGCAGGTCCACATCAAGTGCCAGCATTCAGGTTGGTGCCCGAGAGGTGCCCCAGGGCAGGGCGGCCCAGGCTGTTCCCCTCCCCGTCCCCTTACAGCTGCGCAGCCCAGGCCAAGAGACAGCCGAGCTGTGTCTCAGCTACAACACGGGGCTGGCGGCACTGCCTACCCTGAGAGAGCCAGACACGCCAGTGCACGACCCACGCAGGGAGGCGTCTTACGCGTTGCCTGTGATTAGCGCTGCTCCTGCTCTCCCCCATCTAGCCTAAATGCCAGTCATTTACGAGGCACCATCTTTAACAAGCCATTATAAAAACTGGCTCTGCTCTGGGCTCAGTTGACGTAGATTTTTATGCACTCTTGTCTGCCATTAAGTAAGCTGATTAATGTAAGAACTCAGCTTCCCAGAATAGCGCTCAGGTGAGATTGTTGGGGTACATGTTATTCCACACGGGTTGTCCTCTGCCAGGGAGCGTGTGGTAACACCTGCAGTTTTGGTCTCCTGAGCATTACCATAGAGCTAGTCTCTTCTGATTGCTGCTTTGGGAGTGCAGCTGACCGTCCAGCCCTGCCTCCCACCTAGCTCACGTTTGGTTCCTGTGGGTTAGAAACACGCACAGCTCCCGTCTCAGGGCTTCTCTTCCAGGCAGTGGCCAAGCGCCCTGCAGGCCTCCATGCTGCCCTTCAGGCGCGCGCAGGCACTGTGGACAGATGCGCCCGGCCTCCATGGCGGCCAGCAGCGGTAGCTGCCATTGATCCCATTCAGAGATGTTAAAAGTGACAAAATAGTCAGCGTCATTACCACCGAATGAATGAATAGTGGGCTTTGGCAGAGGCAGATTTAGCCTAGATTGGATGCTAATGAAGCTGGACTTGGGGCCTGTCACTGGCGGGACTTTTCCAAAGCTCTGCCCCTAATCCTGTTTGTGTAACTTTGTACTCGTTTTTCTAAAGAGGCCTCCCCAAGTTGGTCAAGCTCTAGGCCCCACACCAGCTGAAGAGCTGCTTCTGGACGCCCCGCCCCCTCCCAGCCCCGCCCCACTCTGAGCCAGCCACGCCTCCGCCCCCTCCCACAGGGTCGCAGCCCTTCCGCTGCCTGTACTGCGCAGCCACCTTCCGCTTCCCGGGGGCCCTGCAGCACCACGTCACCACGGAGCACTTCAAGCAGTCGGAGAGCACCTTCCCCTGTGAGCTCTGCGGGGAGCTCTTCACCTCCCAGGCCCAGCTGGGCTGCCATCTGGAGTCTGAACACCCGAAGGTGCTGGGCGCGGAGACCCAGTCGCAGATGGTGCAGGTGACTGTGGGGCCTAGGGTACGGGGTGCGGACCCAGGGGTCTTGAGGCTTCTCCGGAGGCCGCCCCTTCAGACAACTAGCCTTTCTGCCTGGGACTCTCAAGGGGCCCCCTGAGTGAGGACTTCATGGCCAGGAGGATCTTGCAGAAGTTTCTCTGGACCACCTGGTGGCTACCTGTGATACGGCCCCTGGGTATAGAGAGGCTGGAAAAAGAATTCTAAAAGCAGGATGACCTGGGCCTCTCCTTCCCATTTATACTCTCGCTCATCCTCTGTGGACCACCGTGGGGTGTGGTCAGAGTTGCAGGAACCCTCGGAGGAGGTGGGTGAGCTCTTTGTTGGGAGCGCCTCCAGTTGAAAGCCCTAAGCTTCATGGCTCCCCGTGGGCTGGGCTCAGAGCGTGCTTGAATGTGGGGGCGTTGCTGGGGGAAGCCTGCCTCTTCTCAGGGGAAAGGCTGTGTTTGCCCCGCCTCTCTGTGCCTCTGGGGCTCTTAGTGCTCTTCCCATCTTCTCCGGAGAGGGTGGGCGGGAGAGGAGATGAGGCTCCATCCTGTCGGTCGGTCGGCAGTGAACTGTAGGTGGGCCAGAGAGGGACTGAGCTGGCTGGGCTGCGCCCGTCCCGGCCCGTGGAGCAGCCCCTTCAGGCGAGTTCCTGCAGGCCTCTGTGCAGAGCAGAGGGCAAGGCAGGTGCCCAGGCCACTGGGTGCTGCTCCTGCTGCCATTTCAAGAACATCTCTGCTTTTATATATATATATATATATATATATATATATATAAGGATTCTTGATAAGATGTCCTTTGCAGGGGGAAACAGGAAAGAGTCCGTTGCGAAAAGAAAATGACGGTTTGAAAGCTGCTGTCCTAGATGATTTTTTATTGAACGTCACAGTCAGCCTCTTCCCTCTCACAGCAGAGACATGGCTGAGCTTGGCGTCCCCGTCTCTCCACTCCTATCTAGAGGAGGACACTCCGCTCTCGGCCGCCCCTCAGGAATCAGGGTGGCTGAGCCCTCTGCGGGCACTCCGCATTGACAGCGTCAGCTATTCCGAGCTCATGGCTCAGAAGGTTGAGATTCAGGCAGGAAGTAGGTGTTCTTAAGCAGACTAGTTCTCCAGTGATGGGGACGTCATCTCTAAGAGCTGATGCCCATTTGAAAGGGGTGCATGTGGCCTGTAGAAGCCTGTGCCTCCAGCCGGGGGAGCTGCGCGGGGGAGCTGACAGAAGCCACATTTTGCCCATCTGTTCTTCCTCCTCAGCCACCTAGCCTCCCAGGTGAGGCCCTCTGCCTGATCAAGGCCCAGACACGCCACCTAGGGCAAGCCGAGGCTTCCAGTCAGCCATCCCCATTTCCCTGGTCCAAGCATGACACGAACCGCCTTCATTCAGGAGCATTCCTTTCACATGGCACTTAGCTCTGTGGTGTAATCCTCGAGACAGGAAAACCAGTGTGAGAAACGGAGCCCACGCTCACTGGTGTGTAATCATAGAGTCCGGGCGCACTGAGCTAAATTATAGCAATTTAGCACACAGAGTTATTTAAATTGTTTGCCTGCTTTCTCTTCTGCATCACGGGTGTGTCAGACTTGCCTCTTCCCATTAGGCACATGTAATTGCTCTCCTCAGGTGAAAACATAAATACCATCATTACAGCGTGAGAGGAAAGCCATGTAAATTCTGGGGAGCCAGCTGTGGACACTGCCCAGCCCTGCCTTGCGGTCCTTCCCTTGCAGGTGATCCAGACCCCAGAGCCAGTGGCCCCGACGGAGCAGGTGGTCACGTTGGAGGAGACCCAGCTCGCTGGCTCGCAGGTGTTCGTGACGTTGCCGGATTCACAGACAGCCCAGACCAGCTCTGAACTCGTGGCCGTGACCGTGGAGGACTTGCTGGATGGGACCGTGACCCTGATCTGTGGCGAGGCCAAATGAGTGGCTGCTCATGGCGAGCGGGGTCCTGCGTGTGCAGTGGAGGAAAAGCTCCACAGGCACCTGTTGCCCTTCCTCCCTGGCACAGTACTGAGCATCTTAGCTTCACACCAACCTAAGTGGGCTCCCTTGGGAAAGGGGCAGAAGCATGGCTGTTCTCATAAAACCAGCTTCTGAGTCATTGGCAGCCAACACAACCACCCCCAGCGGCCCGCAGGCCTGTTCCCCCCAGGCCTCCTGCAGCGGCCTCTGTGACCCTGTCCACCTGCAAGCGGAGTGTGGCTTCAGAGACAGAGGCTGAAGGAGCAGTGGGGCAAGGGCAAGTGGTCAGAGGGACAGGTGTGATGCGCCGGCAGCCCTCAGGATGTGGAGGGGCAGTTCCAGGAGGGACCATGGCCCGCAGAGTGGGCCAGCACAAGCTGCCAGGGCCTTCTGGCCGTTGAAAAGTGAGAGAACCACACCGTCAGGCCGTGCAGGATCCCTTTCCTCACGTCTGGCATCCTCCCAGCCCCCTGCACAGCAGCCGTAGGCCTGGTAGCAGCGTGCCCATCAGGAAGGCCTCGTTTCCAGGCCGAGGCCCACCCAGTCGGTTCCATCGGCCCTTCCCATAGCCAAGTGGGTGTCCGGTGTGAGGCCACGTAGCTGCAAACCACGCCTGCCCCCCAAAAAACTCCTCACGGTGTTCTGCACTGGAGGCTGGTTCCCACAGCGTTTCTGTGGTGTCCTTATCCCCTTTCCTTAATCAAAGCCTCACGCTTCCACCCAGCCCGGAGGCCTTGGCCCCCTCCCCCTGGTGCCCGTGGCCCCCAACTCCTCCTGCTTCCTTGGTCTCCTCTGCCTGTGTGTAGCCCCACTGGCAGGGCCCTTCCCGGCTGCCATGGGGAGTGCTGGCCAACGGGCCTCTGGAGTCTGAATTTCACAAAGCTTTTTTTTTTTGTTTTCAGTTCCCAAAATATAATCCGATAATTAATGGTTTGTGGAATCCATTATGAAGTGCAATTAGATGGATACAGGTTCCCGCCGTTCAGAGGGAATGGCTAGCATTTATCTTCCTTTCCTTGACGCCAGAAGGTTGATGTCTGCGAGGGCAGCGTGTCCACGCCCAGCACAGCTCCCTGCCAGCTGTGCAGCTGACCCCCTGTCTGATCCTTCACCCTCACGATACAGGCCGCCCGAAGACAAGGCCACCCTTTCTCTCTAAGCACGTTTCACATCACCAGACACCAGCAGGGGTGGGGGCGGTTCGAGTCGCTCTCAGTCCTTTTGTCGCCATCACACTTCGCCGGAAGGGCCACAGTATGGCCCTTACCACCGGCCCGCTTTCTGCAGGCAGCTCGGCGGCTTGCTCCCACCTCCAGCCGTGTGCTCATTTTCCGTGCAAATCGCTTGAGCTTGTCAGTTCAGGGATCTTCCCGTTAGGAAGTAAATGAAGTTTTCAAAGGCCAATGACTGACCAGAAGATGGTGCTCAAACCTTTAAGACTTGGCCTCCCTGTGAGGCCCTCGCTGCTTCTGCCAGGGCTGTCTCTGTCTTCTTAAGGTTTCTCAGCCCCATGAGCTGTCAGACCAGGGCTGCTCTTGATCAGCAAGTGACGAGATGACACCGACCCTCCGCTTGGCACCAGATAAAACCCCACTGAAATTACGGAGCTGCCCAACCTGCAGGGCCTGGAGGCCGAGCCTGGCAGATAAGAAGGCACGGGTACTTGGGAATCACAGCAGCATCAAAACTTCTTCCAGCCAAAAAAAGAAAAAATGTAAAAATTAATGACTGGGGACCTGTAGGGGAAAGTGATTTTTTTCTTCTTAAAAAAGTCCTCTGAATAAGGAAAGCTGTAAACTTTCAACCCAACTTTCCGATGCTTTTCGAGTACCGAGGGAGCCTTTTCTCAGGTTTCAGACGGAGACCCGGGTGGGGGCAGGACACTCCTTTGCCTCAGGATCGCCAGACCTGCAGCTTGCTTTGCTGAGAGCAGGCAGGGAAGTGGGCCTTGCCGCCAGCTCCACTCTGAACCCCAGCACAGCCAGCCAGCGGGAGCACAAGGCCTGTGCTGGTTCCGGTCAGCGCGAGGGGAAGGTCCACCCGGAGTCTCGTTTCTGCTCCGAGCGGACCTCTGCGGGATGCCACATCAACAGTGATTTTTCACACCGTTGCTCCCTGGAGACCCCCAAGCATGGATCCCGTTGTAGGAAAACTTTCCTAGTTCTGTCTGCCCAAGAGACTCTGGATTGCCGCCAGGGAGGACGCTGTTACCCGAGTGCCCTTGTCCACGTCACCAGCTCTCATGTGGCCTTTGCTGCTGGGTTGCTGCCCCAACAGTCTCGGGGCTGAACCTAGGGGCACTGGCCGTGGTACCCAGGAGTCTGTGGGCTTTCTTGGAACACCTGGATTTATTCATGAGACCCCCACCCCGCCTCCTCTAATCCTAGAGCTCGTGAAGCTCCTGGAGAGGAAGAGAGGGCAGGCAGATTCCAGGCTGGAGTCTGACTCCTTGGGGACAGTGGGGGATCTCTGATGGGAGGGCGTTTGCTCATCACAGGTGAGTGAGGCAAACAGCAAATAGATGCTCAGGAGCAAGGCCCGCCCTGGGAAGATGGGCCCAGGCAAGTGTGTGAACAGAGCCTGAAAGGAAGTGAAGCAGAGCCGGTGGTCTATACTTCTTTATTTGATAAAGCCTGTCTCTTCCGTCTCAGAAGCTGTATGTTTGGGAAACTCCGAGCCCAGAAGGCATCCCAGTGTACGGTGTGAAGCAGGTTCCCGTGGTGGTTCAAGTCCTCTCTGAGGAAGCTATCTGACTCTCCCCGTGCGCCCCCTCCCCAACCACGGAGTGTTCTTGAGCTTCATCTCCCAGGGAAGAGCCCTGAGGGCCGCGGGCTGAGGGCGAAGGAGAGCCAGTCAAACAAGGGCACACAGGGAGACCAGGAGCCTGTTCTCTGCCAGTGGTATAACTAGCACCAAGGAGAAAGGACGGGCCCAGAGTTTCTCTATCCCAGGCAGTGCTGCAGCCGCCATGCCATAGGCTAACTACATATTAGTACTGGTGGGGCCGGGATTGTTTATATCTCGTGTCCCTGAGGTCTACGAGTGGACCAAGGGTTGGAGGAACTGCCAGCCTAACACAGAATGGTTCCAGGGGACAAGCGGCATCTCTGTGAAATTGGGGTAGATGGTTGGGCAGGGGTGGAGAAAATCCTGCGGTGCTTTCATCACAAGAGGGCTTGAGCAGCCTCTGCCCGGCTCCACTGGGCCCAGCGTGTTCCAGGGTTCTGGGAAGTCAGGGAGAAAGTGGGCACAAAAGAATGATCTGGGATCGAAGGGAGTGTTTTGAGGCCCGGGAAAACCTTGGGACTGGTAGGACTTGGGCCCAGAGCTCAGCAGCACAGCCAGAAAAAAGTCAGAAAGTTGCTCCCCTCTGACTCGGCCTGGGAGGAAGGGAGAAGACATTGTGCTTTGGGGATGACACTGTTGGAAAAAAGAAAAAAAAAATTTATCCCCCGGGCTAATTTAGATTTCTTCCCAATGGAGGAAATGTTTGATCACGTGCCTTACAAAGGCCAGCCACACCGGCTACCACCCATGGTGAGGGCAGCTAGCCAGCACAGGATGCTGTTGAAAGGATTACAGACCATTGATTCGCATTCAACTTGCGCTACTCTATGTAAATAAAATGCGTACTTTGGAAAGAATTATGCTGTGTGAGTTTCAAATGGACTGTGATAATAGACCCGTGTTCTCTGGTTGCAGGCAGCTGTCAGATGGGACCAGGCCGGATAGCCTGCCTTCCTAGGGGCTCTTGAACCCGCGGACCGTGTGAGCGCGGCCTGGGGGCGGCCAGGAGCTCGCCTGTCGGGTGGGGTCTCATTTTCCTGAGCCCTCGCTCCCAGGGAGCAGGCACGGCGTCAGCTTACGAGACCAGCCTCGGCACATCCCAGCACTGTCACTTTGTGACTCTGTGACCTTGGTGAGATCCTTATCCTCTTCTAAGCTCCCTCCTCCCAGCGCTCATTCACAAATAGAGGAAATTATTGTATTCACCCCACAGAATTGTAGTTCTAATTAGAAGCCTGGATTTAATGAATTTGGTGTTGAAAACTGCAGTTGTTATTAATAAGTCCTTCACATGCAAGTCAGCCGTTCCCTACATTTTCCAGCACTGGGGAGAGCGTTCATTCCTGCCCCTTTACACGTCTCACCTCTTCCCCTCTCTCTCTGCATCCTTGGGGATCTTGAGAACACCCACCACTTTCCATTTATCTCTTGAACCTCAATTGCCCCCAAAGCGCAAAGTGCTGAGCAGATAACTGTGAAATAAGCAGAAACCTTTCGTGGTGAACAGCTGAAAATGTCACGTTGCTGGCAGCCAACATGGAAACGAGAGGTAGACACGCGGACAGGATGTTCATAATTTCTGCAGTGAGAGTCCTTCGGGGAAGGCGGGGGCATCGTACCCTGCACCCCCCTAACCTCAGGCCCGCCCGAAGCGGGGGTGGGGGCTCTGCTCACGTCTGGGGCAGTCCTTACCCTTGCCCAGAGCCCACAAGGCCTCTAGGACGTAGGCCCTTCTGCCTGAGCAGTGTGTTTGGGGAGGGGCTGGAGCCAGCGATCGTGTCTGGAGCAGTGATCCTGGGGTTTCCCCGGGAGCTGGACTCTGGCCGTGGAGGTGAGTGCGTACAGAGGTGAAGTGCTGCTCTGGGTCAGGAGTGGCTGAGCAGAGGTGGGAGAGGGGCCCAGCGATTCCCTGGCAGTGTGGTTACCTTCAGTCTGGGCCAGGGGGTCGGCTGCTGGAGGCAGAGCCGTGGTGCAGCTTCCCAGCCCCAGCTCCCAACTGACCGTGACCTTGGGGAAGCCATTCCTGATGATGGGTGGAGGAGGAGAGTCAACATCTGTAAAATGCCCAAGTGGTACAGATGCTTCATAGATGACGTCTGTTCCTGATTCTAGTACTTGAACCTGAAGGAAGAAGGCAGAGAAGGGCAGAAACGTCTTAAGACGGAGGGCTGGGGCAGAGGGCAGGGGAGCCCCAGACCCAAACCCAGACGGGCCTGTGGAGCTCCCCAGGCCACACTATATACAACAATCCAGAGCCTCTGTCTCAGGCCAGGGGGGACAGTGATAAAGGGGACAGGACCTGCCAGGAAGGAGCCGGGATTCTCAGAGCTCCTTGGCCCCTCAGCCTAGGGCTCCCATCCGAGGAAGGGCCCAGACTGGAGCTCTGGTGGGCACGCATCCAGCGAGAGGGCGGGAAGCGGAAACACCGAGGACGCGATGGCATCCGGCCGTCCCGCCGTGCCTCTGGAGCTCTCAGATTCATTGTTCATCTTCCCTTGCACGAGCTGGTACTCAGGCACGCATTTGGATAAAACAGAAAGAATTTCCAGCTCCACGTGCCTTGTCCTAGACCTTTGCTGGGCAGCACTCCAGCACGGTTTTACTGAGAAGAGAGGATCTAGGACATGGCTGGGGGGCTGGTGGGGGGGCGAGCTCAGCTGCTCGTGAAGGCCTGGCAGGCCTTTCTTGTGCGCCTGTCCTGCCTTCTGCTCTGTCACCTGGTGCTACCAGAGCGTCGGTCCCACGTCCACTGGACACTTGTATTTCCCACATGCCTGGCACCAGACAGCGAGCTTTGGAAGTTTGGTGGGTGCCCCTCCTGCCCAGCCAGAGACCCGCAGAGCTCCTCCAGTTGCCCTCACACTCTCAGGCAGGACTCACCTTCCGCCTCTCCCCACTGCCAGCGAGTGGGGGCCCCCCCGGTTGGTTACCTATGGGCAGGTCCATCAGGACATCCTCCTCTCTCTGTCCTCCGAGAAGAGCCGGGCAGAAGGCTGAGAGCAGCTCGCCCAGCCCGGAGCTCCCCAGCTGCTCTGATCAAACACCACTCCTGCCGGCTCTGCGTGCACCGGTTCCCCCAGCGCAGGCCAGAAACAGCTGATCAAACACATCAGGACAAGGTCAATCCAGGGACCCACAGTCCCCCTCCAGGAGAGATTTCACAGACCTGCCATCAGGAGGGTCTGATAAAAACAGACAGGGGGTGGGGAAGCAGGCCCACGGGGCCGGCCCGGGACCAAAGAGCTTCTCACTCCAGTTTGAAACCTCTGTGCTCCACGCAGAGTTCAGACCAAAGCCTGCATTTCCAGACAGGCCAGGGCCAGCGCTGCCTGTGAGCCCAGGGAGCCAAGGGGACGTGTGTGTGCACACAGGACTGTGTGGGTGAGAGAGATGCCAGGTAGGAGTGCGTGGGCTTGGGAGCGTGCGACTGTTAGATTGTCACAGGATGACTTGAGATCCTCCCTTGCGAAACTGTGACCCTTTCAAGGGCAAGAACTGGGCGTTATCCTTTTTGTTCACACACACAGTCAGGCTGGCATAGCAGGTGTCCTTTGGAGCTGAAGTTCTGGAGCCTGTGGGGTCCTACTGTGTACATGGTCCCATGCCCAACGCTGTGGAGGTTGAGGATGGATCAACCTTGCTAATACAGCAAGGAGATCAAACCAGTCCATCCTAAAGGAAATTTAACCCTGAATATTCACTGAAAGGACTGATGCTGAAGCTGAAACTCCAATACTTTGGCCACCCAATAGGAAGAACTAGGACCCAGACCTCGATGCTGGGAAAGATGGAGGGCAGGAGGAGAAGGGGGGTGGCAGAGGATGAGATGGCTAAATAACTTCACTGACTCAGTGGGCCGTGAGTTTGAGCAAACTCCGGGGGTAGTGAAGGACAGGGGAGCCTGGTGTGCTGCAGCCCTCAGGGTTGCAAAGAGTCAGACACCACTTGGTCAACATGACTGGACAACAGCAACAACAGGCTAAGGCAGTGTGCGATGCCTGCTCCGATGGGACTGCTAACCTGGTCGGCCAGGCAAGGGTTGCGTAAGAGAGCAAGTATGAAGAGCAGCAAGGTGGCGCAGCTCCACAGCCTCAATGCCTATAAATGCTGTGTTCCTGTGTCTCCTTTTTTTTTTTTCAGTTTTGTCTTTTTCACTGGTAG
>SJYA01000229.1:293546-317617 GCA_006410615.1 Neotragus moschatus
GGCGGGGGGGGGTGGGTAGAGAGGAGGGGGCGTGGAGCACAGAAAGGAGAGGAGGTGGCAGGTCCTCGGCCCAGAGACTGGGCCGCCCTCGGGTTGTGCAGAAGTAGCGGCTCCGTAACGCCTTACGCTTGAGGAGCATTCTGCTGCTCTCAGACCACTCCCATCTGCGTCACCCATCCTCACGGTAACGTGAAAGCGTAGAGTCAGTATCTTCACAGTTACCCTTTCCCAGTGAAGGAATTCAGATGCAGCCTCCTCTGAGGACCTAAGCGTCCTCAGCTAGTGAGATGGTTTGGATACCAGATGCAGTCTTTCCTCACCTCACCACGCTGCCCTGTGACGCTCTGGTCCCCCCAGTGACTTCATGACTTGGAGTCACTTGCTTGCTTGACTCTGGGCAGCATCGCCCTGAGGCTGGAAGGGCTTGAATGAATATTTTGCAGATGAAGAAATTGAGGTTCCAGGAGGTGACGTCACTCGGTCCCGTGGGAAGTCAGTAGCAGAAATGCAGTCAGAGCAGCTGGACCCGGCATTACCTTCACTTTGCAAAGAAGGGCACACCTGAGCCCAGGTGAGGGAGGGGACTCGGGGCTTAGCCAGAGTCCCCCAGGAGGGACAGGCTGAGCGTGCGTTACCGCCCTCTGCGCTGGCCCGGCCAGGTGTGCACCCCCCACCCAGTGCGGGTCACAGGTGAGCCCCCTCCGACAGGACTCTCTCTGAGGATGGAGGTGGTCTATCCTGCACCGTCCCACGTGAGACCACCGTCAGAGGTGGCTTTGAGCACTTGAAATGTGGCCAGCGTGGCCAAGAAGCCGGATTTTGGATTTTAAATGGTCGTGTGTGGCTAGTGGCTGTCGTCTAGATGGCAGAGAGAGGGGTGGAGGCTCAGAGGAGATCACTGCACAGGAAGCGGCTGAGCCTGTATTCAAACCCAGGTCCGTCAGGCTCCAAAAGCCACCACCTTTCCCCTCCCGTCAGGAGGGACGTGCAGTAAGCGAGTGGTGAACGTTGGCCTCAAGGTTCAGAACACCTAGTTCCCTTCAGTAAGGGCTCCCTGAAGCCTTCCTACTTGCACGCTCGGTATCTCCCCTGCTCTGGGCCCGCCCCGTCTTGGTCCTCATCCTTGTCCACACCCTCTGTACCAGGGGCTCTGCCTCCCTACTGACTGACCCTGAAACAGCCTCTGCAGTGACGGTCCTGCCATCCCATTTTACCGATGAGTAAGTACATGGATGCTCCGAAGGGCAGAGAAACTCGTCCAAGCTGGGTGATCTCTTGCTGGAAGAGTCATGCTGGTATGAATACACAGTGCCCAATTCTTGCTCCAGCTCCACACCAGAGCTGAACTGAACTTAGAGGGTGCCACGGAGGCAGCCAAGAAGGCCCCTGCCCTTCCTGTCCTTGAGAAGACATGGCACTGAGCTCGCCGCCTGGGCACCAGCCACTGTCTACCCCGGAGGGGGGCGGCGGGGGCTTCAGCGTGCATACCCTTTGTGCGTCTCCTGTTGCAGTAGAAGGCACTTGCCTCAAACACGTTTTTGTTTTTTTCTTAAAAAAAAAAAGCCTACCACAATCTCAAATGCGAGTTTTGTTTATCTTGGAACTAGCAGGATTTGTGGCAGCGGGCCAGCATGTTTATAATGAGAGTCATGGGAAAACTAAATTCATTGTCACTCACGAGCCGCGTGACCTTGGACAGGTCTCCTCTGCCCCATCCCAGGAAGCGGGTTAGATGACCGCTAAGGGCCCCTCTCCAACATTCTGTGACTCCTTACAGAGCACAGGATTCAGGGCCCGACTCTGCTACTTCCACATCGTGTGACTTGTCCCTGTGCCTCCGGCTCCTCACCTGGGCTGGTGCTGCCCCTGCAGAGCTGAGGCCTGGGCCAGGCATGGGGCTGCCACGTGGTGAGGGGGCGGGGCGCTGCTGGTGGGCTTCGGGGGGCTCACACAGTGCCCAGCAGTACCTCATTTCCCCGCTCTCGAGGAAGAGACAGTGGAGGCACTCCCGGTCCTCAGTGGAGAGGGGGACGCGTCCCCTTCGGGCCAAGAGGCTGGCACAGGTGCTGAGAGCTGCGCCAAAGAGGGCCTCCCAAGGCGCCCTCCGCCCGGTCCAGCCCCGCCGCCCCCTCCCCAATGGGGGCCGCACCCACCGCCTGCACAGCCAGGAGGAGCTGGCGGGACAGGTGACAACAGCCCCCAGGCCTTCCTGGAGCTTGTGGGGAGGAGCTGCCCTGGAGGGGAGCGGATGTTAGCACAGTGGCCCTGCAAGCCCCATGCCAGGGTCGCCCCAGGGCTGAGTGGTCAGGGCTGTGGGGTCACGTGGTCAAAGGTCAGCCCTGCCACTGCCCAGTTCTCTGGCTCTGGGCAAACCACATAACCTCTCGGGCTTTATTCTCCTCATCTATGAAATGGGGGCTTCCCTGATAGCTCAGTTGGTAAAGAATCCACCTGCAAAGCAGGAGACCCCGGTTTGATTCCTAGGTCGAGAAGATCCACTGGAGAAGGGATAGGCTACCTACTCCAGTATACTTGGGCTTCCATTGTGGCTCAGCTGGTAAAGAATCTGCCCGCGATGGGGGAGACCTGGGTTCGATCCCTGGGTTGGGATGATTCCCTGGAGAAGGGAAAGGCTACCCATTCCAATACTGTGGCCTAGAGAATTCCAGGGACTGTATAGTCCATGGGGTCCCAAAGAGTCAGACACGACTGAGCGACTTTCACTTCACTTCACTTCACATGAAACGGGGAGGATAATAGTCCTCGCCTGCCTCTTAGGATTATAAAATAACCCCCATGAAGGCCCTGACCTACCCTGCAGAGCAGGGACTCAGTGAGTGGTTATTAGCGTCCCTGGCCCCTGACCCCAGAAAGGTCAGCTGTTGCAGGACGAGGCTATGATTCACAGCCGGGGCTCTGAGGCCCATGGGGTAAGAGCAGAGGAAGTGCCTGCTAGGAGTCCCACCCCTGACCTTGGTTAGGCTGCGGCTTTCGCAGTGACAGGGAGACGCCTGAGAGGCTGGGCAGTGGAGACCAGAACCCCAGGTTTATGAGCGTCTTCCTTACCCCAGCCATGAGGCAGCCTGAGGAGAGAGGATCCCTGGCTCCCACAGACTGCCCCCATCTCCCTGTCAGAGTCTTCCCCACAGGCCGTCTTGGGGGCTCACACCCAGGCCCTGAGAGGGGACAGGGATTCAAGGCTCCCAGCATGGCCCATGGACCCCAGCCAAGCACACATATTCTGGGCCAAACCCACCTCCAGGCCCAAGCTGGCCCTGTGGCCCACCCATGCCCTCTGCCGACCTTTTCCACCCGGCTTCTCCCCATCCTGCAAGGACCAGCCCGAGTGACTCCCACTCTGGAAAGTCTCCACCAGTCATCCCAGCCAAGAGAGCTGGCCTCTGGACTTCTCTGATCCCAAGATCCACAGTATTAGAGCACTTGATAATGTGTGTTCATGCCTTCTCTTTTTACTTTTTTTTTTTGGTGGCAAAATAAATATAACATTTACCCTTGTGGCCATTTGTGGAAGTTCAGTGGCAATAACTGCTATACTCACATTGCTGCTCAGCCATCACCTCTGTCCATCTCCAGAACTTTCTTGCCACTTCATACTGAAACTCTGTTCCCACTGACCATTTTCATCACCGTTGAAGGTGGCCCCATTCCTGTGAGCATCAGCCCTTGGTCCCCCTCCTCCTGGACACCACCATTCCACTCCCTGTCTCTGACTGGCTAGTCGAGGTTTATCATCAGTTCAGTTGCTCCATCATGTCCAGCTCTTGGCGACCCCATGGACTGCAGCACACCAGGCTTCCCGCTCCATCACCAACTGGAAGTGGAATTAGTGAAATTATGTAGTATCTGTGTTCATGGCTTAACCCTCCATGGAGCCCTGTGCCTCTACTGAGTGACTGGGGAAGAGGGGCAAGTGAAGGAGCAAAAGAACAAAGGTGATGATGCCTAAAGCTCCCAAGACAGGCCTGGCCCCCTGCCACACCCCCTCACACCACGTACCTAGAATCCATTCGTTCAACAACGGGCATCTATTAAACTCACTGTGGCCAAGGCGGGGTTCTAGGTGCTCTAGACACCACAGTGAACAGAACAGAATAAAATCCCTGCTCTCACGGAGCTCATATTTTAGTAGGAGAGACTACCCATGAGTCAATAGTCTACTGGATAATGTTGAGTGTCCAAGAGAACGATTAACACAATTTTTTAAAAAGAGAGAACGATTATATCGACCGGGGACAGAGGGGCCTGGCAGAGGTGTGGATAGGAGGCTGGAAAAAGCCTCACTTTTTAAGTGACTCCAGCAAAGGCCTGATGACTTCCACGGCCTGGCCGTGTGAATGTCAGTGTCTACAGGAGAGCTTCCCCAGCAGTGGGAGCAGCTTGTGTGAGAACCCCGAGGCGTGTGCATATGGCTGGTGTGAGGAGTATGGAGGAGGCCAGTGCAGCTGGAGCAGGGTGGGCCAGGGAGAGCCTAGGAGGAGATCCAGTTAGAGAAGTAGTCAGGGGGACCTCCCTGGTGGCCCAGTGTCTGAGACTCCACGCTGCCAGTGCAAGGGGCCTTGGCTCAATCCCCGGTCAGGGAACTAGATCTCACGTCCCGCAGTGAAGATCGAAGGTCCCGTGTGCCACAGCTAAAACCCTCGCAGCCTGATAAAATATAAAAATAAATGAAAGAAAAGTAGTCAGGCCAGATTACCTAGGACCTTCCACAGCCTTGTAAGGGTTTGGCCAGTGGCAGGTTTTGAGTGAGTGCTGTGGCTGCTGTGTAGAGAATAAATATAGGGAGAGAGAGTGGGTGCTGGGAGATTACTTAGGGGTTATTGCAGTATCTCATCACAGAAGAATTTCATAAAGATTAAAAATTAAAATGAGGCTGCAACCTAAATAAGTTTCTGAGTGGCTCATTTGTTAGCTGAGCAGGGAAATGATGAGGGCCTGGACCAGGGCGCTGGTGAGGGGTGGTCAGATACTGACAGTGGAGCAGACAGGGTTTGCTGATGGATTAGGCGTGGGATCTGAGAAAAAAAAGAAGACTCAAGAATGATTCCCAAGCTTGGTCTGAAAGTGGGAGCATGAAGTCACCACAGGCAATGGAGGAGAGAAGAGCGAGGGGCAGGTTTTGGAGGAAAGAGAAGGAACACAACTGGGGGCGTGTTAAGCTTGAGGTTTCAGTTAAACACCCAAGGAGGCACTTGAAACATGAGTCTGGAGTCAGGGACATTAGTGATCACCCTGCCCAGTGTTCCTATTTTATTTTCTGAGGCCCAGCTGGCACCTGGCATCAAGAGAGCTTTCTAGAAACCCAGGTGTCACAATATGCCATCCTTTGCACATCTGTCCATCTGCCTGTCCATCTATTCATCCATTCATCCACCCACTCATCCATCCATCCATCCACCCACTCATCCACTCATCCACTCACTCATCTATCCATCCATCCATTCATCCATCCACCCACTCATCCATCCATCCATCTATCCACCCATCTGCCCATCTGCCCATCTGCCCATCTGTCCATCCACCCACTCATCCACCCACCCGTCTGCTCATCTGTTGATCCACCATGCCCTGTATATCTAACCTGTGTCAGACATGGTGTCAGGTGCTGGGAATACAGGAATTAGGAAGACACGTCTTCCCCTCAACAGGCTCACAGTCTTGTCACAAATTCTCTAGGCCTTCCACTCTTCCCTTGGCTTCAATCTCTCCATTGGTAAAATGAGTTTGGGCCAGACAATCTTGAAGGGCTCTGCCAACTCAGATCTCCCATAACCTCACAAGGCCAACTTGCCCTCGCCCTCCTCTGAGCTGGGCCCCCCCACTGGGGTGGATGGATCTAGGCCGGGGTCCATGTTGCCTTCCTGCTCCCATTACACCCACCTGACCTAGGAAAATTGCCCTAACCTCGGTTTTGCCGTGTTCATCTTCCACCGAGAAGTGATTAACTCTTGGTGAAGCAATTAAGTCAATTGAGCAAGTGTGGTTTGCAGGCCACAGGACTCACAAGTGATGTGGGTTAAGGTTAAGGGGGATGTGCTCAGTCACTAAGTCATGTCTGACTCTTTGTGACCCCATGGACTGTAGCCTGCCAAGTTCCTCCGTCCTTAGGATTTTCCCAGCAATAACACCGGAGTGGGTTGCCGTTTCCTTCTCCAAGAGATCTTCCCAACCCAGGGATCAAACCCACATCTCCTGCATCTCCTGTATTGCAGGAAGATTTTTTTTTTTTTAATTGCTGAGACAACGGAAATGCCCAGTTAAGGGGGATGATATTTGGCAATTGGAGGGTGAAAAAAATCTTACTCTTTTTATGTATAAAGTGCACAGATGTGTGGAGTACATACGCAAACGTACAGTGTATCTATAGCATGAAAATTTCATGAGCATGGAGAATTAGGGGAGAAGGTGTCTTAAAAGGCTCCTTGGGGAGCAATCCTGGAAAAAATAGTGAGAAGCACCAGGTTAAGAGAGGGAGGGAGGGTCAGAGTGTGGAGCAGACAATAATAGGGCTCAGGCCTCATGCTGGGGACAGAGGTGACCAAGCTCAGAGACTTCCCTGCAGCTACAGTCTAGTGAGGGACAGGCGGGAAACTAGACAATTGTTACACACGATGACAAGCCGGGGTAGGGCTGGGGGTGGGGCTAGCACCAGGAAGGCTCCAGGGACGTTGCCGAGCAGACAGGGCTTGGATGGGTGACCAGGCAGCTCTGGGCAAGGGCAGCCTACTGACCCCAGCCCCCAGTCCTGGAGGCAGAGAGAGCAGATGCCCACATAGACTGATTCCTCTGGGGAAATGGAGGTGCAGGCTGAGAATTTCCTGCTTTCAGAGCCTCTGCTCAAAAATGACATCATTGGGAGATGCCCGGATTCCTCCCATTAGAGCTCCATCAGGGCAACTTGAAATATTACTCTTGATGGTACTGGAAAGCATTCCAGACCAGATACCACAATACCTGACTCCCAGCAGTGCTCCTGGTGTACCCGGAGTCAGTATCCTCGGACAGGCCATCTCCCTCTCGCTCTCAGCTTCCTCGCCTCTAACACGGGAGGTAAGTACAATCTCTCCCCATACCTCCTTCACAGGGGTGTTGAATGAGGGGGGCATGCAGGAGACATGAGCCACACTCCCCAGACACGAACGCTTCTACTCACTCGCACCCACTGCTCGGAGGAGGAGATTCCTCCCCCCTGTAAAGATAAGAAGACCGAGGCACAGAGGAGCCAGGCACCTGCCCAAGGCCACACGGATAGTA
Source organism: Neotragus moschatus (assembly GCA_006410615.1). Classification (NCBI taxonomy): domain Eukaryota; kingdom Metazoa; phylum Chordata; class Mammalia; order Artiodactyla; family Bovidae; genus Neotragus; species Neotragus moschatus. The sequence goes on from SJYA01000229.1 coordinate 300,819, forward strand.
AGTGAGGGAGCCAGGATTTGAACCCACTGGCTGAAAGCGTGTGGTGAGAAGACACAGATAGGGGTGGGTTTAGGGAGGCAGACGCACCGGGAGCTCTGAGCTGCCTGTCTAAGAGCCCCGCTCCCTCACTCCCCTGGGCTCCGTTTGCAAGCAGGGCACATGCTGAATAGATGGCCTCGGATGCAGCTGGAGATCCCAGGCCAGAAAAGGGAAGGCCCCCGGGGCCCTAGACCTGTCTTCCCAGGCCTTCAACTGTCAGCAGGATCTGCTTACGACNGAGTTTGGGCCAGACAATCTTGAAGGGCTCTGCCAACTCAGATCTCCCATAACCTCACAAGGCCAACTTGCCCTCGCCCTCCTCTGAGCTGGGCCCCCCCACTGGGGTGGATGGATCTAGGCCGGGGTCCATGTTGCCTTCCTGCTCCCATTACACCCACCTGACCTAGGAAAATTGCCCTAACCTCGGTTTTGCCGTGTTCATCTTCCACCGAGAAGTGATTAACTCTTGGTGAAGCAATTAAGTCAATTGAGCAAGTGTGGTTTGCAGGCCACAGGACTCACAAGTGATGTGGGTTAAGGTTAAGGGGGATGTGCTCAGTCACTAAGTCATGTCTGACTCTTTGTGACCCCATGGACTGTAGCCTGCCAAGTTCCTCCGTCCTTAGGATTTTCCCAGCAATAACACCGGAGTGGGTTGCCGTTTCCTTCTCCAAGAGATCTTCCCAACCCAGGGATCAAACCCACATCTCCTGCATCTCCTGTATTGCAGGAAGATTTTTTTTTTTTTAATTGCTGAGACAACGGAAATGCCCAGTTAAGGGGGATGATATTTGGCAATTGGAGGGTGAAAAAAATCTTACTCTTTTTATGTATAAAGTGCACAGATGTGTGGAGTACATACGCAAACGTACAGTGTATCTATAGCATGAAAATTTCATGAGCATGGAGAATTAGGGGAGAAGGTGTCTTAAAAGGCTCCTTGGGGAGCAATCCTGGAAAAAATAGTGAGAAGCACCAGGTTAAGAGAGGGAGGGAGGGTCAGAGTGTGGAGCAGACAATAATAGGGCTCAGGCCTCATGCTGGGGACAGAGGTGACCAAGCTCAGAGACTTCCCTGCAGCTACAGTCTAGTGAGGGACAGGCGGGAAACTAGACAATTGTTACACACGATGACAAGCCGGGGTAGGGCTGGGGGTGGGGCTAGCACCAGGAAGGCTCCAGGGACGTTGCCGAGCAGACAGGGCTTGGATGGGTGACCAGGCAGCTCTGGGCAAGGGCAGCCTACTGACCCCAGCCCCCAGTCCTGGAGGCAGAGAGAGCAGATGCCCACATAGACTGATTCCTCTGGGGAAATGGAGGTGCAGGCTGAGAATTTCCTGCTTTCAGAGCCTCTGCTCAAAAATGACATCATTGGGAGATGCCCGGATTCCTCCCATTAGAGCTCCATCAGGGCAACTTGAAATATTACTCTTGATGGTACTGGAAAGCATTCCAGACCAGATACCACAATACCTGACTCCCAGCAGTGCTCCTGGTGTACCCGGAGTCAGTATCCTCGGACAGGCCATCTCCCTCTCGCTCTCAGCTTCCTCGCCTCTAACACGGGAGGTAAGTACAATCTCTCCCCATACCTCCTTCACAGGGGTGTTGAATGAGGGGGGCATGCAGGAGACATGAGCCACACTCCCCAGACACGAACGCTTCTACTCACTCGCACCCACTGCTCGGAGGAGGAGATTCCTCCCCCCTGTAAAGATAAGAAGACCGAGGCACAGAGGAGCCAGGCACCTGCCCAAGGCCACACGGATAGTAAGTGAGGGAGCCAGGATTTGAACCCACTGGCTGAAAGCGTGTGGTGAGAAGACACAGATAGGGGTGGGTTTAGGGAGGCAGACGCACCGGGAGCTCTGAGCTGCCTGTCTAAGAGCCCCGCTCCCTCACTCCCCTGGGCTCCGTTTGCAAGCAGGGCACATGCTGAATAGATGGCCTCGGATGCAGCTGGAGATCCCAGGCCAGAAAAGGGAAGGCCCCCGGGGCCCTAGACCTGTCTTCCCAGGCCTTCAACTGTCAGCAGGATCTGCTTACGACGGGGGGTGGGGTCACATTGTGCCCTGGCTCCAGACCCACAGAGAAGCCGAGATGAAGTCCTGGGGGCTCANCTCCTCTGACTCCCCCCACCTCCCCCCGCCTGCCCCCGCCACCAGGCTGGGTGAGAGTATTTACCCACACGGTGTGGCAAGGATGAAATGAGCCTTCACATGACCAGGGCCAGCTCACAGCTCGATAAAGAACCACCATCACGATAATAGCCAGAGCAAAAACGTGGGTAGCCAAGCAGCATCTCAATCACAGCAAACACGTACACGCCAGGCCTGCCTTTCAGATCTGGATCTCTGTGGACTCAGAGCTACCCTGGGAAGAGCTGCAGGGATCCCCTCCACGCTCCACAGGAGCACAGCGGCCCGCTCAGGCTCCTCCGCAGGGCTCTCCCCCACCCGCCACTGCTGGCCCCTCAGCGTCCCCGCCCCAGGGCCCAGCGCTCGGTCTCGAGCCTGTCCTTCGCCCACGGCGAGCCCTTAGTTTCCCAGCAGCCTTTGGCCCGCCCCTGTGACCAGATGTCTGGGCAGACAAGGGCCTGTCGCCATTCCCTGCTCTGGCCTGGCCTCCCTTCCCCACTCCGAGTCTGCCTGCTTTCCCGCCATTACTGTCCCCCCACCCATCTGACCTTTCCCACCCATCTGACCTTTCCCACCCATCTGACCTTTCCCACCCATCTGACCTTTCCCACTGCAGATAGTCCTCTGCATCTGGTCTTGTCACAAGCAAGGACAGGCAGTTTTCTGCTCAGGAACTTCCAAAGTTCTTGGACTCTGCTTCCGGTTATCACTGAAAGATGCCTCCTGGAAAGGGCAAAAGTCACGAGGCTGAGATGGGGAGACGGAGCCCCAAAGACTTTGGGAGCATGAGAGAAGGGGTCCACTGTGTTTGGAAAAGGCATACCCAAGAGGGCATGGCTGGCTTTTGTGCACCAGCCCTGTGCCTGGTGCTGTAGGACTGCCCTCAGTTGAGCTTGCCTATGGCACAGGATTGGAGCCCTCTGGGCAGGCAGCCCCGGGGAGGGGCCTTGGCCCCAGAAATGACCATGTTTGGCAGGCTCTGAAGAGCCAGGTGGATGCTCAAATCATGAGGTGGGAACTAGTGAGGGCGGGAGGGCAGCCAGAACCCACCAACCATGAGTTTCCCTTGAAGAGGACACCAGCCCACTCTCCCAAGTTCTAGGTGGCTGGAGAAGGCACCTCGCATGGACACGTCACCGTGATGAGTGACAGCAGAAGCCCAGAATGCTGCGAGACTGAGTACGCACCCAACCCATGTGCAAGGAGCCAAGGAAGGCTTTCTGGACGCCTGAAGTCGGAGTAGCTTGAAGTTGAGTTCACCAGGCAAAGGGGTGGGGCTAGGGGAAGAGGAGTGTATCCACTGAGGGACTGGCAGAGGGGAGCCAGGGAGACTGCAGCAGCCTGGGGACACTGAAACTCAGAGTGGTTATTGCTTAGCACGGGCAAGGAGGCATGGTGAGACCCGTGGCTGGATGCAGAACTCTCTAGGTGGGGAATTGATACAGAAGAAGCGTTTCCCAAATGCTGCCTGAAAATTCACTCTTCCAGGATTTGGTGGCTGAGTTCAGACTAGCCAGACTACCCTGAGTACCTACTATGCGCTCTAAGTGCTCTGTGAACAAAAATGTGACTGTCGACATAGGGACACCCCTAACAGAGCCTCCTTGGTCCTGCAGGCTCTGAGTGCCCACAGCGGCCAGGCCATCATCCCTGGTCAGGCTGCAGGGACCACAGGTCAACCAACATTCACCACGTGATTCAGGCAACCATCACAGATGCTCTGGCGACCAGGGCAGCCCGAGGACTTCTCAGATAAGGAAGCTGACACTACAGAGAAGGACACCTCGGTCACACAAGAAGCCAAGGTCACACCCGAGTTAGTGTCAAGGCCAGAACTCAGAGCCCAGAGCACTCATCCAGCACCTTCAACTCGATCGAGTGAGCCTCAAAGCATGAGGGTCTCGGTTAGGAATTACTGATGCTGCTGAAACCTAACGCATTCGGCCTACACACATCTCCTTCTGCCAGCTGTGTGCTGGGCACTGTGCTGCACGTTTAGAGGCTGTGTTGTGGACAGGGGAGGGGCAGGGATCGGACAGGGGACGGGCAGGGATCAGACAGGGTCTGAGCCACACCAAGGCCCTTTCAGAAGCATACAGGAGGCAGGTGAGTGCTGTGCAAAGATCAAGTGTGATCTGAGAGGGGAAGAGGCCACGACGGATGCGGACTACGAAAGGATGCCTGGACCCCCCACCCTGGACCCCACCCTTCCAAGCCTGAGGCCAGGGGCATTGCTGAAACCATCTGCCAGTTTTCCTATTCCACCCTTCTGTGCTGTTTGCTGCGCCTGTGTGTGTGCACGCGTGAGCTCGGCTCGCACGTGCACGTGTGACGAGCAGGAACGGCTGACAAGTGCCCCAGGTGTATTTCGGGGGCCGTTAAAGCTCCGTGTTTAATGGCTGGAGCCACAGTGGTCACGGCTGTCATCGGAGATTTCACGGGCTCGTTTACATCTTTAGCTTCCTGCTTCGGAGACGACTTCATCATCCCCAGCCCCCCCAGCCCCTCGGCGGTGGTGCGGAGAGGAGGTGGGGTTCAAAGCTCTGGTGGGGGAACAGGCTGGCAGAACAAGCCCGAGGCCCAGGCTGAGGGCGCGGCAGGCCCTGGGGTGGGGTCCCAGGTCAGGCCAGTCCCCAGCTGCCCCGCACAGAGCTAGCGGGCTGGAGGGAGTGGGCTCGGGGTTGGGGGGGGGGCCAAAGGCAGGATCTGCACGTGGAGATAGGGAAGGGGGGCCAGCAAGAGCCAGGATCTGGAAACCAGGAGGTCACAGCTGGGTGAGGTCAGGAAGTCCGGAGTCAGTTAAGGGGCTGCCGAAATGGAGCTGAGAGTCCCAGGAGTAGGCTGAGAATTCCTGGCTGCGCCGGGAAGAGTGCATGCCTTTCCCTGGAAGCCGCTCAGAACTGTCGGGTCCCCAGAGGCCCAAGGCTGCCGGGAGGGATGGTCCTGGCCCCAGTCAGACTGCCCAGGGCTGCTTCCAGCCAGAGCTCAGGACCAGCCCCCAGAAGCCGAGATACCAAAGTAAGATGCACGCTCCGTCTCTGTCCGACTCTTTGCAACCCCATGGACTACACAGTCCATGGAATTCTCCAGGCCAGAATCCTGGAACGGGTTAGCCTTCCCCTTCGCCAGGGGATCTTCCCAACCCAGGGACCGAACCCAGGTCTCCCACATTGCAGGAGGATTCTTTACCAGCTGAGCCACCAAGGAAGCCCAGGAATACTGGAGTGGGTAGGCTATCCCTTCTCCAGTGGATCTTTCCAACCAAGGATCCATCCCAGGTCTCCCACCCTGCAAGCGGATTCTTTACCAGCTGAGCCTCAAGGGAAGCCCAGGATGTGCGCTAGAAGTGGGTAATCAGGAGTTCTGAAGTCTTGGTTTACATCAGCCACGTAGCTGCTGGTGCCTCTGAGGACCTCATTCCCATCTGGAGCCCCCCATCCCCTCCTTTAAAAAGTGGGTGATCGCAAGGCACTCAAGTATCGTAAGGTGCATGCCACAGACGAACAGGCATTTCCCACACTCTGAGGGGTGCCAGGGTGGAACGAGGCAACGTGAACACCATGCTGAGCACATGCCCTGCACAACTCAAGACTCCACCCCCAGTGAGCTGCTGTAGGATGGTGAGGATGATCAAAGGGGTAAGTGCCAGGATGCTGGGACCCTACCTAGACTTCTGGACTGCAGTTCAGGGAAGGCTTCAAGGAGGAGGTGATGTCCAAGCTAAGACACGCGGGAGAAGTAGAATTGGGCCCCGTGGGGAAATGGCGAAGCAAGGGGAGGGCGCACAGAGGCCCAGGGCAGACAGGAGAAGAGGGCAGGGAAGGAGCAGATGCCAGGCTTCGAAGGGCTTCACTTCTCAGGCCAAGGAGCCAGGGCTTTCTCTGGGACTGCGGGGTACCTGCAGCAGGTAAGCAGGGGAGAGTGGTGCTTGAGAAAGGTCACCCGGCCTGCGGTCGGAGGCGAGATTGGAGAGGGGCACCCGGGGCAGACACCCACCCTGGCATGATGGAGTTAAAGAGGGGGGTGGATTCACCGGGTGGTCCCAAACCAGAAGAGGGCGACTCCTGGGGCTCCTGGGGGGGGAGGCGTGGAGAGGCTAGAGCCCCTGCCCATCGCCGTCTCCAGGCGAGGGGCCAGGCTGTCTCCCGGTCATCAGCACTGCCTCCACAGCCCCGGGCCTGTCACCAGCAGCCCCCGGAAACATCCCCTCGGAGAGGAGACGCCAGCCCAGGCGCCTGATGGACCTGTCAGCACGGTGCCGCCCCGCCTGCCTCCCCACGCTGGTAATCCGCTTTCACCAGGAACGTCCTTCAGTCGCCAGCTCCCCGCTCAGAGCTGCGAGGGCGGGGCGCCCAGGGCGGAGAAGCTGCCTCTCTTCCCCAACAAATGACCTTGGGCCAGGCTGGGAAGAGCTTGGCCGGAATTCAAACAGCCCAGGCCCCCACCCCACCCCAACACCCGGCAGCCCTGGGCTCCCAACCTCTCCTCCAGTCACCTCCCCGAGAGCAAATCTGCATTTGGGACCATTTCAAACTAAACTGGACTCTTGGGAGCTCTGGTCACTGATGGGTCTCCGGCTCCCACTTGACTCTCTGTCTCTTACTCAAGAAGCCCTCCCCCCGGGGGTCGTCCGGCCAAGAGCGACACACACCAGTGTGAGCATCGGACAGCCTAAGTTCACATCTCAGCTCGGCCGCTGGCTGGCTGGCTGACCTTGGACAGCTTATTCTCCCTCTCTGAGCCTCCAGGGAGACCAGTGTACACGGTGGGATACCCTTGGTGTGGTGCTCCTGGACAGCGGAATCACAGGGCATCCCAGCAGACACCCCATAAATGATAACCCCCTTCCAGCTGCTGATCTCCCCTTCCCGTGTGGAAGCCGCCTGCAACCCCTCCCCACCTCACCTCTCCCTGATCTGTGATAGAACCCTCGGCCCAGCCCCCTCTCCACATCCTAAAAAACTCTCCATGGTGAGGTGGCCTCGTGTAGGGGCCCTAGTGGTGGACAGGGGGCCAGGAGATTGGGTGCTGGTCCCAGACGTGTGGCTGCTGCTGGCTGTGTGACCTTGCGGGGATCACCTGCCCTCCCTGGGCCTGTGACTCCCCCCCCTCCTCCTCCCCCTTCACAAGCGAACCATCACCACCCTGTTTAGCTGTCCCTCCTTTGGGCCCGCTGGCAGCTTGTCCGTGTTCCTGCTGCAAGGCCCTGAAAGGATCTATTCTAGCTCTCTCAGACCGGCAGAGACTGGAGGGCTGCTGGTGTGTCTCCCACTCCACCCCACCATCCTAACACTTCTGGACCTCAGAAACCTGGGTGGAGGGGAGAGGGGTGGGGGCGTCACAGTGCCCCGGTGGCAGAGGAGCTGGTGGAGCCGGGAGGGAGGGAGAGGGGGATGGGTGGGGTGCAGTGCCCCTCGGTTTGGAGCAGCCGTGATCACCGAGGCTGCTCAGTGACCCAGCAATGCAGGGCCAGGGCGCCCCCTGTGCTCCGGGTCCTCGGTGAGGGCAGTGACAGGGGCACCCACGAGCGGGTGGGGGTGTGGCCTCGGCGCTGGTCACGACCCTGGGGGGCTCCTGCAATCAGATCCTCCCAGGCAGCCAGGGAGGCCCTGCCCCTCCCATCACACCCTCTGCCTCAACGGCTTAAATGAAAATCAGACAGAGATCTTTAGAGCCACTTAGCATCTCAATACATTCGATATTGGGTGTTACCAAGTCACCCTCCTAAAGCTATTCCCTGCTCTGGAGAGGCGCCATCCCCACCCACCCACCTCCAACAAGTCACGTCACCCAGGCACTCTCCTTCTCACACACACACACACACACACACACACACACACACGTGCACGCGCACACACACGCAGGGCTCTCTCTCTGAGTGTGTCTCTGCATCTCTCTCCCTCCCTCCTTCTCTGACTGTCTCCTGCAAACACAGAGAGCTGTTCCCGTCTGTCAGAATACCGACGGGGGCTCATCTCCTCCCGACAAGCAGAATGATGACGATAAGGTTATTTTTTAAATATCAGGGATATTAATGCTCCTCTTTTCTGATAACAAGCCACAGCCTGATCACTTCTGCCTGCCCCCACCTCCCTAGAGGAGGGTCTCAGGGCCGTGCAGGGAGCAGAGGCCGGAGGGCCTGTTGGGCACCAGGCACCTTCTAAATCATCAGCCCCCCAGACAGCAGGTGGTGGTGTCCCATTTTCCAGGCGGGGACCTGAGGCTCAGAGAGGTGAAGGGACCTCCCAAAGACACGCAGCTCTGGGAACGGCCTGCACCCCACCCCACCCCCTGCCTCCGTAACCCACAGCTCATTACCCGGGAGAGCCTCTGCTCGCCCTCGCTGCCCACCAGGCCCGAGTCCCCAGCTCCCACTCACCTGACTATCCCTCTCTCCCCTCTCCCCGCGGCCTCACCGCCGCGGGAGTGCGGGCTCTGAAAGCCACAGGTCTGGGTTTGAACCCTGGGTCTGCCACTTCGCAGCTGTGGTGCCTCGGATGGATCACGCCGCCTCACCTCCACCTGACTCTCCTCATTTATAAAGTGCAGATAATAATAGAACTTGCTTCAAAGGGCTGTTATTAAGATTAATAAGAATAGCGAATATCCTGCCACGTCATCCCAGATGTTGAGAGCCCGGGGAGGCCTCCCCACCACGCTGAGCTGTGCTCCCAGAGAGGTCACATCATTTGCCTGCAGTCACACAGGCAGGTAGGGGGGAAAAGAGGATCTAGCCCCCTTCCCGGGCCTGGGCCAGACCCTCCTCCACAAAGGGTGCCGGGACCAAGGCAGAAAGTCCTCACAGAGGCGGCTCCATACTGCATGTTGGAGGTTTGGTGTGCAGCGCCAGCTGAGATGAGCCCTGCTCTCGCAGGAAGCGGGCAGGTGGATTCCCAAACTGAGCTGAGCTCTGCAGGGCTTTGCTAGAGAATGGACTTGGGCCAGGGCCAGGGGATGGCTTCTCTGGGGATGAGCAGGAGGGGCTAGAGGGCGGGGTGGGAGGGGGGGAGGTCCAAGGGAAGGTGCTCCCTAGGCAAAGGCTGTGCATGGAGGGGGCGCTATGCAGACAGGAAGGAGGTGGTGCCTGGGAAGGTGGCCGGTCCAGACCGCCAGGACAGGTTCCGCAGGCATGGTAAGGGTCTGGGTCTCTGGAGAGAGCAGGGGAAGGCGCTGGAAATGCTCTAAACAGGGAAGGAAGCCCCTGGGGCATGGATGGAGCATGAGAGTTTGCGCTGGCTGGTCTTTCTGGCTATGGCATAGAGCTCCACCCAAGGGGCTTAGAGGGTGTGGATGGGGGCCAGTCATGTGTCCCCAGAGCTGTCCTGCTGGGGCTGATGGAGGCGCAGCCTGGACGCTGGAAGTGGTGAGGAGCAGAAGCGGTCATGATACATTTTGGTGCCGAAGGACAGTCACAGAGGGAAAAAGCAAACATAGGGTTACCAGGGGATTGCGGTTCAGTTCCCTTCAGTGCAGTCGCTCAGTTGTGTCCGATTCTCTGTGACCCCATGGACTGCAGCACGCCAGGCCTCCCTGTCCATCTCCAACTCCCGGAGTCCACCCAAATCCATGTCCATTGAGTCTGTGATGCCATCCAACCATCTCATCCTCTGTCATCCCCTTCTCCTCCCGCCTTCAATCCCTCCCAGCATCAGAGTCTTTTCCAATGAGTCAGCTCTTCACATCAGGCGGCCAGAGTTTTGGAGCTTCAGCTTCAATATCATTCCCTCCAAAGAAATCCCAGGGCTAATCTCCTTCAGAATGGACTGGTTGGATCTCCTTGCAGCCCAAGGGACTCTCAAGAGTCTTCTCCAACACCACAGTTCAAAAGCATGAATTCTTTGGTGCTCAGCTTTCTTTATAGTCCAACTCGGGATTGGGGGGTAGGGATAAATCAAGAGACTGGGATTGACACATACACACTACCACATACAAAATAGGTGATTAGTAAGTTTGAGCCAACTCCGAGAAACAGTGAAGGACAGGGAAGCCTGGCGTGCTGCAGTCCATGGCGTCGCCAAGAGTCGGACACGACTGAGCAACTGAACAACAGCAATAGGAACCTATTATATAACATGAGGGAATTCTACTCAATACTCTGTACTGGCCGATATGGGAAAAGAATCTAAAAAAGAGGGGATATATGTATACGTATTAACTGATTCACTTTGTTATACATCTGAAATTAACACAGCATTGTACATCAACTCTACTCCAATAAAAAAAAAATTTTTTTAAAGATTTGGTGTTAAAATCAAAGGACTTGGAATGTCCTGGATACACAGCTGATGGAAAAGGAGGAAGAGGGTTAAAGTTCAGGTTCCTGATACGTACAACTGGGCAGATGGTGGTGTCGGATGAGAACGGGCCGTGGGACAGAGAATCACGGACTGTGCATCTGGGCGGGGGGTGTTTGGCGGACCGTGGAGGTGACGATGGACAAGGAGGGACAGAGAGAGTAAAACGTGGAGTCCATGAGGACAGATGATTCAAGAAGTTTGCTGGGAAGGGGAGGAGAGAAGGATGGGCAGGGGCGATGTGTAATANGACACGACTGAGCAACTGAACAACAGCAATAGGAACCTATTATATAACATGAGGGAATTCTACTCAATACTCTGTACTGGCCGATATGGGAAAAGAATCTAAAAAAGAGGGGATATATGTATACGTATTAACTGATTCACTTTGTTATACATCTGAAATTAACACAGCATTGTACATCAACTCTACTCCAATAAAAAAAAAATTTTTTTAAAGATTTGGTGTTAAAATCAAAGGACTTGGAATGTCCTGGATACACAGCTGATGGAAAAGGAGGAAGAGGGTTAAAGTTCAGGTTCCTGATACGTACAACTGGGCAGATGGTGGTGTCGGATGAGAACGGGCCGTGGGACAGAGAATCACGGACTGTGCATCTGGGCGGGGGGTGTTTGGCGGACCGTGGAGGTGACGATGGACAAGGAGGGACAGAGAGAGTAAAACGTGGAGTCCATGAGGACAGATGATTCAAGAAGTTTGCTGGGAAGGGGAGGAGAGAAGGATGGGCAGGGGCGATGTGTAATAAAGGAAGGGTTGGTTCTGTTTTTCCAGGACAGGAAAGACTTGAGCATGAAGGATGGCACAAGCCCAGACCTTTGAGGCTCATCCCAATTTCGTCATCTTTCTACTCCATTCTGCTGCTTGCCACTGGTTCCAAACTGTGGAAGTGATTGATTATATGTAAACAAGAGGAAGCAATTAGTCTGTGCATGCCTGGCCATTAATAAGCCTCTTATGTATTTATAACAACACCTCATTTACCCTCCAACCTGAGAACAAACAGCCCGGAATGAGCAGAAGAGACCTCTGAACAGCCACGACCACGCACACTCATCTCACGTTCTTTATTCATGGGAAGATCCCTCGCTTAGAACCCATTGACTCTCACTTTACGTACAATGCTAATCAGCGTTCATTTTTAAGTCCACAACAGATTAGAAGCAGCAGTTTGGGAGGAAGTTGGGAACTGTCAGAGGCCCAGAGAGCAGAGGCAGCTGACAGCTTGGAGAGAGGGAAGAGAAAGATGCTAGCAAGCAGAGAAGCCTGGGCTCATCAGTGGACAAGGGAGAACAGGCCCACCCACGTCTGCGACGCCGAGGGCACCGGTCTCCTGCAGCCCCACCAGCAATGGCTTGACAACTCGCCTTGAAGTCCTCTTCCCCATCAAGGGTCACTGACTCTTTGTTCACACCATGACTCTGAGCGCCTGAGAAAGGGGTATGTTCTGCTTCAAGAGAACTTTTTTTTTTTAAATATTTTAAATTGTAAATTTTAAGTTTTGGTGCCTACGGTTCCTGAAATATTCCCTTACGTGGAGGGGGATTTGGTAATGGCCTCCTTAATGATTTGCTTCCCCTTTAGACCGCAGCTCTGTGCGGCCTGCCTACCTTATTCCCAGCACCTGGCACAGCCCCACAGGAGGGACTCAATACATCACCGTTGAATTACCGAATTGATTAATACATTAATATTACACACCGGGCAACATGCCCGCAAGAAACATATTATTACACTTAATTCCACCTCTTTTTATTTTTTAATAGAGCTGCTAGAAAAAAATCAAGTTATGCGTGTGGCACACACTATTTTTCCAGCTTTCGGGGCTGGCTAGGCACTCCTGCCCTGGCTTTAGAAGTGCTGCTGCTGCTGTTTCAGTCGCTCAGTCATGTCTGACTCTTTGCAACTCCACAGACCGTAGTCCGCCACTCCCCTCCATCCATGGGATTTCCCAGGCAAAAATACTGGAGCGGGTTGACATTTCCTTCTCCAGGGGATCTTCCAGACCTTGGGATCGAACCCACGTCTTCTCCTTGGCAGGCAGATTTTTACCACTGTACCACGTGAGTTTAAACGCCTTTCCTGTGGTCCGGGTGAATCGCTGCTATGTCATGGAAGTGACTTCCTCACTTGTCCCCAGGAGGCTGCCTCCTCTCCAGCCTGGGAGCACATCACGAGCAGGGTCCTACCTTATGACCTGGGAACCCCAGCACCAGCCCAGTATGGTGGGGGGCAGCTCCATGCTCCCTTCATGACCATTCAGTTCAGTTCAGTTCAGTCGCTCAGTCGTGTCTGACTTTTTGTGACCCCATGGACTGCAGCACACCAGGCCTCCCTGTCCATCAACAACTCCCGGAGTTTACTCAAACCCATGTCCACTGAGTCCGTGATGCCATCCAGCCATCTCGTCTTCTGTTGTCCCTTTCTCCCGCCTTCAATCTTTCCCAGCATTGGGGTCTTTTCAAATGAGTCGGTTCTTTGCATCAGGTGGCCAAAGTGTTGGAGTTTAGCTTCAGCATCAGTCCTTCCAATGAATATTCAGGATACTTGGGAAAATGAGTAGAGCCGGCAGGTCACACATGGGGAAACTGAGGCCCTAAGCAACACGGGGCCTTGCGTTAGGAAGCTGGCTCTTCCTGAGATCTCCAATGGTTCACCCCCACCCCTGGCTCATCCCGGATCCTGGCCCCCGGGGAGGAGAGGTTTCTATGCAAATGTGAGGGATGCCTACCCCCTCCGGTCCCCTCACAGAGTGAACCAGGCAGAGGCTGAGAAGCAGCAGCGGAGCAGGCGTTTCTCTGCAGAAGTCTAGGCTCTGAGTGGACAGCTTGGGGCAATAAGACATCCAGGGTAGGGGTCAGGGTGGCTCAAGGGTGAGTGAGGTCTCACCACTAGCCAGTGCCCCCCCTTACCCATCTCCTGCTGGGCATCTCTTCTCCCTGTGCCTGAAGGGGCACTCTGCAGGGTCCATCCCTCAAGGGCAAAGGACAGCCCGGCTCCCGCCCCCTCCCTTAAAGAACAGCGATGCCTTCCAACCCTAGCTGTCTTGACAGGTCTCCAAGCACGTCTGCACCTGTGAACTCGTGAGCCTCAGAGCGACCCTCTCTGGCGGCACACCGATCCTCACCGTACATCTTTCTCCTGATTCTCGTGCAGCCGGGGAAACAGGCTCAGAAAGGTGCAGTGAGGAGAAATACTCCTGGGAGGGCATTCCTCCCAGAAATGGGGATGGTAATGGAGAACGCAACAGGGGGGCTTGCCAGACTTTCCCGCGACTTCTCTGCTCACTCCCGGAAGGAAAAGAGAGGGTCAGAGAGGGGCCCTGAGCTGGCAAAGGACTGGCTCCATGGCCTCCCTGCTGGGTCAGGTCCAGTCCTGCCTGCCCCACTTCCACCTTGCTCCATGTAGTAAAGTCCCAAAGTGCCCCTGAGCTGATGGGAGGGCTGAGTGTCGTTCAGATTCACCCCCCGGGGAAGAGCTGAGGTCAAGCTCATGTAGCAGGTCCGGTTAGCACAGCTGTACAGCAATCCAGAAGGCAGGATGTCCTGTAAACCAGAAATGGCCTTCCAGCAACGATGGCCTCAAGCGCTGGGCCAGCAGGGCGTGGGTCTCCACGCATCTGCTCAAGGTGTATGGGGTCATTCAGCAAACGTTCTTGGGGCACCCACTGTACACCGGGAGAAAGCATCAGGACCCGGCAGGGACCCTGCCATGTGCACTCAGAACCGGGTCGGGAGGGGCGACACATTCCCCAGGCATCATGGAGCCCACTGGTGCGCCTCATAGAGTTTCCCGCTCCAGCAGTCAAGCCTCACAAAACTCACGCTCCTTTCGAAAATGGGGGCGGGGGCGGGGAATGCAGGGATTCTATGAGAGAGGGACGCAGGGTCCAGCCTGGGAGGTACACAGCGAAGGAAAGCTGCAGGTGAGCTGAAGACGGGTGGCGGGGGTTGGGATGGCAGTGGAGGTGGTCAGTGGCTGCTTCCTCCCCACGGGCAGGTTGGCCACTTGCTACTTGGAAACTGGGGACAGGCAGAAAGGAAGGTGTGGGAGGAGAGACCCCAGGAGAGGTCATCGTGAGGGTATCAGAAGCTCAGCTAGATAAAAGAAAGCAAACTGCTCTTAGCCCGTGGAACATCTAGTGGAATATATTTCTCACTTTGCCCAAGAGGATTCAGAATATGGAGCAGGCCCGTGACAGAGAACTCCCCCTCATGCCCACCAAGTCCTTCGAGGCCTCCCCAGCCTCCTCACCTGCCAAATGGATAAAGCCTAGGTTCAACGGGCTTGGCCTCCACTTGGGGATGGAGAACCCCAGCCCCCTACAAAGTCTCCTCCACCAGTGAATATTTCTGGGAGCCCTGGCTGGGGTAAGGGGTGCCCAGGAGCACCTTGATTGCATCCTGAACTGCCTGCTCCTTTCTGCCCTGCCTGGCCCACAGCCCAGTGGCCCAGGAGCCGGGGGCCAGCCAGAGACTCTTCTGTCTGAAGGAAGCTCAGAAGGAAGGTCAAGAGTACTGCGTCCTATGGCCACCTCTCCACAGATTTCCACACATTTGTAATTAAAATGTTTGCATTAGTAACTTTAAATACTAGGAGACACCACATAAAAATCCCAGATACACAGCTTCTCTTGAAAATGCAGAAAACTGGGCTGATACCCCCAGGGCAAAGTTGACTGGAGCTGGGAACACTTCCCTTGGCAGTTTTCATTAGCATGCCTGCCTGTCTCAGGTGGCCATTTGAGTCTGCCTCTCTAGGTCTAGTCCAGTCTGCTCCCCAGACGCCCAGCCTCCACAAGCAGTCTCTAGCCAGTGTTGGTTTGAATGCCTCTGGTAACAAGGGGCTAACTACATCTTTGAGGCAGTTGGTCTGCGCTGTTCCAAAAGGGCTCCTAATACAAGCCGTCTTCCCTTTTCTGTGACAAAGAAATACGCACAGGAAAAGAAGTGGGCTTTGGAGCCCGGCAGATCTGGATCTGAGCACCTCTCTAGTGTTTAGCCAGCTGTGCGATCTCAGGCGAATGATGGCCTTTGTGCACTTCAGGTTTCTTAGCTGCATCTCCCCTGCAGGGCTGGGTGAGGCTTAAAGTAGAGCAAGATTATAAAATGCCTAAAGCAGGGTCTGCAACCGCATGGACTCCCCAAATGGCCTTTATCATCCTGTGTAACCTCCAGCCATGGGTCCGATTCTTCCCCGGGGAGCAGAAGAGTGGGAATACGTTCAGAGGGTGCTGAGCAGCAGATGGAAGCCAGAAGCAGAGGCGGAACTTGCCCTGGTGGGCACACACTTGCTGGCCAGCTCCCAGGGCTGCAGAGCTCTGCTTCTCAGACAGTTTGGCCCACTGGGTGCTCCCGGGGAGAGAGTCAGCTTCAGGAGGGAGCCCCTTCTCCAGTCCTTCCCCCACAGACTGCAGCCTCCCCCACCAGCCCCCCAGGAGGGGATCCCTAATCCTGGGCCTGGAACTGGAGTGGGGAAGGTCAAGGGAGGAGAAGCAGGGAGTGGTAACCGCCTTCAGCCAAGCTGGCCACCTTACTGTGTGCCTGGTGGACGGCGGGGCACCTTACCTGGGCCCTTGCATGTAATTTTCACATCCACTCTAGGACACAGACCCTCTTATCCCTGTTCTACAGACATGGACCTTGAGACTCAGGGAGGTTTAGAAACTTCCTCAAAGCCAGCCCTAAACCGTTGGTCGGGTCCCTGAGCGCTGAGCTCATGATCACGGCGCTCTAAGTCCTCATCTGAATTCGGGGTGCCCAGTCATTGGGGGTGAGGCAGGGGAGAGCATTTTTAACTAAAAGCGCTCGTGAGTTTGTCTCAGAGCTGGTGTCTGAGCCTCCGTCTGTGAACTAGTGTGCACATCACCGCGTGCGAGGCAGTTTGTTGGGGGATGCGTGTGCCTGAGGGTCACGTGTGTAGAGTGAGCGTGTCCATGTCTATCCACGCAAGGCCTCCCCCCTCAACCGGTGGGTCTGTGTGTTGCCGGGCGTCCGGACCCCTGGTTGGGTGCGCGGCGGCTGAGTCCGTGCCGGGCGCGGGCTGAAGGTGCTGGCGCGAGCGTGCGCACGTGGGGCGGGCGGCGGTATTCGCGGGTCGGTGTCCGCGGTGCGGGCTCCGCGTCCCCCCCCAACCCCGCACCCGCCTCGGTGCTGATTGGCTCGGCGCCGCCGTGACAGGCCGGCCCCCGCCCGGGGCGGCGGCGGCGGCGGCAGGGGCGGGCGCGGGTGCCCGCGTGTGCGCTGCGAGCCGGCGTGTGCGCCAGTGTGTGCGCCCGGCCGCCGGGTGTGCGGGAGAGCAGGGAGCG
>SJYA01000229.1:317717-353728 GCA_006410615.1 Neotragus moschatus
GCAGAAGAACAGGGGCGGGGCGGGGGCGGCCGAGGGGCCGGGGGCGCGGCGCGCGCAGCAGCCAGAGCGAGCCCGCCGAGAGGCTGAACTTCCTTCCCCTCGACCCCAGTGTGTGAGGCTGGGGTCCCTGGTTCTGGGTGGGGAGGGGTGGCACCGCGAGACACCTGGGGTCAGGGGACGGAGCGCCGGGGACAGGGCTGGGGGAGAGGGACCCGGGGACTTGAGGATGAGGGACACAGAGGCACGAGGGACAGGGGGACGGGACTCAGGGGTTCGGAGCTGGGGACAGGGAACTGAGGATCGGACACTGGGGATGAAGGGACCGGACCGGAGGATGAAAGACAAGAGAAGCGATGTAGGGGAGACAGGAGGCAGGGCAGGGCACGCGGTGGGGGCAGAGGACAGAGGGACCCAGGATGCAGGGTGAGGTTCAGAGGGCTGAGGAGAAGCGGCGGGGTGTCCAGGGATGGGGACCAGGAGGGGAGGCAGGAGGACCAGAGAATTGGACCAGGTTTGGGGGAAGACAGGCGTGAAGGGCAGGAAATGAGGGTCTTGGAAGTGGGCTGGGCTGGAGGGCTGAGGGGGTGGAAGGACAGCAGCCTGCCCAAGGGGAAGCAGCTTCGGTGGGCGTTGGGGAGAAGGGGCCCGAGAGGAGGGGGCTGAGCAGGCTGCAGACAGACTGAGGCGGGCAAGGCCCAGAGGGCTGGGTCTTGTCCAGGGACAAGGCTGGGGAAGTCGGGTCACTCTGGGGGACGCAGGATGAGGGTGTGGGCTGAGCAGTAGAGACCAGAAGGATCTGGGAGGGGATAAAGGAAGCCGGGAGGGGGCGTCTGTCAGGTTTCCCCAACACCTAGGGCTGCACACCTACGTGCGCGTGTGCATACACACACGCACACTCACCCCTTAGTCCACCGGGCACCCCAGGTCCAGCCCAGGATGCTGCCCTGGTTTCTGCTTCTCACCCAACCCCTGCCCTGGACCCCCTCTCCTCTTGCAGCTCTGCCAGGAGGAGGCCTGACCCACGGCTCTGTGCAAACCCTAGGGTTCACAGCCTGGCTCCAGAGCTGCAGCCTTAGCCTGGCAGGATGAACTCCCAGGTTCCAGGGAGCTCCAGAGCCAGTGCTCCTCATCTACGCTCAGACACACCACCGATCCACCCCTCACACACGAGCAGCTCACAGAGACGCAGTCGTACCCGCAATCACACATGCACCAGCAGCCACGTGTTGGGACTCGCACACAGAGACCCAGGCCCGCAGAGACTCGTGTGCATGGACAGCCCCACACTCCTATAGTCAGATGCACAGAAGTGCGGCCGGCACACAGGTGCACGCCTGTGCGTGTAAAGACTCGCGTGTGTGAAAATGTGCACACCGTGGGCAGACACCACATATATGAAAAGACCCTCACACTTGCATTCCTGTCCCTAGAAATGCGTGTGCACAGCACCAACACACACAGATGTACATGAACTCAGCCTCCACCGAACAGGGGCCACGCAGGGAGCAGCAGGGACCAGAGCAAGGGAGCTGCGGGGTGAGTAGGGAGGGGACACAAGGGGCCTGGGAGGTCTGGGAGCTGTGGCCCAAGGACAGTTTCCTCTGGGCTGGATGGGGAGAAGGCGGCAGTTTCTTTGCCCAGGGGGGTTCTGGGGGGCCCACAGCGAGTGCCTGGGCATTGGGTGGTGCAGGCCCAACTCCGCGCTTCAACACTCTTCTTTGAGGAGGATCCAACACCCTCCAGAATGCCAGACTGGCAAACCCCAGATCTGCCTAGGAGGGGACTTTGACCCAGCTCCCGGGCAGAGGGCAGACCATTTTGGCCTGGGAGAGAGGCTGTGTCCGGGGAGCGGCAGCAGCTGGGGAAGAGGTGAGGTCACCAGGAGAGGAAGGGGGAGACGTCTGTCAGGGGTGGGAAGGAGGCAGGCAGGCCTGGTGCCAGGGCCAGGCCACGCCTATTTGATCAGCACGGCAAGGTGCCCCTTCCTGGGCACAGGTTACCCTCTCGGGTCCAAAGGTCCTGGGTGGAGACCTGGGGCCTCGGTTCCACGCAGGACAGCCAGGAATCTGCGCTGGTACAGGGCCAGGACTGGCGGGGGAGACTGTGGGAACTCAGAGAGGGGACTCTTCCCAGTGGGGGTCCTGCAAAGGTGACAGTGCCCCCAGGCTACCCAAGTGCCCCTGTGCCAGGTCCCTCACAGGGCTGGGGACGGACCTGCACCTGCAGGGATGCCCCCGAACCCTACCAGGCTCAAAGCCCCTTATTACTCTCTGATGTGGATTATCCACCAATTTGGGGTGATCTCCGAGGCTTTCACATCCCAGCTGACATCCCCTGGCCACCCCGAATTCTCCAGCCTCACCAGCATGTGCTGTGTCCTCCGGGAATGTAAATCAATTTAAGTATTAGTCTCAGCGAAATGGAATGGGGGAAGGTGACGGCTCGGGAGGAAAAAAAAGAAATCGCATAATACCTTCCTCAGTCAAACAGGAAAGGCTTAGGAATTATCTGTGCTTCTCAGAGCAGGGGACGGACCCGTTTGATCCCCCAGAACAGGCCAGTGGTAGGCCTGGGAGGGACGGCTGCAGTTTTCCTCATCTGGCTGATGAGGAAACTGAGGCACAGAGGGGTTAAGTGGTTGCTTCCCTGAGGGCCCTGAGAGGCTGAGTGTCCAGTTCTCCCATTTGCAAGTGGGGAGATGGGCCCAGAGAAGGTCATCGACTTCCCAGGGGTCACACAGTCCAGCAGCGCAAGAGGACAGAGAAAGCCCGGCCCTGGGGAGCCGAAGCGTTGGCCTCTCCAAGGGGACTCAGCCCCGGCAGGAGGGGCCTAGCCCTGGACTTCCCTCCAGCCCCGTGAGACCTCCTGTGGGCCTGGAGCCTCTCGTGAGAGGCCCTCTGTGTCCCCCCAGAGACATGGGGACAGGACATGGGGAAGAGGGGACAGAGAGGCAGGGAGGGGATGGACAGAGGCCGGTCTGGAAGGAACTGGAACAAGCAGCCTTGGAATCTGGTCGCTCCTCCTGAATCCAATAGAATCGACTTTTGATTTATCTTTGGATTATCTGAGCCACCCCCCTTGGCTGATCGATCATGAATCAGCTGCAGATGTGACTGGGGATTCCCAGAGGGGAGGGAAGGGCCTGGAAAGTGAGGACCCGCAGGCCTCTGCCTCTAGAGTCGGGGTGTTCAGGGGAAGAAGTCCCAGCGGCCCCTGGGTGGGCGCAGGTCTGAGTTTCGTCTGGGCGGTGCTGGCCCAGTGGCCCTTCAGTTCCTAGACCCCCATCTGGGATGTGGGGTGGGGCGGAGGAGCCCACAGGTCCCTGTCCGCACCCCCCCCCCACTCCCCAAACTCAGCCCGCTGGTCTGGGGGAAACTGCAGCACAGCCCCTCCCCCGCCCACCCGCCAGCAGGAGGAGAGAGCTCCTGACCCAGTTTTCTCGCCATTGCCGGGGGAGGGAGGGAGGGAGGCGGGAAGGCTTCTTTGCCTGCCACCCTGGCGTGGGGCCGGTTTGGCTCGGGGAAGGGAGATCCCCCTGCGGACGTTGCCTCCAACCCCTGGTCCTGCTCGCCTCTCTGCCCCCGGGGGCGATCCCAAGCCGGAGCTCGGAAGGCCCTCCCTGGCTTGGCAAGTCCTTTTTCCAGCTGGCCTCTGGAGCCACACCCCCCAGCCAATGCTGGATGGGGAGAGTGAGGGGAGGAAGAGGAAGAACATCCGCACTCCCAGCATTTCCTGAGGACACTTGTCTCCATCACTCAGGGGCAGGCGCAGAGCTACGCAGATCTCAGGCGGAAGGACGGCACCCACCCTCTCTTCGGGAAAGTCCTAGGAAGGCCCATTTTAACCCTCTGTGGCCTGCCTAAGTTAGCAGATAGGGTTGGTTGGAGTGGTTGCTGGCTGGGAGAGGTGGGTAGATAGAAGAGAAAGGGAAATGAAAACTGTGAGACTCAGAGCCCCAACTCCTTTCATCAGATAGATCAAAGGCAGCAGGGGCCCAGAGAGGTGAAGGGACTTACCCGAGGACACACAGCAGTTAGAGGCAGTGCTGGGATTCGAGCCCTGGTTTCTTCCTGGTTAAGTGCATCTTTATCGGCTTAAGGTGAGTGATGCTCACTGCTGCTAGGTACCAAGAGAGAAGCAGGAGGGCCGGGACTCAGGGAACAGGAGCCAACTTGGGTGAGGCATTGGGTCCAGGCGTGGCAGTTTTCTGTTGGCCACCCTTATGTGTCATTATGCCCATTTTACAGATGAGGAAATTGAGGCTCGGTAAAGTGCAGGTCACCTGCTACCAAGTGGCTGTGAGAGTTGAGCCTAGCAGTGTCTGATTCTAAAAGTAGGTTTTTTTCTCTACCCTGTTCTTGGTTGGTACTTTGCAGGGCCCCCTTCGGGGGTCTGGTTTACACTTGCCTTTCGGGCCAACACTCCTTTCTCTACCACTGTGACAACCCAGAGATTCTGCTCCTTGGGCTCAAGCTGCCGGGGCTGGTGGCTTTGTCTGTGGTGCTCTGGGTGCCAGCCCAGAAGTCACACCTGTGGAGCTCCAGGCACCGTCCTGATCGTCCCTGCGGCTCAGTGTTTTCATCTGGAAAGCGGGCAGAGGAATGAGCACCTTTCGGTGTTGCCGTGTGGGCCACGGATGAGGCACTGCATGCCCCCCTAGCAGAGCCCAGTACGCACTACGTGCTCCCCACAAGGCAGTGCTTCCTCCTCCAAGGCCCTCCATGCCCGTGTGTGCCACGGACATGCTCAGTGCCAGGTGCCTTTTGGGGACCCTGGTGATGGGAAAGCTGGGTCCAGTCCTCTGGATGGAGGTTTGACTTACAGTGCAAACATCAGTGGGTACTTTGGATTGCCACCATGTCCTGTGAGAGGCCCAGGGTCAGGTCATCGTCACAGCCCCCCGTAAGACAGGCATCACCGTCACCCCATTTTACAGGGGAGGAAGTGGGGGCTCAGGGATGGAGGAAACTTGCTCAGGGGCACACAGCTCCCAACCGGCAGAGCTGTGATTCAGATCCAGACCTCCCGGACCGCCAAGCCCAGGCATCCGCATCTCACTGCTCCCCCCCAGTTGAGGCAGCCTAGCACAGCTTGAGTCTTCCGGGAGGTGAGAAGATTATATTTTGTGGTGGTGGAGGAAAGCTTCAGGAAAGAGCAAGAACTTGAACTCAGCCTTGAAGGCCAGGGAAGTGAAAAAGGACCCAGAAACCAGAGCTGGCGTGTTTGGGGCTGAGAGCAGACCCCAGTGTGGCCAGACCACCCTGCCCCTGGGGGACTGGGGCAGGGGGTGGCCAGGGATCTGACGCACTCTTGTCTTCTTTTCTGCAGTGAATTTGCTGGACACATCCACCATCCACGGGGACTGGGGCTGGCTCACGTACCCGGCTCACGGGGTGAGTGATGGGCGGTGGGGCCAGTGCTGTCCCTCTGTGAACAGAGAGGCTGTGATGCCCAGTCCTTATCATCAGGCAGATCAGAAGGAAGCGGAGGCCACGGGAGGTGAGGGTACTTACCCGAGGACGCACAGCAGTCGGGGACAGAGCTGCTGACTTCTTAAATTGAGCGCGTGCAGTCTTTTGGAATTCCAGAACCAAGTCTGCGGCCAGCTCCCCCTTCTTCTGCTCTGAGGCCTGGATGTGGTGTCCTTACGTCTGTGTCCCAGGCCCATCTGGCCTCCATGGTGATGCTGGGCTCAGCCCATTAGATCCCTGTACTCACAGGCGACTCCCTTCCACCCTCCCCAGGAACTGGCCTGGTAACCCCGAGTGTCCAGAGCCAAGGATGCCCTGCCCAGTCCCCCCAGTTCTCCTAAGTCTCAGGGGGGCAGGGCAGTAAAGCAGCACAAGCCCATGAGCTTGGTGGGGTTGGGCCCCGCCATCCACAAGCTGAGTGTCCTTGGGTCACCACTTCACCTCCCTGAGTCTCCGTTTGCCTGTCTGTAGAATGGGATGAACACTGGCAACCTCGTGGGGTCTGCTGGGAGGGTGAAGGGAGATGACACGTGGTCTTGGCTCCGTGCCTGGCACAGGGCAGGCCTCCATTAAATGTATCATTATCATTATCATTGTCATTAGTGTGTATTATGGCTGTATCTCACATAAATTTCCTCCTAGAAACATGACCAGAAACACACACATCCCCACCATAGACACAAACGCGTCTGGTACCCACAGCTTCTTTCGTGAACGCTTCTGCTCCCTGGCTCTGGAGACAGAGTGATAAAAATCTTAGTGATGAGGACACCGAGCTGATTTTTGAGTATTTCTTTGCTTTGGGGTAAGATTGTAAGCTGGGCTGTCTGGGGACTGTGACTGGGGTCAAGGCAGTCCCGGCTCCTCTCTCCCTGGGGGTCTGTCCCCCGGTGGCGGCAAGCTGAGCCTGCTGTCAGCAGTCCCCGTGCACCAGGCTTCAGGGAGTTGAAGGCTCAGACCAGGGCCCCTGAGAGCCAGCAGGGACCCCTTCTGTGCCTCAGCACGTCAGCCCTGCCTGAAGACAAAGGCTGGGCCCTGGGAGTGTCCCTTCACCCCCCAGGGCCTCAGCCTCTCCCCGTGAGGGGCTCTCCTGTGTGTTCCGCGTGGCTGTCTCCCGGGGCGTTCGTGTGTGTGAAGGGCTTTGGTGCAGGAACCAGCTCTGCCAGTGGCAGGGGCTGACCCACAAGGAGGTGACTGCCTGGCTGTGGGCTGGGGCCACGCCTCCCCTGAGACTCAGCAGCTGGGCAGGAGTGGACTTGAACCCTGGTTGGCGCTGGATGCCTCTGTCCGTCTGTCCCACTCAGAGCTTAGGACTTGGGTTTTAGGGTAACAAGAAGTAGGAGGGATTTTAAGCAGGGGTGGGTGGTGAGAAATATGACTGGACTTTGCTGGTGACGTAAGGTTCTTTTGTTTGCTGGATGCTCTGAAGAGTGGCTCAGGGAATTCCCTGTTGGTCCACTGGTTAGGACTCCGCGTTTTCACTGCCAAAGGTGCAGGTTCAATAACTGGTCGGGAAACTAAAGATCTTGCAAGCTCTATGGCACGGCCAAAAACAAACAAGCAAAACCTCTAAAAAAAAGAGTGGTTCAGAGTTACTCGTTTCGCTTGAGAATTAGAACAAATGACTTATACTCGCCTAAAGCGAAGTCGCTCAGTCATGTCCGACTCTTTGTGACCCTGTGGACTATAGCCTACTAGGCTCCTCCATCCGTGGGATTTTCCAGGTAAGAGTACTGGAGTGGGGTGCCGTTTCGTTCTCCAGAGGATCTTCCCGACCCAGGGATCAAAACCAGGTCTCCCACATTGCAGGCAGACACTTTACCATCTGAACTACCAGGGAAGTCACATAGCTCTTAACAATTTGTGGGTATTATCTCGTTTAATCACCACTACTAATCCTGCAAGTGGTACAGCCATCCCATTTCACAGATGAGGAAGCTGAGGCTCAGAGCAGTGAGAAAAATCTTTCCACCATCAGGCAGGTTTCAAGTGATAGGTGGAGCTCAGATCTCTCTGGACCTGGAGCCCTCACTGAGTCCCCTGCGTCATCTCGTGAAGGGCTGGGTACCCATTCTGCATTATTTACTGAAACAAGGACCACCTCCTATCAGGGCCTGGAGATGGGGCTTGCTCAGAGGAGAGAGAAAGCCAGAGGAGATCTCTGTTTCCAAGCTCTGGATCTTGAACCTGTAGCAGGCTGGCAGGTGAAATGTGCAGGTGCCCACGTCCAGGGGTCTGGGGAGGGGCCTGGGAACCTTTCGTTGAATAAGTTTGTAGCTGGGTGGAGGTTGATGGTCCCTGTGGTTCCATCCCTTCTCTGATTCCAGAGTCTGTTAAGCACCCTGGGTACAAGGGTCCTCTGTGACTGTCTCCAGCCTCACCAAGTTGTCAGACCGTCAGGCAGGCCGCAGAGCCTGAAGCCAGCGGTGCTGGGTCTGGACGAGCGGGAGCTCTGCAGCCTCTAATCAGCGTGACTCAGGCCAGTCCCTCCACCTCGCTTCCACCTCCTCGTTTATAACACAAGGATGATCACAGAACCTGCTCCCTGCAGTTGTCATCTGAGAGATGAAGCAGGAAAAGGACATTGTACCAGCAAGAAACCAGATGCTCTGGGAGGTTAAGCGTCTCTGCTAAGATCTGGGGAGTCTGGCCGCAGAATTCACGCTTCTAACCAGGCTGCACCCCTCTCTTTGGACCCCTCCGTCCACGCACTGGGTCATGCTCCACCTCACCTGCTGAATTAACAGCCACTCGGGAATTTTCCTTTTTATTGTCTCTTGATCCTCACCAGCCCCTGGAGTGATGAAAGGGGCAGGCATTAGCTACCTCGGTTTACCTATGAAAAGTCCAAAGCTCAGAGAGGGAATGTGATCTGCCCAGGGGTGCACAGCTTGTTTGCTGCTTTCGGTTCCTAGAAGGGGACAGAGTTCCATAGGGATAGTGGGGGCTGGCGGTGGCAATATGTGCCAGGGACCAGAGAGGCAGCTGGGGTGGGCGTGGCTCCTGGCATGGAGTAGGGGTGCCCCAGGTAGAGAGCAGGGCTGATTCTGCCCTTGTACCACCCGCCAGGAAGTTGTGCCACTCTCTTGTTTGCGGCAGCCCCTGAGGCTAAGCCAGGCCTTTGGCCCTGCTCGGGCGGCTGGAGCAGACTGGGATCGAGCTGATTAATTTATCCGGGTCCCTGGCAGGAAACAGACAGCGAGCAGCTGGCTGGCTCCTCGGTGCCCCACTAACTGTGGCAATGACTTTGACCCCAGATGTGACACAGCACTGCCCAGAGCCCCAGCTGCGGAGTGGGGTGCGGCGTGGGGGTCCTTCTTGGGGTGGGGGGCGTGCAGGAGGCATGCAGTCTTTCAGGTGAGGCTGGCACGCCATGGTCTGCTTCCCCAGGGGTTGCTGGAGGCAGGCACGGGTGCTGGGATGATGGCAGTCCAGCATCGTGTCAGTCCCCTTCTGGGCCAGGCCCAAGCAAGCTAAGCACCGGGCAGTTTTCTTTTCCATTCATCCTCTCAAGTCTCACTCAAGTGGGGCCTTTCTGAGCCCCTCTTACAGACAAACGGGCTGGGGATTGAGACCATACAGCTGACCAAGATGAAGTGAGATCAAGGGGCTTTTGTTGGGCAGGGAAAGCTCAGGATGCCCCGATCCCCACTCCAGTGCTTGTGGGACAGCTCGGGACCCGGCCGGTTCTCAGAGCACAGTGAGGAGTGGGCTTCGCTTCCTCCCCCTCCTCCCAAGCTGTCCTCCCCTCCCGACCCCTGCTTAAGCAATAGGGCCCCTAGTTCAGAGACAATGGCCACAGAGGCCCAAGAGGGATCACCACCCTGCGTCTCTGCTGCACCCAGGACAGCGACCCCAGAGCCTGTCTCCTCCTTCCGCCCTTGGCCCCCAGGCCATCCTCAAAACCCTGAGGAGTCCACTGAACTCAGCCCAACAGCGACGACTCCCAGCCAATCAGCATTCTGCTGCTAAGGAAGCTGCGGGCCAGAGAGGAGTGGCCATTTGCCTAAGGTCACAGAGCCAGTCAGAGAAGGCAATGGCACCCCACTCCAGTACTCTTGCCTGGAGAATCCCAAGGATGTGGGAGCCTGGTGGGCTGCTGTCTATGGGGTCGCACAGAGTCGGACACGACTGAAACGACTTAGCAGCGGCAGCAGCAGCAGCGCAGAGCCAGTGGAGACTGAACCCAGGCCTCTCGACTTCCGTTTCATTTCTCAACGCTGTGTCTTTGGCGTGGCTTTTCTGTGTCCAGACTGGGCTTGCTGAACATTGCTGGCCCTTGCCAGCCTCTGCTGGGGCTCTTCTCTCCCTCCCCTGCAGGAAGGTCCAGCCTCAGCCCTGCAGGAGGTTTTGCCACACCCTGAGTCCCCACACCCTGACTGCCCACACCCTGAGTGCCCACACCCTTTGTGTGTCACCCTCCACCCTCTATCTGTGAGAATGTGAGGGGGCTTGCGGGAAGAGAGTATTTCTTGTGCAATTCTTTTTATTAGTTCAGTTCAGTTGCTCAGTCATGTTCAACTCTTTGCGACCCCAGGGACTGCAACACGCCAGGCCTCCCCGTCCATCACCAACTCCCAGAGTTTACCCAAACTCATGTCCATTGAGTCAGTGATGCCATCCAACCATCTCATCCTCTGTCGTGCCCTTCTCCTCCTGCGGAAAGATACACTTAGCATAACATTTGCTGTCTTAAGCCACTTGTGAGCCTCCAGTTCAGTGGCATTGAGTCCATTCACACTGTTATGTGACCGCCACCCCCGTCCATCTCCAGAAAGCTTTCATCTTCCCAGACGGAAATTCTGTGCCCATTAAACTATAATAACTCCATGGCCCTCTTGCCGCAGCCCCTGGTAAGCACCGGTCTACTTTCCGTCTCTAGCAACCTGCTGTAAGTGCCTCACACGAGTGGAAGCATACAGGACTTGTCCTTTTGTGTCTGGTCTGTTTCGCGCAGCATAAGGCCTTTGAGGTTCCTCCGTGTTGCATGTAGCACATGTCAGAATTCCCTGGTGCCCCACTGTATCAGTGCGCACATTTTGTTTGTCCATTTATCCGCTGGGGGACATCTGCGTTTCTACCTCTGGGCTGCGATAAGCATGGGTGTGCAAATCTCTGATTGTGTCCCTGCTTTTGTTTCTTTCGGGTGCACACCCAGAAGAGGAACTTGTGTTGATTCTATGTTTAATTTCTTGGTATTCGCTGTTTTCCACAGTGGCGGCACCAGTTAACATTCCCACTAGCAACACATACGGTTCCAATTTCTCCACAGCTTCTCCAACCCTTGTAACTTTCAGCTGCTTTGATAACAGCTAATGGGTGTGAAGTGGTATCTCACTATGGTTTTGATTTGAATTTCCCCAACGCTTAGTGATGCTAAGCATCTTTCCACGTGCTCTTTAGCCATCTGTGTATCTTCTTTAGAGAAAAGTGTATTCGAGTCCTTTGCCCACTTTCTAACTAGGTCTGTCTGGTTCTCCGCTTTTCAACTGTAGAAGTTCTTTATATATCCTGGATACTGATCCCGTATCAGATATGTGGTTTGCAGGGTTTTCTTCCACTCTGTGTGTTGCCTTTTCACTCTGTTGCTTGTTGCACTGATGGTCGCTGGTTTCCTTCTGAACCAGTGACGCCTGGCCAGCACCTGCCACAGAAGTGGTCATACTCAGCTTTCCCGCATCCCGGTACCCCCCTACCCGGGGCAGCCCATGGTGGGGGCAGAGGGAGCATCACACACAGCAGGGCAGAGGAATCCCTCCATCAGACAGCCACTCAACCAGCACCAGTTCAGGGGGTGCTGCTGAAGGATTTGAGGCCAGGGTACGACATAGCTTCACACAGTTAAAAAGATCTTTCTGGCAGCTGTGAAAACTGGACCAGTGGGCTCACTGACTTCCCCACGCAGGTCCGCCCACTCTGGGAGTGACAGAGGAGCTGTGTAGAAACGAGGTCAGAGCTGTGTGGCTTTGGCCTCAGGTCCAGTCCTGGCTCCGTCACTCGATAGCTGTGTGACCCTGGACACACGGCTCTAGGTCTGAACCCCTTGGTCCTGTGAAAAGGCAACAGATAACGCTTCCCCAGGATGTCCCCGGTGGCTCAGACAGTAAAGAATACGCCTGCAATGCAGGAGATGGAAGAGACACGGGTTTGATCCCTGGGTCGGGAAGATCCCCTGGAGAGGGAAATGGCAACCCACTGCAGTACTCTTGCCTGGAGGATCCCACGGACAGAGGAGCCTGGTGGGCTACGGTCCCCAGGGTCACAAAGAGTCGGACACGACCGAGGGACTAATAAGGCTCCCCATAGCCACGTGTGTAGGGTGCTTGGCCTCTTGATGGCTGACAGTCCGCTGGAGGCTGGAGAATGTTCAGTCTTCTTTCCCAGACCTCCCCTAGCATCGGGCGCATGGCTTGTGGCAAGAGAGAGCCAGCCGCTGCCTCTCGCTTCAGCTGGCTGTGGTCTCTCTGCCCGCAGTGGGACTCCATCAACGAGGTGGACGAGTCCTTCCGGCCCATCCACACGTACCAGGTATGCAACGTCATGAGCCCCAACCAGAACAACTGGCTGCGGACCAGCTGGGTGCCCCGTGACGGCGCCCGGCGCGTCTACGCCGAGATCAAGTTCACCCTGCGGGACTGCAACAGCATGCCCGGCGTGCCGGGCACCTGCAAGGAGACTTTCAACCTCTACTACCTGGAGTCGGACCGCGACCTGGGCGCCAGCACGCAGGAGAGCCAGTTCCTCAAAATCGACACCATCGCGGCCGACGAGAGCTTCACGGGGGCCGACCTGGGCGTGCGGCGCCTCAGGCTCAACACGGAGGTGCGCGGCGTGGGGCCCCTCAGCAAGCGCGGCTTCTACCTGGCCTTCCAGGACATCGGCGCCTGCCTGGCCATCCTGTCCCTCCGTGTCTACTACAAGAAGTGCCCCACCATGGTGCGCAACCTGGCCGCCTTCTCGGAGGCTGTGACGGGGGCCGACTCTTCCTCGCTGGTGGAGGTGCGCGGCCAGTGTGTGCGGCACTCTGAGGAGCGGGACACGCCCAAGATGTACTGCAGCGCGGAGGGCGAGTGGCTGGTGCCCATCGGCAAGTGCGTGTGCAGCGCGGGCTACGAGGAGCGGCGGGACGCCTGCGTGGGTGAGCACGCCTCTGTGCGGGTGGGCTGACGGCTGGGCTCAGTCCCGGCAGGGCTGGCAGGGGGGTGGCGGGGGAGCTGGCAAGCAGGGTTGGCACAGTCGGCAGGTGTCTGGGTGGTGCTCACAGCACCTGGGAGGATGCATGAAGCCCTAGTGTTCCCGTGTCTCCAGGCCACCCATGTGTGTCTTGCCGGGAGGGAAAAACACCACAGCCAGGTAGACCCTCCATGGGTGTTGTGGAGAGCTCCATCTTTGGGCACATGTGTGATTGGGGTATACTAACTGGGTACATACCTGTGTTAGGGAACAGCCATGGAACCTACCACAGCCAGCACTAGAATAAGCGCTTTTCGTGTATGAATGCGTTTACTTCCCAAAGCTATCTAGTCAAATAGGAGCTTTTATTATCCTGACTTTAAAGATAAGGATGCTGAAGCCCAGAGAGGCAAAGTAACTTCCCCAAGGTCACACAGCTGGGAAGTCACAGAGCTGTGATTTGAGTTCAGAAGTCTGGCTCCAGAGTCCAGACTCAGAACCACTGAACTGCTACCCTGTTGAGGAGGGGGTATCGATTGGAATCTGGGATCGGGGTGAATAAACACGTGGGGTACATTGGCACTGTGAAGATAGGCGGGCGGGGACAGCCAGACTGTTTCCGGGTTGCGCGTTGGGTGTGTCTGCCCCCCCAGCAGGCGGAACTTAGCTAGAGATGTGGGGGAGGGGACAGCTGAGAGCAGCTGGGTCTTGAAATGGCACCTGTTCCCACAGGTATCCTGCTTGGATTCCCATGTCACAGACGGGGAGCAGGGCCCAGAGTCCAGGCTGTGTGCACATGTGTGTGTGTGGTCAGCAGACACGCATCTTGGATTGGTGCAGCCAGGCACCCCGACAGCCCAGGAGCACCGGGAGGGCTGGCGAGCTCACGCAGCTGGTGCCCCAGCTGTTACTGGTCTTGGCCTGGCTGCCCTCTGCTGTCCCTTGATCTCCCCAGGGGCTGGACACATGGCAGGCCGGCCACTCAGCCCAGCCTGGTGAAGCCTGCCGTGGGGACCACTGGGGCCACTGGGAAAAGAGATGTTCCTGGGCAGGGATCAGAGAGACCAGGCCTGTCCCCCAGACGGCCTCAGGGAAGACTGGAATGGGGCCCTGAAAGACACTCAGAATGTCCTCAAGCCCCTTAGCTGCTCCTACACAGGCCCCGGGACCACAGTTAGAGGGACCTGCTGGGCCTCTCGGCACCGTGCCTCTGTCGTAGCCAACAGGAAGGGCCCTGGATGCTCATAGGAGCAGGACACAGGCTGGCCATTTCAGGCGATGCTCAAGGTGGCTTCAGAGACCACCCCAGGCCACTTTAGGAGTTGTCTCGCCCGAGGAACCCTGGGACCAGATTCTTCCGTCCAGCCCCAGGCCCTTTCTGGCCCTTCTCTGGGGCTGTCTGATTTTCTTGTGCATGGGTGCTAAATCGCTTCCGTTGTGTCCAACTCCTTGCGACCCTGTAGACTCTAGCCTCCCAGGCTCCTCTGTCCATGGGGTTCTCCAGGCAAGTATACTGGAGTGTGTTGCCGTGCCCTCCTCCAGGGGATCTTTCCGACCTAGAGATCAAACCAATGTCTTTCGTATCTCCTGCATTAGCAGGTGGGATCTTTACCACTAGTTCCATCTGTGAAGCCCTTAAATCTTTTTCTACCCTGCTGACTGCTATAAGTTCACTCTCCTGGACCCTAAAGTCCAAAGCACCTTCTGGGACATTTGTCTGTTTCCGGATTGGTTCTACCTTCTGTGGCCTAGTTTGCCAGGCTCCCCAGGCCTCCAACCTCTCCCTGTTCCTTCACAGACATCCCTGTACTTCTCAACTTCCCGCTGGGTATCAGTAGCAACAAACATTCCTATCGCCTTTACAGCTTCCAAGGGGATTCCTAGCACATCAATTCAGTGGCTTATTGTAGCAAGCAGGTATTACAGTTCCATTTTACAGATGGGGAAGCTGAGGCCCAAGAGATAGTGTCCTGCTTAGGCACACAGCTGATGAGAGGTGGAACTGAGTCCTGAGTCAGGTCTGTCTTGCTCTGAGCTATGTGTAGGCTTTTCACCTATCCCTGGCCCATCCTGACTGCATTCCACTAGACCCAGTTCCCAACATCCCCTTATTCTGATGGGGATAATAAAGTCTCTTAGAGACAAGTTTTCAAGTGTTTGCTATGTGCCAGGCACTTTAACGAGCACTTCATACAGATCATGTCAGTAACTCATTCATGTATGAGGGATGGAGGCACAGTGCATCCCTGTCTCCAGGGAGTTCACAGCTTCTCATCCTTACAATAGTCCTCAAAGCTAGGTATTGTATCCCCATCTCACAGATGGGGAAAACTGAGTCCCCTCAACTTAAGTAGCAGAGTAGGGATCTGATCCCATGTTTTCTCACTCCAGAGCCCTAAACAGCTTCCTCTGTCCACAAAGCCCTCTGCAAAGCCTTCCTTCCTTCCTCCCTGGGGTAACATTAAAACAGTTAGTAACCAGGACTGTATAAGCTGTAGTAGTCGGGTGGGCCAGCCTGTGGATACCTGCTCAAGGTCAGCTGTCTCCATCCCTGGGCTGAGCCAGGGAGAACACCAGGCCGCTTGTTTGTCCAGCATGCATCCTTGCCCTTCGAGGGAGGCTGGTCCTCCTGACTTCAGGGTGGGGGCCTCACTCAGAGGTACTGCTCCAGCTTCCTTTTTGGGTGGAGATGGAAAGTGAAGCCCAGAGAGGGAATGCATCTTGCCCAAGGACCCGCAGCCTGTCAAGGGCAGGAGTCCAGGTGAAAAACCCAAGGCTTGAGCAGCCGGATGTCCCCAGAGCTGCGAGAAGTCAAGGCCACTCCCATTTCCTCACATTTCTGGCCCGTTAATAAAAAATAATAAAGGAATGCCAAAGCAGGGTTAGGGAATTGCAGCCTGTTTTGATTTTTACATTTAAATCACAATACAACATAATTACGCCAGTTGCAAGATAATTACAGGTTTTATAAAAAAATATTAATTCACCGTGCACTGCAGGCAGTGGGGTTTGGGGACAGGATGCCAGTTTTAAATCACGCAGGGAAAGATGTTTCTCCACCCTGTCGGTGGGCGTGTGTGGTGTCTGCTGACCTCCTTTGAAGAAGCAGTGCAGGTGCAAGACTCAGGTGCTCGCCTAATGGGAGCCTGGGGCCAGCGGCCTGTGCGGCCCAGGGACCCCCACCCACTCCGTGGTGGGTAGCCCGCAAACTGGCGGGGGCTAGGGGCCTAAAAGGAGCCGGGCACAGACTGGCTGTGCCTTTGCTGATCTACTTGAGATGACCTCAAAGTTGCAGCCCCATACCCAGCCTGAGCGGGACCTCCGGAGACTCGTGGGGCCCTGGCCTTCTCCATTGAGCAGTTCTCTCTGAGCAAACAGGGCTGGGTGAGGGGGTCCCGGCCTCCCCTGCCTGGGTGCCTGTCCACCTTCTTTCTAGCGACGGGAGAAGGGACCCGGAGCTTGAGGGCTGCAGCAGCGGCCAGGCCTATGGCGATAGCCGTCAGGCTCCTGTCTCGGCGGTCCCACCCTCGTGGCTCCCCTTAGAGTGGCCTGGCAGCCGTCAATTTGACAGAAATGACAGAAAAGCCCAGGAGAGGGGACCAGCCCAGTCACATGGCTTTGTGGAAGCCTTCCTGAGACCGCGTCTGGGCCTCGGGGATCCACGGAAGCACATCAGAGCCGGGCGGAGCTAGTGCGGTTTACCAGTGGGGAAAAGGGCCCAGAGAGGCCAAGTGACCATCCCGAGGGGGCACAGCCAGCAGCAGTGGGTTGAATCCCAAATCTCCCACGGCCCTGACCAGAGAACTCCCCACACCGCCCAATTCCTGACCCACTGACCTTCCCCCGCCACCCGCGTGGCTGCGCCCCACCCCGAATCCAGAGTGGAAGGACCTCTCAGAACACCGCCCAGCGCAGCAGCTGCCCAGAGTCCCAAGTCCCTAGCACTGTCCTTTCTGCCGCCTGGACGCAGAGTATAAGCCACCCTCTGCGGCCCTAATCATCTTTCTATAAATATCAGAGCATCTCATTTCGAAGGGGCAGCATGAACAACGAGCTCCTTTGCCTTCCTGACTGTGTTTAAAATCTGATTTAGAATTAATTTCCTTTGGTCGGCCACCGGCAGACACCTTATTTGTCAAATCTCAAGCTCTTCGCGGGGGAGAGGAGAGAGGTGGCCAGGGCCCCCGGCAGCTGCTGGCCTGACAGGCGGCCTGGGCAAGGTGCCCTCGGCAGGGGCGGGAGCCCCTCCTGGCCCGCAGCCGACACCGGGCACCGCAGACGCCGGAAGCGCCCTGGGTCGGCGGGCCCCAGCCCAGAGCTGCTCCATCTGTCTCGGCCATTAATTCCCGGCTCTGCCTCCAGGTCTCCAGGCTCCCCGAGGCCTGGTGATTAGTATTCTTATTAAAGATTATTTTATTTTCATTGAGCGGATTAATCTAGCCTTGACACTTTATAGCCATATGGGTATTAGCCGAGCGTGAGAGAACCACCCCCCGGTGGATGGCGGGATGGCGGAACTGCCTCTAAGCCGAGGCTGGGTGTTGAGAGGCTAGTAGGGGAAAGGCCCCGGCTCCTCCAGAGGCTCCCCCTCAACCCGGGTTTGCATCCTGGCTCAGGTAGGAGCCTGGGGTGAGGCCCTCAAGCTCCCCTGAGCTGCTGTTTCCTCTCCGCTTG
Source organism: Neotragus moschatus (assembly GCA_006410615.1). Classification (NCBI taxonomy): domain Eukaryota; kingdom Metazoa; phylum Chordata; class Mammalia; order Artiodactyla; family Bovidae; genus Neotragus; species Neotragus moschatus. The sequence goes on from SJYA01000229.1 coordinate 335,036, forward strand.
TATTCACACCCACTAAGTGGAGTGGTAGTAACAAGTGTCGGGCACTGTGGTGGCGTGAATTCACGTGTATTCACTCCCGTCATTCTCACGACAGCCCTCGGAGGTGGGAGCTATTCATCCCCATTTTCCAGATGGGGACACTGAGGCCCAGCAACTTGCCCAGGGTCACTTAGCCTCAGGGAGGGAGGGGACTGGATGAGCAAAGGAGCCCAGCAGGCAGCCTGCCCCTGAGTTTCTGCTCTTGACGGAGGACCCGCTGAACTCTGAATGGTCTGGGTCCAAACGCAAAGGCTGTCCTGGGGCGCTTCCTCAGTGCCACGTGTCACACAGAGATGTCGCAACGCACATGGACTGGTCTGCCCCTCACTGCTCAGAAAGCTCCCTGAAAGCAGTGTTAGCTTTTGTTTGTCTCTAGTCCATCACAGAAGCTCGGTGAATGTGGGTGAAGGCGCAGACGAGAGACAGAATAAGCAGGCGGTTCCCACGACGTTAATCGATGTGGATCGAGTGATTCCAGTGTGATAGAACGTCATTTAGCTCACCAACAGATTGGATAAATATTTGCTGGCGAAGTGTAAAGCCTGTTTCCTCTGCCTGCTTCCTGGGCTCAGAAGGACGCTCTCGGGCTGTGCTCCAGAACTGGGCCTCCCAGGGGGCTCCTTGGAAAAGAAGGCAAGGTCACAAGATGTCAGCTAGAAGCCCCCCCACAACTCCAAGCACTTGGCCCCAGTCAGGGGCCTCCCCGGGGGCCAGGGAAGAGGTCTCAAAACTGAACCACGTTCACCCCGACTCTCCAGCCTTCTGGCTTCATAGTCTCTTGAGTCTGGGAAGCAACTTAAGGACGTCACCATGTCCCCTGATTGCAAGTTTCCTCCCAAGTTTGTAGAATGTTACAAATTAACTGGAGTTTAGCTATTATAATCAAGAGATACAATCAAATCAAATGAAGCTTCTCTCAAGCCCCGAGTTTTTCCAAACAGGACTAGGCAGAGACAGAGCCCAGTGTTTCCTGGTGGTCCCTGTTTCAAAGCATTCAGTTCCACAGGTGCAGCTGGGAGCCGCCTGACGGGGTGGCATTTGGTCCTCTTGAACTCCTGGGGTCTGTCTCTGCTCAGAGCATATAATGGAAGGATTAGCTCACTTTGAAAACTCCCACCAGTGTTGACAGCTCTACGCTGGGCCAGACCCTAGGAACTCAGATGAATAAGGCCCTACTCAGAGAGATCATCTGCCCTCAGGGAGAGAGAGTCAGATACACAGATTAAAAAAGCACAGCTGTGGTGTTGCAGGTGGTGAGACTAAGCAGGGATGCAAAGACAGAAAGGGAAGTGGTCGCGTCTGTGTGTGTATGTGGAGGTGTCCAGAAAGGCTGCATCAAACGCACAGTGAAAAGGAATTTTGAAAGAATTTGACAGGGAGACGAAGGAGCATGGGTGCAGTACGTGCAAAGGCCCTGAGGCACAGAGTGCGGAGCCGGCTGGTCCTCCAGTTCGACCTGAGAAAGGGCGCGTGAGAAGCGGCACTGACGGGGCTTCCGGGGGCTCTGAGAGCCAGGCTTTATTGTTGCGGTCACGGGGAGCCTGCGAGGGCTCGGGCCTGCAGTGTCCCCAGCACGCTCGTCTGCCCTCCCCGTTCGGCTGACTCCTTCTCGGGGCGAGTCGCTCCGCCCGTCATTTACCTTCTGCCACAGCCTCGGCTTTTATTTTCTTCTGGAAATGATCACAGCTGCTTTTACTGAGTCTTCCCCACCTTGAAAAAGGCCAGCTTCTTGAGGGCAGAGACCATGCGGACCTTGTTCAAGATTGTGTCTCTGGCACCCAGGTCAGAGCCTGGTGTAGACGAGGTACTCCTGGAAACGGGCAGAAGGAATGGGGTGGGCTGGGGCTGGGGCAGCAAGGCTGGGGGCTGCTTGGCCATCAGGGCAGAGACGCGTTGGCGGTTGAGGCAGAGGGCAGAGAGAGGGTCAGATGCGAGTCGTGTCAGTCCCAGCCATGGCGTCGGTGACACGGGTTCTGGGAGGAGTCCGCAGTTCCCGGAGGGTCAGCGTTGCTCCTGGCTCGGGGCACTTGTAAGACACAGCTTCCCAGGCCACACCCCTTGCTCTCCAATCTTGGTGACTGTGATGGGGCCAGGGTCCGCATTTTCATAGGGATGTCTCCGTGTCTGTCCACATCTGGGGCCTCTCATCACTTGCCTTTTCCGGCCAGGTCTCCCGCCCACCCCCATTGCCTGGCTGGCTTTCTTGTCCCCCCACCCCCAACCACACACGACCAGTTCCTGGGGTTTTTTGGCCCCCTTTGGATTCTTCCCTGGTGGCTCAGACGGTAAAGCGTCTGCCTGCAATGCGGCAGATCCAGGTTCAATCCCTGGGTCGGGAAGGTCTCCTGGAGAAGGAAATGGCAACCCACTCCAGGATTCTTGCCTGGAAAATCCCATGGACGGAGGAGCCTGTAGTCCATGGGGTTGCAAAGAGTCAGACACGACTGAGTGACTTCAACTTTCTTTCACTTCCTTTGGATTCTTAACCAGGACCCCTGCCCCTGAAGCTGGCGGTGCCCTGTGAGGGACAAAGCCTGGGAGCCTGGGCGGGAGGGGTCATTGGAAATGAGGCGTGCTTAGAGAGGTTTCTTCCTGAGCCAACTGTGGGCTGGTTCTCAGGTGTCAGGGTCCCAGCCTCCGCTCTGCCCCTGCCTTGCCGTGCACCCCTGGGTAAGTCACAGGCCGCCTCTGAGCTTCAATCCCTGAACCCACAGATGAGAACAGGAAAGGGGTGATGCCAAAGGTCTGGACCGCTGTCCCCTGGGGAGCCCTGGGCCTGTGAGCCCCATCCCTGAGGCCCGTCAGCGGGGCCCGGCTGGCTTACCTGAGGCCACCTTCTCCTCCACAGCCTGTGAGCTGGGCTTCTACAAGTCGGCCCCTGGGGACCAGCTCTGCGCCCGCTGCCCTCCCCACAGCCACTCTGCGGCCCCTGCCGCCCAGACCTGCCGCTGCGACCTCAGCTACTACCGGGCGGCGCTGGACCCGCCGTCTGCCGCCTGCACCCGTGAGTACCACCCCATGGCCCCAGAGACCAGGACCGCGTGTCCCCAGGGAGCCAGGTCTCTGCAGGTGAGGCAGGGACAGGTGACTCTCTTGGGCCAGGGATCGGTCTGGGCCTGGGGGTGACTCTGACCCTTCCACCATGCCCTTGACCTCTCTGGGCCCCCAGCTTCTTGTCATTGGTCACCTACCATCTTTCCAGGGAAATCTTGCCTTTCCTCCCTCTGTCTGTCCTCTCTGCTCTGAAGGGCAGAACAAGAGCTGGACTCCTCCCTTTCCAGCACTGGGTAGCCGTGGCGTCTTCTGACCCAGTGGTCATGCCAGTGTCCCTGGGGCCGGGGTAGGCAAGCGGTGTGGAGGGGGTTGCCCTGAGGCAAGGCGAGTATCAGAAGATGCCCCCCATCAATGATGACCTTGACGCATTGGTAGGAGCTCCTGAGTTCCAGGAGCTGCTCTTGTGGGGGGGACAGAAGATGCCTGCGTACAGCACGAGCTGATCAAGTGCTTGTGCCCCCAGGTGTACAGTGCAAACGTGTGTGCATCTGGGTAGCTGCAGTGGCCTCCTGAGTCCCTGTGGAGCTCTGTGTGCTCGGCGTGTGCACACCTGGCCAGCCAGGGAGATGTGTGCCTGGAGAGCGTGTGCGCATGCCCGTACCTGGGGGCACTCCGAGGGACCTGGACCCCAGGCCCGCAGGGCTGCGTGGCTGGCAGCGTTTCTGCCGATGCAGATCCTCACGGCCTCCTGGTCCCCCTGCCCTCACCCGGAGGGTCCTGTCACCCCCAGCCCAGCTGGGAGGAGCTGCAGTCAGCTCAGCCCCACCCCCTCTTCGCCCGCCCTGGGCTCTTGGGATGGCGTGAGGGGGGCCTGACGCGGTGCTGAGGAGCTTTGCCCTAGAATTTACCCCCAGCATGCTCTCCAGGTCCCTTGCCCCCGCCTCCATCCCCGCTCAGCCCCAGGCCCCCTGCAGAGGCCGGCGAGGGCCCAGGTGTGCTCATATATCATGTACACACACACACACACCAGGTGTACTCATACCACACACTCACGCCACACACACACACACCCACACACCACACCACACACACACACACACACATTCATATACCATACACTCACACCACACACACACACACACACACTCATATACCATACATTCACACCACACACACCACACACACACACACACACACTCATATACCATACACCCACACACACACACACACACACACACACACACTCATATACCATACACCCACACACACACACACACTCATATACCATACACCCACACACCACACCACACACATATACACACACACACTCATATACCATACACTCACACCACACACACACACACTCATATACCATACACCCACACACACACACACACACACTCATATACCATACACCCACACACACACACACAGATATACACATCTTCGTTAGTCTTTCCCTCCAACTCTTCATTTAAACACTAACTTAAACCAAACAGTTTCTATGTAGAAAATGTTTGGTTTAAGTTAGTGTTTAAATGAAGAGTTGGAGGGAAAGACTAACGAAAAGTATNGGGTGTGTCAAGGCGGGGATACTATGTTGACGGGGGTTCTGGAAGCTAAGGCAACTAGAAACTGTAGCAAGACCCCAGTAAGGACAGGGGAACATTTTCTATCATTGTCTTCAGATCCTGGAGGGGCTGTCCTGGGAAATGGGCTTGGGATATTTCCTCCCACAGTCAGAAGGTTGAGGTTTCAGAAAGAGAGGTTTCTTAAGAACCCCTTATTAGGGTCAATGTCCCTTCAGTGAAGGATCATTTTGCCTCAGGAAGAAAGGAGCTTCCAGGCAATGAGAATGACAAAACATTCCATTTTTCGGACAAGCCCTTAGGCACAATGGCTGCAATTTACTGAACACCTATTGCTAAGTCACTTCAGTCATGTCCAACTCTGTGCGACCCCATAGACAGCAGCCCACCAGGCTCCCCTGTCCCTGGGATTCTCCAGGCAAGAACACTGGAATGGGTTGCCATTTCCTTCTCCAATGCATGAAAGCGAAAGGTGAAAGTGAAGTCACTCAGTTGTGTCTCTGTCTCTTATACACATCTTATGGGTTTGTGTTTCAGTGACTCCGAGAGATTTGCACAGGCACTTTTGTGCATGTGGTGGCCTGTGACTATGCGAAAGGGCATGTGTGACATTATCTCCATGAGGATCTATGGCTGTTGATTTAGGATTGCGNTGTGTCTGACTTAGTGACCCCATGGACTGCAACTCACCAGGGTCCTCCATCCATGGGATTTTCCAGGCGAGAGTACTGGAGTGGGGTGCCATTGAACACCTATTATGTGCCTATTATTTGAGAATGAAATGGCAATCCACACCAGTACTCTTGGGAAAACTCCATGGACGGAGGAGCCTGGTGGGCTACAGTCCATGGGGTCGCAAAGAGTCAGACATGACTGAGAAACTTCACTTTCACTTTTTTTCCACATTATTACGTGCCTGGCATGACCTATGGGCATGGATATCATTAGCCACATTTTATAGAGGAGGAAACTGAGGCACAGAGAGAGGAAATGACTTCTTCAAGGTCATGTGGCTAGCAAGTAATGAGCTGGAATTACCCCCCATGTATGTGATTCCAAACTGCTGTGCTACAAAGCCTCCCTGAATGCATCCAGAAGGTGTGGAATTATCCTCTCGCCCACATCCCTCCATAGCCTTCGCTCAGCTTCCTCCCCACTTCCTCCCCATGGGTTAAGTTTTAAGGAAGAAATAAATTAAAAATGGATGAGATGCCCAGCACAGGGTGTGGGGTCTGATCCGATTAACACTGATGTTTCTTTCATGAGGGATGGGACGGTAATTCTCACCTACAGCAGCCCAGGGTGGTGGAGGAAGCTGTCTCTAAGTCACCAAGGCCACCTGCCTCCCAGCTCTGTGGGTTCTCTGACCCGCCCTGCCCCACCATCTGCCACCCCCTTCCCTTGCCCCCCTACTCCCCGTGGTCCAGTCATGGCTCTCAGAAGCCCCACCAGGCTCCGGCTGCATCTCCAAGCCTGCCTGGGGCAGCAGAACTATCCCAGGCTTTGGACTGAAGCAGAATCTAGATCCCGGCTCTGTCTCTTACTGTGAGACTGTGGAGAAGCCACCTAGATTTGGCTTTCCCTCCAATAAAATGAGGAAGACCTGCCTCGCAGACCCACTGTGAGGTGTGAGTTAATGTATCTGGAGCTCAGAACATAGTTTATCTTCTCTCACTGAACACTCTATCGATGGCTGTCACTGCTGCTACTGCTGCTGCTACTACTATCATTATATTGATGAATGGAAGCATTTCTTGTCCTGAGCACTTGATGACCCGAAAGAGAAATGGATAAAAATCAAGGGGGTGGGAACTGAAGCTCCATTCGTGGAAAAGCAGGGCACTCCTTAGGGGAGTCACAAATTTTTCCCAACCAGCCATGTTCACAGAGCGAAGAACAAGCCACAGTCAGAGTGACCAGGGCTCTGGTTATTGGGGGTTTGCCCACCTAGCTCTTCCTCCAGCTGAGAGGCAGATGGCAGTCCCTCAGATGGAAGCCAAAGGCATCTTGGTCACTGGAAAAGCTGATCCCGGAGGAAGGAGGCGTCCTCTGTTTAAGCTGGGAGCTGGGAGGTTTCCTATGGCGAACTCCAGGGGTTGGTAGACACACTGCCCAGCCACAAGGAAACTGGACCTGCCAGCCCCATTGACTGCCGAGGATCAGTGCCCACCTGGGCTTCCTACGGGCAGCCTGGCTCCCACCACCTCATGCTGAGTCCTTGGCCTGAGCACTTCCCCTCTCTGAGCCCAGTTTGATCCTTTGTTAAACAGAGGTAATAGTAGAACCTTCCACAGAGAGTGATGGTGAGGGTTAGAGGTTACATGTGAGGCAAAGGGGTGGCAGACCAGGGCTAGGACCCTTCGCTGGATCTGAGCCCTGGTGGCTCAGGGAGGTGTCCAGGCACTGCCCCCACCTTCCAATCATGGAGCACACCTAGTCAGCAACTCTGAGCCTCTTGCCTTGCGTGCCAGACGCTGCATGTGGCTGGGAGGAGGAGGAGGAGGGGAAGAGGCCGGGAAGCCTGGGGCCCAGGGGAGCACCCTGCACGCCAGACTCCCTCACGCAAGGGGTTTGGATTTGACACGCAAGAGGAAGACATCCACCAGGCCTCCCCCCTTCCTTCCCCCCAAGCGCATCCAGGGAGGGTTAGCAACCGGCCTCTGCCCCAAACTCAGCCTCCGCCTGCCACGGCCCTTCAGTCCGTCTGTCCATCTGCCTTCTCAACGGGCAGACTGGCCACCTGCCTCTCCCTTGATCTGCTTCTTGGACTGTCACTGTGCCTGTCCGTCTGCCTGTGATGCTGTCAGTCTGCCTATCGGTCGTCAGGCTTCTCGTGGGTCAGGCTGGCTGTCCGTCTGTCTGTCAGCCTACCCATCGGTCTTCCTCTCTGTTTTGTCATCAGGTCTATCTGTCCGTCCTCCCAGCGGGCAGATCAGACTCCCATCTCTCTCCTCCCCCTATTGGTCTGTCTGCTCCTTGACGGTCTTTTTGGTCAGGCCAGCAGCCCATCTGTCTTTCAGCACCTGCGCTTTAACCCTATCCACCTGCCAAGGGGTCACTCCTGCCTTCCTCTCTGCTGGCCCTTCCATCAGCCTTGTTCTTCCCACCCCTCACTTCTCTCCATGTGTGGAGATGGCTTCACTCATCACCGAAACCCACCTCCGTCTGCCGTGGACCAGGGCTGGCTGGCCCCCGGTGAAGCAGAGCAGACAGGCCAGCCAGCCCAGGGCCCCTCCACCCCAGCCCTCCAGCTCCAGGGTCCCCACCCCAGCCTCCGCAGCACAGTCGCTCCCTACTTTTGGCTCCCACACCCTCTCCCAGCCCTGGAACGTTATAGAAAGATTTAGCCGAAGGTATTTAGGGAAGACTAGGTTCAAATTAATGGTGAAAATAAGGTTTTATGATTCCATTTCAGTTTTATTCCTCCACCGGTTTTCTCCATTAGCACTGAGCATCAATTGCAGACGGCTGTTCTCTGCAGTATTTATGGTAATACAGGTTAATGTCTGAGTTCGAGGAGCTCAATTAGCAAATTCATGGACAAGGGGGTCTGTTCTCACTTCTCTTGTGAAGCCCGATGATGCATTAGCCACAGGGAGAAACTCTGGGTTTCAGGTCCGCATACAAAATACTGGCCACCGCTCTCCCGTCCGAGTGGTACACCTGGCTCTGCGCTGGTGCTCAGGGAGCCCCTGGGTCTTTGTTCCCTGCACCTGTCGTAGTGCTTGGCACAGAATAGGGCCTCAATATTTGTTTGACACTCAGCATAGGGAATATGGCAGGTGTTCTAAACCTTGAACAAATCAGTGAATCGCTTTGTCCCCAGGGCCAGGCACAGAGCCTAGAACAGAGGATGTTTAATGTTTGCTAAAGAAACTGACACACCCTTGAGCTCCTGGACCTAACGCAGGGTTGCCACACAGTCAGTGCCAGGTGGGCGTCTGTTGCCTGGCTGACTGCTTACAAACAGAAAATGGGTGAGTGAATGAAGGCGGTCTTCTCCAACAACAAGGCTGCCTAGATCCCCAGGCCCCACTCTGAGGGTGACTGGAAGAAACAGGATCTCAGGGTCCTAGTTTGGAGGGTCTAGGGCTGGAGAAGACATGCAGAGTTGTCGCCCCCACCTTAGGGCCAGACTTGAGTAGGTGGGGCAGGCATTTCCGGGTTTGTAGCTTTGGGATATGCCGGGCTGGGCATCATGGTTGAGTAGAAGTGCTGTAGGTGGGACCCCCACCCCCACCCCATCCTCTGCCAGCTCCCCAGCCCTGAGTCTCAGGAAGAAAGCTGAACAGCAGGGAGGAGCCCCTGCCCCTAGTGCCTCATTGGAGACTCATCTCTTGATGATGCCGGGCTGGGCAGTTACTCCCGTTTTACAAATGTGGAAACTGAAGCCCAGGGAGGTGAAGCACTCTGTCCAAAGTCACACAGCAAGTTAGTGGCTGAGCCAGGATTTGAGCACAGGTTTTCTGTGTCCTTTTCTTTACTTCTTACTGCTGCCCAGCTCCACTCTTTGTCCCCTCTGGGCCCCTCCCACTAGAATATCAATTCCAGGAGCGCAGAGATCTTTTCTATGTTCAGTAATGCTTCCCCAGTGCCTGGAACTGGGCTGGCAAATTATATCAAGTGCACAATGAGGCCGAACTGAATAGTGAGTGAATGAATGGATGGATGAAAGAATCCCATGCTCAGCTATGAGGGTAAGAGCTTGACAATGTTCACAGCATCTTCCTCCTATTAGGTTCCTACTGTACGTGTCAGGTACTGGCTCAGGAAGATTGTTGCAGTGTCCCCATCAGCCCTGTGGAGAGGGCATTAAGCCTGTTCCTATTCTCAGTTCAAGAACCTAAGTTTAGAAACCTGACCCAGGTCATATGGGCTTCCCTGGTGGCTCAGGCAGTAAAGTATTCACCTATAAGGTGGAAGTCCCAGGTCCGATCCCTGGTTGGTAAGATCCCTTGGAGAAGGGAATGGCTACCCATTCTAGTATTCTTGCCTGGAGAACGCTATGGACAGAGGAGCCTGACGGTCTACAGTCCACAGGGTTGCAAAAGAGTCGGACATGACTGAGCAGTCCACTAAGCATGCACACACCAGCACACACAGTTCGTGAGTGGTGGAGTCAGGGTCAGGATTCCAGCCCAGTTCATTCTGTCTCTGAGTCCAGAGCCCAAACCTCCTGGGCGTCTGCCCTGTGCACCTCTTGCTTGAGGTTGAGCCCGCCCAACTACCCACCACTTATGGCTCCATTTAAGGCCCCTTGACTGAGGGTGCCCCAACCCCAGGGAAGCTCCAGGGCTGTCTCCCAGCGGTAGAAGCCAGGCTGTGACGGGGAGACCAAGAAAGTCTGGGCAGCCCCGCGGAGCGAGGCTGGGCCCTGGGCTGCTCCCTGCCTACTCTGCCCGCTGGGGGTCTCAGCTGTGTCAGCAGAGCCCCCTCAGTGAGAGGAGGTTGACATTTCCTGCACAGCCTGCCATGCGCCGCCTGTCCCTCCCAGGAAGGGGCTCTGGAGGGAGGGGTGTAGCGTGCCAAGTGGACGTGACAGCTGGGCCTGGGAGACAGGCTCTGGGTGCCCTCCTTTTCCGAGGGCTTGACGTGGCTCCAGCCCCAGGCTAAGGACCTGCAGGAGCAGCTGCCAGATTTAGGGAAGGCCCATGCGTGCCAGGAACCACACATTATCCTTAATCTTTATAGCTGTGCACAAATAAACCCGTGGAATAGGCCCATTTTACAGTTAGGGAAACTGAGTCTCAGAGATGGGAAACTGTTTATCTGAGATCCACATAAACGGGGCGGTAAATGCAGGACCCCAAATGCTGTTCTACCCCAGAGTCCTCACACTTTCACTCCCCTCTCGAGGGCCTCAGTTGAAAAGTGTAGATCACATGAACATGGCCGCTGCTCTCTGGGAACTTCCTCCTATTGCTTAATGAGGCAGGAGAAAAAGCAACCCCACCCCTCACTGGCTGGGAAGCTAGAACACACAAATTCAACCCTGCTGCCACAGACTCCCTCGCTGTGTGACCTCGGGCAAGTCACTTACCCTCTCTGATCCCCAGCTGTGACATCCTCGAAGTGGAGAGTTTTCGTAAATTTTTATTTTTATTTATTTATCTATTTGGCCATGCCCAGTCTTAGTTGCCACACATGGGATCTAGTTCCCCAATCAGGGATTGATCCCAGGCCTCCTGTGTTGGGAGTGAGGAGTGTTAGCCACTGAACCACCAGGGAAGTCCCCCAAATGGAGATTTTTCTGCACCCGTGTCTGAGAGGGACCATGCTGCCTGTCTGATCCCTGGGGGGCCCTTCCACTTAGCTCTCTGGACTTCTCATATTGAGAAGAAAGAGGTGGCTTGGGGGAGTGAGTCTCGGGGAAAACAAACAGCATTGCTTGTAAGAAGACCCCAAAGTGGGGAAGGGGGCAGAATCGGTCCAACCTTCACCAGGGATCTGACGAGCAGGGAGAAGTGACTCGCCCAAGGTCACCCGGCACATTAGCATCCGTGAAAGGATTCCCAGCCCGGCACCTTCCCCAGTGCGGCTGCCACCACGGTAAAAATGTTCAAAGACATTTAAAAGCTTTACCTTTGGCCCTTAATTTTTTTTTTTTGTTTTGTTTTTTAAAAACCTTTATTCCTTTTTCTTTGAAGAGAATAGCACATTAGGGTTCTTGGAAACTCTTTTTTTCTTTTTTTGTCCTTTTAAACAAAAAATAAGCAAACCTCAGTCTAGAAAAGACCCTGAAGACAGAGATGGCATCTCAGCTTCCTCCCGCTCCCCCCTCCCCCCACCCCAGAGGCTCTGTGGCTGTCTCCCCACGTCCCTGGTGGCTGGCACCGTCATGGAAAAAGGCCCGGCGGGGGGACTCGCTGGACCAGCTGCTGCATAAACAGCCAGCGACTTCAGACAGACTGGAAAATCAGGCGCCACTTCAAAGGCTCGATGACAGGCGGCCCCGGCAGTGGGGGCACGGAGGTGGCCTCCCCTGACGCCCAGCCAGGCAGGGGAGGCTGGACCCGCTGCTGTGTTCTCACCGAGAAGCAGCCGACTGAAGGACAGGCACCTCCTCGCCCCACTGGCAACGAAGTTCTTACAATATTTGTCAACCCGACGGGCTCCGGGTCGGGGAGGATCATCCTGCTTGGGGAGGGGGTGGGGTAGGTGACAGCATGGAGCTCTGGCCCTGGGGTCCAGGACGGGGGTGGGGGCTGACCCCTCCCAGGGCCAAGGGTCACCTGCCGAGCTGGGGAGGGTGGGGGTGGGGCTGGGAGCCCAGCTGAGATGGAGGAGGAAAAGCCCAGCCTCCCACCCAGCCCCCTCTGGGTGCCGAGCAGGTGAGACCACTCAGCTCCTCTCCTGCTCTACGGGGGAGGGCAGCTTGGCCTCACTGGCCCCAGAGAAGCAGCAGGGAGCTCTACTAGGAAGGATGGAACGGAACAGAAGCGGTGGACGTGTGTGCATGTGTGTGGATGTGGCCGGAAGCCTGTCCTCAGCACCACTTCTTTCATGCTCACACCTTGCTGGACGTACTGCCCCAGGGGCTCATTCCCTCTCAGGCCCCTAACCACCTCCCCGCTTCACTTCTCCTTGTCCGTCCTCCCTCCTCCATATCTGCCCTTCAGGGAGATGTTGAAAATGAGACAACTCTGGTTCCAGACCCAATTCAGCAGCCCCAGGGTGTGTGACCTCAGATAAGGGACCCTGCCTGCCTGAGCCTCAGTTTTGCTGTCTGTAAAATGGGACACATTGCTCCACCTTCACGGAGCCGTGGAGGTGTGTGAGGCGCTGAGCTCGTACAGGGTGCACATAAGTCCCTCAACACACACAGGTTCTTCCCCTCCAGCCCACAGTCTCTTCACGCCTCCGCTTCTCCAAATGTAAAACAGCGATCGCGCTGTCTTTCCCCAAGGCTGATGGTGAAGGTTAGGAAAGTATGTTTAAGCAGGGCCTGTGGTTTCATCATCCCGGGGCCATGTTCCTCACCATCCTGTTTCAATGCCTGGCACATAACGTTGTTCGTACTGAATAGGGGAGGGGCATTAGCCTTGCGCCTCTAACAGTTGGCACTAAACTGAAGTGTATAGCAAAATAGCTTAGTATATAGGTATGAAAGTGTTAGTCATGTCCAACTCTTTGCAGCCCCATGGACTGCAGGTTCCTCTGTCCATGGAATTCTCCAGGCAAGAATCCTGGAGTAGGGAACCATTCCTTTCTCCAGGGGACCTTCCCATCCCAATCCAGGGATCAAACCTGGGTCTCCTGAATTGCAGGCAATTCTTTACCATCTGAGCCACCAGGGAAGCCCACAGCCCAGGAAACTACCACCCAAATAAAAACGTAGGTCATTCCCAGCATCCCTGAATGTCCTCTCTTCTAGTCAATACCTACCCCCACCACCAGAGACAATCAACCACTATTCTGAATACAGCCGAAGTTTTAACCTAGAAAAGCTACAGATTTTTTTTTCCTCTAGTGTTTTATTTACTTTGTTTTTCCTTTCTCTTTCCTGTTGGAGTATAATTGCTTTACAATACTGTGTTAGTTTCTGCTGAACAACAAAGTGAATCAGCCTTATGTATACATGTATCCCCTCTCTCTTAAACCTCTCTCCCACTTACCCATCATCCCACCCTTTTAGCTCATCCCAGAGCTCCAGAAGCTGAGGATTTAGACTGCAGGGAGGAGAATGAATTGGAGCGCAAGTCAGGGGACCAGGGGACACGTACCTGGGCAAAGATCTAGTGGAGCCTGTGTTTGGGATGGGGTACCAAGAAAATGCTGGCTGTTGGAGAGAGCCCTTGAGCCAGAGGTCTCAGGGGACCCCTCGTCCAGGAGCCTCACTGCCCAGGGGAGAGGCAGAGAGCGGGCCCGGGGGCGTGTAGTCACGTGCATCTGGGGCTCTGGGCTGGGCCGGCCCAGCAGGGCCAGAAATGTGGGCAGCTGCCGCCCCCGAGCCTTTGGTGTGACGGAGATGGAGACACACACACGCCCGACAATTAATTAAGTGTGACTTTCACCATGCAGCGGCCGCTGCCTATTGATCTATGCCGTCTGGAGCGAGGGAGACAGTTGGGAGGGAGCACGGCGGCGGCAGCTAATTACCCACAGACTGAAAACCGTGCCTTTCAATTTACTAAACTTTTATCACAAAAATTACCTGGCCACCCCCGCCTGCTGAGAAGCCAAGAGGGGCGCTCTGGAGTGGCACCCCCAGTTAGCCCTCTGCAGAGGCTGAAAGCCCTAGAAAGTCACAACCACCTCGTTGCTACAGAGGACCCGGCACCCACCTGGGCTCTGAGAAACGCGGCCTGGAGATGGGGGAACCAGAACCAACCCCCTTGAGGTTAGGTTCTGAGTAAAGCCAGGCAGCAGAGCGAATGAAACCAGGCAGAGGACTTCCAGGAGTCCAGACGCTTAGTGGAAGGCAAGAGCGTTCGAGACAGCAGCAAAAGCTCTCTGAGGTCACACGGACCCAGCTCCTCGGGAGACAAAGGTGGCCTGGCAGGTGAGCAGGCCAGTACTTTTCTAGATTGAAAAGTCAGAGTGAGACAAGACAGAGGAAGCCACGTCAGCTCTAAGTCACCTAGTCCGTCCCTCTCGTGCGTGCAACAGGAGTGTTTGGGCACTCTATCTGGACACATTCTCGGGGGCTGGGGGAGGCTGGTGGGAGGAGGACTCTCCTTTTTGCCATTTTTGCTTCCCTTCAAGGGGAGATTATCTCAACAACATGCTAAAGGAAACTCCCTATTCTGGAAAGAAGGGGGTTGCTGAGATCAGGCAGGCACAGGCAATAGTCATGTAAGGTGTAAAGTAATCAGAGACGGACGTCCCTGGTGGTCCAACAGGTAAGAATTTGACTGCAACACAGATTCGATCCCTGGTCCGGGAAGACCCCACACGCCGTGAGGCAACTAAGCCCGTGGATCACAACTGCTGAAGTCCACTTTTCCCAGAGTAGGGGTCCCCAACTCGGCCCATGGTCTGTTAGGAGCTGGGCTGCCCAGCAGAAGATGAGCAGTTGTCTCCCATGAAACTGGTCCTGAAAAGGTTGAGGACAGCTGCCACAGAGTCCATGCTCTGCGACAAGAGAAGCCAAAGCAATGAGAGGCCCAAGCGCCGCAGCTACAGAGCAGCCCCACTCGCTGCAACCAGAGACAGCCCGGTGCAGCAACAATGCTGCCGCAAGTAAATGCCACATAGGCGCTGTATGGATGTGAGAGCTGCCCCACAAAGAAGGCTGAGCATTGAAGAATCAATGCTTTCAAATCGTAGTGCTTAGAGAAGATTCTTGAGAGTCCGTTGGACAACAATGAGATCAAACCAGTCCATCCTAAAGGAAATCAACCCTGAATATCCACTGGAAGGACTGATGCTGAAGCTGAAGCTCCAATACTTTGGCCACCTGATGCGAACAGCCAACTCACTGGACAAGACCCTGATCCTAGGAATGATTGAGGGCAGGAAGAGAAGACGGTGACAGAGGATGAGATGCTTAGATAGCGTCACCAACTCAATGGGCAGACAGCGAAACAGCATTCAGATTTATCAAGGAAGGAAGTCCTGACACGTGTGAAAACACGGAGGAATTTGGAGGATGTTTCGTGCTAAGTGAAATAAGCCAGTCACGAAAGAATAGATGCTGTATGATGCCATTTACATGAGGCACCTGATGTAGTCAGATCCACAGGGACAGAAAATAGAGTGTGGTTGCCAAGGGCTGGAGGGAGGGGGGCAGAGAGTTCCTGTTTAATGGGTGCAGAGTTTCAGAGCTCTGGAGACAGATGGCGGCAATGGCGGCACAGAAGTGTAACTCTATTTAATGTCACTGAATCGCACGCTTTAAAATGGTCAAAATGGTTTAAAAAAATTGTGTTATGTGTATGTTGCCGTAATTTAAAAAAGAAGAGTGGAGAACGCATTTGAGTCAGTTCTAATGAGGTTGATGAACCCAGAACCTATTATAGAGAGTGAAGTAAGTCAGAAAGAGAAAGATAAATATCGTATTCTAACCCATATATACAGAATCTAGAAAAATGGTACTAAAGAATTTATTTGCAGGGCAGCAGTGGAGAAACAGACATAAAGAATAGACTTATGGACATGGGGAGCGGGGAGGAGAGGGTGGGATGTATGGAGAGACTAGCAGGGAAACTTACATTATCGTATATAAAATAGACAGCCAACTGGAATTTGCTGTGGCTCAGGAAACTCAAACAGGGGCTCTGTATCAACCTAGAGGGATGGGATGGGGAGGGAGACGGGAAGGAGGATCAAAAGGGAGGGGATACATGTTTACCTATGGCTGGTCCATGTTGAGGTTTGACAGAAAACAGCAAAACTCTGTAAAGCAATTATCCTTCAATTTAAAAAAGTAAATAAACGTTAAAGAAAAAGAAGAGTGGAATCTCAAAACTGGAAAGAGTTGGGAAAAGCGGTCAAGACAGAGGAAGCGGTGGAGACCCAGATTCTAACCCAAAACGGGCTGTGGTGAAAGGCAAGCACAGCTGCCAGGCCACGCTCAGCCGCTTCTTAGCTGTGTGTGCTGAGCCTCTTTTTTCTTATTTGCAAGACAGAAACAATGCTAGTCATTTCTGTCCTCTTGCAGGGTTGTTGCAAGGGCCAAACGCGGTCATAATAACAGCTCTTCACTGAGCAATTACTGTATGCCAGGCGCTGAGTAAGCACTTTACATGTATTAACTTGTTGAGTTCTCGTAACAACCCTGTAAAAGTATGTTTTTATTGTCCCCATTTTACAGANGCTAGTCATTTCTGTCCTCTTGCAGGGTTGTTGCAAGGGCCAAACGCGGTCATAATAACAGCTCTTCACTGAGCAATTACTGTATGCCAGGCGCTGAGTAAGCACTTTACATGTATTAACTTGTTGAGTTCTCGTAACAACCCTGTAAAAGTATGTTTTTATTGTCCCCATTTTACAGATGAGAAAACCAGAATGCTTGATTCACCTTACGCAGCAGATGGGAGAAGAACTGGGACTCAGACTGGCATTGTGACGAAAGCCCAGAGTATCCAGAGGGAGCTACTGAGGCCTGCCCCCTTCCCCGCCCCTCCCCCGTGCATNTTGGCCACCTCATGCAAAGAGTTGACTCATTGGAAAAGACTCTGATGCTGGGAGGGGTTGGGGGCAGGAGGAGAAGGGGACAACAGAGGATGAGATGGCTGGATGGCATCACTGAGTCGATGGGCATGAGTCTGAGTGAACTCTGGGAGTTGGTGATGGACAGGGAGGCATGGTATGCTGCGATTCACGGGGTCGCAAAGGGTCAGACACAACTGAGTGACTGAACTGAACTGAAAGGAGATAAATTAAAAGTAGTCTATTTGCATGAAATAGCCCATAATTTTGCACTGGAAGAAAATTAAGTCCAAATTTTTATATCAGTAGTTGAGAACAACTGAATAAACAAGATAATCTTAGATCTGAACAATTGTGTTTGCTAAGAAGAGAATATTGGCTTTTTCCTTAGCTTTAGAGGTACTATATAAGCTTCCACTATTCGGGTGCACATTAGAAGCAGAGCTTCCAAGCAAGCAAGTGTGCATTTAGAAAATAGCAGCTATACCATAATAAATGTGGCTTATGTGTGGTAGTGCATATTTGAAATCATAATATTTTACAATTAAGATATCAAACCTCAAAAATATCATCAACGTAGTATAGCCTGACAACAACTCAGATTATCATAGCTTAGACAAATCACCTTCCGTGGAAGAAAATACTTTAAAGACTTATGATATACTCTGGCACAGATTAAAATAATTTTTATGATATAGCATTACAATACCATATTCCAGATATTTTATAATGATTAAAAGAGGGGATACATTAATCCAATCATAATATACATTTATAAAGACACTTATTTTCATGAGTTAGAAATAATGCCACCACTAAGGTATTAAACTAATAATCATAGCAACAACAACAAACCTAGATGCACACAAAGATATGGATAATTCATTAAGCCTTCCACAGATCTGTAGTTTTTCAGTTAACAAATTATTAAGTTTGTCAAAAGATCTTCCAATTATTTAAACTTATTTTAAATATATCTCTTTGTTGAAGGAAGGATGGGAATCATAAAATTTTGGATTTGAAAATAATATTATAATTTAGACACTAAATTGAAAGTTTTCAGTGCTTTTTGACATTCTAAATGTACAAATTTAAATATCAACAGCTAATCATGGATAATCTGCTATTGATTTTTCTCTGTTTAAAAATACCCAGTTGTGGCAGAAATTTCTATCCCTATATTTCTCTACAGGCACATTTATCGAATATAAAATACAGATCAATCAAACAGTAATTTCTTAAGAAAAATATTAAAGAATACTATCAATTTCCAAGTTGTGAAACACCTCTAAAAGCCAATATTTAATAGAGGTAGGGATGAGACAATCACAATAAAACAAGAACTTCAGATGACAGGAAACTAAAGAAATATTTTTCATCTTTAAATTGCTTGTAATATAAGTCATACAGGGTTTACAATTTTACCATTATCTAAAGATAAAATAATCAGCAGAAAAAACCATATATAATTCACAAAACCATAAAATTTTGTGTTGTTATAGTTTTTATGCTGTTTATCTTAAATGAATGGGAAAGACTAGAGATCTCTTCAAGAAAATTTGAGATATCAACGGAACATTTCATGCAAAGATGGGCTCAATAAAGGGCAGAAATAGTAGGGACCTAACAGAAGCAGAAGATATTAAGAAGAGGTGGCAAGAATACACAGAAGAACAGTACAAAAAAGATCTCAATGACCCAGATAATCACAATGGTGTGATTACTCATCTAGAGTCAGACATGCTGGAATGTGAAGTCAAGTGGGCCTTAGGAAGCATCACTACGAACAAAGTTAGTGGAGGTGATGGAATTCCAGTTGAGCTATTTCAAATCCTCAAAGATGACGCTGTGAAAGTGCTGCACTCAATATGTCAGCACATTTGGAAAACTCAGCAGTGGCCACAGGACTGGAAAAGGTCAGTTTTCATTCCAATTCCAAAGAAAGACAATGACAAAGAATGCTCAAACTACTGCACAA
>SJYA01000229.1:355073-407511 GCA_006410615.1 Neotragus moschatus
GAAGCTGAATGACCACCTTGATCATCACCATAATTATACATTAATGTGAGATGTCTCCCAGAAGATACCTACATTTAATTTAATTTAAAATTATATTTTATGGAAATAAAATTTATATACAGTGAAATACATATAATTTAAATGTGCTATTTAGTGAGTTTTGACAAACACGTACACCCGTGCCCCTGACACCCCAGTGTAGACATAAAACATTTCCATCACTTAGAAAATTTCCTCTTGCTCCCTCCCTGCTCCCCTCCAGAATCTCTTTGAAGGACGAGGCTTAATTCTGAGAGAAGGCTTAACAAAGGTGGGGTCTCACCAGAGCCTGGATGAGGATGAGTTGGTCGAGTGCCCAGGGCGTGTTTAAGGCAGTGCTCACCTTCAGGAGCAGTTCTGCTCACACATTCTTGAGTGAATGCCTCCTTAAATTTAATCCCACAGGGCCCTCACTCTCCTTACCCTAGTCCAGGTCCAGAATTTCAAGCAAGGCAGGGGCAATATTACACTGGCCAAAAAGTTATTAAGATAGTTTTGAAAAACCCAAACGAACTTTTTGGCCAACCAAATAAGATACCTGGAAACAAAAGGGAAGGGCCGTTCTTGAAGCCTTTCAAGTTACATGTCACAAGGCTGACTGCACCCCCTGAAAGGTAGACCGGCACCCATAAGCCCCCCGAGGGGTCGTGGCCTTGACTCGGGAGCACACGGCCCACATGGATCGTGATGTTTTCTGATAAGAATTCCCACTTGCTGAACACCAAAGTGCCAGGCCAGGGTAGAGGCTTTATATCTCTCTAGCTCTCCGTACGAGCCTGAAAAGTGTGTCTTTGTATCCCCATCTTTCAGTGAGAAAACTGAGGTTCAGAAAGGTGGAAGTGACTTGCCCGGGGTCACATGAGCAAGGACCAGTGGTGTGACTCAAAGGCAGTCCTTCCAGAGCCTGTTTCTCCCTCTTCCTCCTCGCAGAGCTCCAGATGCAAGGACTCAGGTGTGCAGGGGAGCCCCAGAGGCAAGGCCCCCACTCCTGTGTTGACCTTCCGATCTCTGTAAACTTGAGAGGCCAGGCCCTCCAGCAGCTGGGGGCAGCATCACCCGTGTCTGTCCCTGCTTAGCAGATGGGCGCCCCCAGCTCTGACAGCCTTTCCCTGGAGCCCTAGGGGTGGTTTGCAAACTACCGATGTATTTGCATACTCCTTAGGAAAAGCCTGCTCTTTTCCCACCTGCAGCAAACTCCAAGCTGATTACTTTCTCCCCACGTTGGAGAGTTAATTACTCTCCCGTGTAGCCCGGGTGTTTATTTGTAATCAGCAGAGGGCTGAAGAGAAGGGGAGGGAACTGGCTGAAGCAGCTGTCATTTGCCCAGATTCCGAACCTGCCCCGTGGGGGCAAAAATGAGGAGGCCCCCCTCACAGCAGACCCGCGCCCAGATCCTGGCTCAGCCCACAGGCTTGACCCCCTGTTCAGGGAAAGGAGAAGGGAGATTGGACCTGAAGTGTGGGAGTGGACAGCTGTGAGCTGCTGTGAGCGGCTGGTAGGGCAGAGGCAGAGGCTGAGAACATCGCCATGAAGAAAGCAGCGCCCGGACCACGGGACCAGGGCGTTGTCTACCCCAGACACTTTCCAGGACTGCCTTAGGGTGAGGCTAGGGGACAGAATCCCACCCCCAGAGACCGGAGGCTGAAGCAGCTCTGCTGGGAAAGTGAAAGTCACTCAGTCGTGTGTCTGACTCTGCAACCCCATGGACTATACAGTCCATAGGATTCTCCAGGCCAGAATACTGGAGTGGGGAGCCACTCCCTTCTCCAGGGGATCTTCCCAACCCAGGGATCAAACGCAGATCTCCCGCATTGCGGGCAGATTCCTTACCAGCTGAGCCACCAGGGAAGCTCTGCTGGGTGACACCAGAAACTGATTGCCCCCTCTGAGCCTCCGTCCGCCCATCGGTTCACTGGCGCTGACAACAGTAGCCTCGCTGGTGCCCTGGTGGGCAGTCGCGTGACCCAGGCAGGGGGCTGCGAAAAACACCCGTCTCCACTCAGAGGTAAGAGATACTCCTGAAGTTCCCAGGTTGGAAGTGATCTCAGCTCAGGGGAGATTTAGTGGTCTTCCCTCGCTCTCACCCTGGCCCAGCCCAACAAACCTGGACTCTCCTCCTTTGTCCTGCTCTGACCAAGGTGTCTAGGGACCCTTCAGCACCTGATCCCCGAGTGTCAGGAGCAGAAGACAGGCGCAGCCCACGTGTCCAGATTGGACAGACGCCCAGTTGCTGTCAGAGCTCCAGAGAGGTGCTGCACTGCTTGCCTCAGCTCATCCAAGGCACCTATGAAAACCGCTGAGGCTCTGGGCCCCACCCCAGAAATTCTGTTCAGGACGTAGGAGTGCAACTTGAGTAATGGTCTCCTTAACCAGCTCCTCAATGGGACTCTGACCCAGGGAACTACTATTTTGGTTCAACTCCTCCCTCTTTTTTTTTTTTTTACAAATAGGGAAACTGAGGCCCAGAGGGGTGATCTGTCCATGTACACCCACAGAGCTGGGAGTCCCCTGCCTCCAGCCCATAGTGACCTCTCCTGATGAAAATCTAGGGCAGGAAGAGATGTGGTGATGAAGTGGGGAGGGGGGTCAGAGTGAGGGAACCTGACTGGGGTTCTTGGCTCACCCGCAGGAGCAGGGGTCTTGGAGGCCCTAGATGGAGATGAAGGCGCCTCTTCCCCTTTGCCCTGGGAGGCAGAGAGGTGCACACCTTCAGCCCACCCCTTCCTACCAAGACAGGCTTCCTTGTGCGCCAGGGAGTGGAGGGAGAACAGCCACGCAGAGGCTGCCAGACGAAGTACAGGATGAATATATATATGTTTAATATAAGTATATCCTATGCTTAGTGTTGTTTATCTGAAATTCAAATTGAACAGGCCATCCTGTATTTTTATTTGTTAAATCTGGCAATACTTTGGCCACCTCATGCAAACAGCTGACTCCTTGGAAAAGACCCTGATGTGGGGAAAAATTGAGGGCAAGAGGAGAAGGGGGTGACAGAGGATGAGATGGTTGGATGGCATCATTGACTCAGTGGACATGAGTCTGAGCAAGCTGCAGGAGAGAGTGAAGGATAGGGAAGCCTGGCGCGCTGTAGTCCCTGGGGTCACAAAGAGTCAGACACAAGTGAGCAATTAAACAACAAACAAAATCTGGCAACCTTAGACCCATGAGTCACTTTACCTCTCTGAGCCTTAATTTATTCATCTTGAAAAATGAGCCAATACACTACCCTGTAAGGACACTGTGCAAGTTAAGCAAGACAATCTATGTAAAATACTTGGCACAGGGGAGGTAAATTTGTGAAGTTGGCAAGTCTTGCCTTCAGAGTCCCCATACCCAACATTTTCATCTCCACCATTCCTCTCTCCCTTCCAGAGTTCCTGTTTTGGGTCTGCAGGATTCCAGTGAACATCTTCAGAAAACTACCANTGCAAGTTAAGCAAGACAATCTATGTAAAATACTTGGCACAGGGGAGGTAAATTTGTGAAGTTGGCAAGTCTTGCCTTCAGAGTCCCCATACCCAACATTTTCATCTCCACCATTCCTCTCTCCCTTCCAGAGTTCCTGTTTTGGGTCTGCAGGATTCCAGTGAACATCTTCAGAAAACTACCCGATGTGGCGGAAGTTACCACCTTCTGGCTGTGTGACCTTGGGCGAGTTGCTTACCCTCTCTGAGCTTCATCTGTTAAAGGGTCTTATCATAGTATTACCTCCTTAGGGTTGCAATGATGAAATTAGTATAGTCTAGTATATATAGTCTACACTAGTATTAAGTCTGGCAGCAGGGCTCACTAATCAGAGCCCATTAACACCTTTAATTTTATGGTTTAACATAACATCCTTTATCCCAGGGAAAGAATGAGTAAAGGTGGAACTGCAGGCCCAGCGATCAGAAAACGAGGGAGATCGTTTCCACATGGCGACTAGGGGTGAGGCCCTACAGGCGGGGTGGGGAGGAGGCTTTGCCCGGGCCCCTCTCCTCACATCTATGTGAACTTCTTGGAAGGTGGCATTAACCAGGCCTTCTGGGCACCACATTCCCTGGATGTGGGATGGAGACACCTCTCAGGACCCAGGCGTGGCCTCCACCAGGCAGAGGTGTGTCCTCCTGGCTGGCACTATCTCTTTTCCAAACCCGCCCCTAATCCTCCTAATCTTTTTACATCTCACCTGCCTGCATGCCTGGTGGCTTCCATTAGCGCCTTTCCAGCCGGATCTGCAATCTCCGTGTTGGGAATGTCTCCAAGAGCAGCTCCACCTGGCTCCCGGCAGTCTCGGCTTCTCCCTCCTGGGCAGCCAGGATGCTGGTCTCCAGCTGCAGCCAGCAGTTAGGGGAGCTTGTTTGCTTTTTTGCTTTTTTCCCCCGTATTTTTCTTACTCTTCCCACAAAATTATTTTTGTTGTGTTTGATCTTCTTTTTACTTCCCCCCACCAAACTTCTCAGCTGGTGTCCCTGCATGGGCAGCCCTCAGGTGGGAATCTTGCTAAGTGCCTGCCTTGCACCAGATTCAAACAACACTGACCAGAAGCCTCATCCCAGTCCGAGGGGTCAATGTCATTCCCGAACACGGGCGTTCTTCCTGCAAGAGCACACGCAGCAGAAAAGCAGGGAGATGCTGAATTTGAATCTGCGCTGCCTCCATCTCCACAACAAATTATTTGTCGTTTTGCGATCCCCTCTGTTTTTCATAAAACAATCCCCCGAAGCTCTTTTATCTGCTGAGAGAGGCAAAGAATAAAGTCCAGGCACTGAAGACGTGTGGCAGTTTCTGACAGTTCCCTCCCCAATTCCCAAACACTCCCCGCACTGAAAAAAGAAACCCTGATCTTACGGGTGGAGGGAAGGAGAATGGAAGGAGAGATTCTGAAGGCCCCCAGAGGAGGGGAAGGATTTCTCAAGAAAGACAAGATTAAGACAATCTCCATAATAAAGAGCCGGCCAGGAGAAGGAGAAAAAGTGGATGGGGCAGCGAGTCTGGAGGTTTGTGTTTTTGATGGACAGGGAGGTGCGGGGTAGCAGATGAGAGTGCAGGGGTGTCCATGTCAACGCCATGTCCCTGTCTTGGGGTTCAGACAGTAATGTGGGGATTTGAACATATCCGTTCACAGGGTGGCACAGGGAGGAGGACTGTACGGGAATGGTCTGAGTTTTTTTCATCATAACCAAGAATTTCCATGCAAAGGAGCGAGGCTGTACGAAATGTGGGGCACGCACACCACGGAGGACTGCTCAGCGATAAAACCGGGCCGGCGCGCAGCAAACGCGAGGCTGAGCATCACAAGCCTGTGCAACGAAAGAAGCCAGACCCAAAAGACACTGAGTGATTCTATTTGCATGAAGTTTAAGAACAGATAGAAGTAACCCGCGGTGAGAGAGGTCGAATCCCTGGGCTCTTTGCAGGTAGAAGGGAATATAGTCGTCCCTGGGTATCTGCAGGGGATTGGTTCCAGGACACCCCTGTATCCCCTTGGAGACCATAATCCAAGGATGCTCAAGTCTCTTCTATAAAATGGCGTAGCATTTGCATATAACCTACACACATCCTCCTATATACGTTTTAATCCTTTCTAGATTACTTATAATACCTAATACAATGTAAATACTATGTAAATAATTGTAAATACAATGCAAATGGTAGTAAATAGTTGCTTGCATGTGGCAAATTCAGGTNGCTCAAGTCTCTTCTATAAAATGGCGTAGCATTTGCATATAACCTACACACATCCTCCTATATACGTTTAATCCTTTCTAGATTACTTATAATACCTAATACAATGTAAATGCTAAGTAAATAATTGTAAATACAATGCGAATGGTAGTAAATAGTTGCTTGCATGTGGCAAATTCAGGTTTTGCTTTTGGGGGAACTCGCTGGAATTCTTTTTCAAATATTTTTGATCCATGGTTGGTGGGATCTGTGGATGCAGACACTGAGGGCCAATGATACAGTGAGAGGCGCGAGGCAAGTTGCTGGGGTGATGGAAATGTTCTGTGTTTTGATCTGGGTGTGGTAAAGTGTGTCTTCATTTACATAAAAAGCCATTGAACAGGGGCATTTAAGGTTTGTGCGTTTTACTATGTGTAAATAATACCTCCATGTTTTTTAAATGCAATATAAGAACTTTAGAGTTAAATTATATACACATTTGGCTATCTGCATTTTGCCTGATAAAATTCAGAGAGAAAGAACCAAAGACACNGCTCAAGTCTCTTCTATAAAATGGCGTAGCATTTGCATATAACCTACACACATCCTCCTATATACGTTTTAATCCTTTCTAGATTACTTATAATACCTAATACAATGTAAATACTATGTAAATAATTGTAAATACAATGCAAATGGTAGTAAATAGTTGCTTGCATGTGGCAAATTCAGGTTTTGCTTTTGGGGGAACTCGCTGGAATTCCTTTTCAAATATTTTTGATCCATGGTTGGTGGGATCTGTGGATGCAGACACTGAGGGCCAATGGTACAGTGAGAGGCACGAGGCAAGTTGCTGGGGTGATGGAAATGTTCTGTGTTTTGATCTGGGTGTGGTAAAGTGTGCCTTCATTTACATAAAAAGCCATTGAACAGGGGCATTTAAGGTTTGTGCGTTTTACTATGTGTAAATAATGCCTCCATGTTTTTTAAATGCAATACAAGAACTTTAAATTATATACACATTTGGCTATCTGCATTTTGCCTGATAAAATTCAGAGAGAAAGAACCAAAGACACCCATTAAAATACGGCAGGGGTTGCTGTCCATCCTTGCTGCTTCAGACCCTCCAGGAGCCTATTCTGTAGCGTGTACCTGAGGGCCCTGACCCCCCACCNAAGCCCAGGCCTGAACACGCTGGCCTCCACTCTGGGGGAGACAGAACCACTCTGTCTAAAGAAATGCATTCTTGGGCTGGCAGCAACAAAGGAAGCTGGACTGACAGGCAGAGAGCCCCCCGTCGGTGACCGTGAGCAAGGCTGGGCGATTCCTCTAAATGGTGACAGCAGGTCTCTGGATGGGCATTTATTGCTGACTTTTATTTTTTGATTTTTAAGTGTTGATAAAAGCTGATTATTAAGTGTCCAGTGTTTTGTATGTGTATTATGTCACTAAACCTTTATGCTGTTCAGCAAAGTAGAATCTGTTGCTTCCAACTTATGAACGACAGCTAAAAAAGGACTGAGGCCCCAGGAAGCTAAGTACAGTTCCAGGAACACGCAGCGAGGAAGTGGCAGTCTAGGAAGCTGATGGCTGAGCCTCTCGCCTCTGCCTCTCTGTCCTTGTTTCTCTGTGCTTCTCTGTGTTTCCAAGCTTTTGGCAATGAACACGTGCTGCGTCCATGATTGTGAAAAAGTCTTACAAGCCACTGATTTGAGAGAAGGTTCCTTCTACCCTGCTGCTCTGTGCCTCCAGGAGTCCACCGCCCCGCCCAGGAACCCCTCCTCCGCCCCCATCCCAGCAGCCGCCCGCCTCGCTGTCCCTGCGCCTCGCTGTCCCTGCGCTTGCGCCAGCTGTGGCTGGGGTAGGATGTCCCATGTTCCAGTTTTGCTGAGCTCTGCTCAAAATGTCCCTTGCTGGCCTCTGACCCCCCGGGGCGGTTCCAGGGAAGGAGAAGAAGTGGGAAAGGATGTGAAACTTGGCCCCAGGCCAGCGCCGCCCTGCTGGGTGTCCCACAGGGGTCCCTGTGTGAAGGACCAGAGTATCCAGTGCATTGAAGACTGGACACAGGTGAGGCCACCGCTAGGTGGGGAAGGCGTCTGTGACGTTTAACGAGCCAGGGGAGGTGGCCCAGGAGACTGGACCGGGCAGGGAGGGAGGGAGAGTGCTGCTAGCTGGTTCTGTGCCAGGACAGGGCTGGAGGGCAGTGATCTAGGACCCAGAACAAGTAAATGGGGGGAGAGGGGGAGGTAGCCACAGAGCCATCAGCTCTAACCAGAATTCCTGGATCCTGGCCCCCCACCAAAACACAAGAGGCTGGGAAAAGGCTGGGGTGTCAGAGCCCAACAGAGGGGTCCCTCAGAGGGGGCCAGCAGGGGCCAGTCAGCTGTCTGTCCTCCAGTGGGTGCTAAGAGGGACTGCGTGTGTGGGGGAGGGAGCAGAGGGGTAGGTGAGGTGTTGGTGAATTCCGGTGTGGATGCACACTTCTGCCATCTGGGCAAGAGAGTGTTCACTAAACAGGGAGCGGGCATTCAACAAATATTTATTCAAAGGAACTGATCCTCTCTAGGGAGTATATGACTGTGTCCAGGTAAGTGAGGGAGGGAGTGTGTCTGTAGGCCTGTCCAGGGCTGTGTGGCGGGCTTTTAAGTTTGCTTATTGTGTTGTGTAGGTGTGTGAAAGCTAGAAGCTTTCTTCGTGTGTCTGAGTGTGTAACCCTACGGGTATGTTCAGTTGTGTGTGTCAATCTGTGTGAGTTTGTGGTTCTGTGTGTGCGGTTCTGCGGTTCTGTGGGGGATCCTTGGAGCTGGGTGGATGGGTGGACTTCAAAGGCCCTGGGTGGGGTATGTGTGCAATGGTCAGGGACATATACAGATGTCACGGTGGGGGGGTAGGGCGCAGTTCAAGCGTGTGAGTTGGGTGTGCATGAGTGTGTGACATCCAGCCTGCCCAGGCCCTGTCCTTGTCTCCACAGTGGGACCATGGAAGCCCCCCAAGGCTGGCTGGTGATCAGCGTGCTGGCCATCTCCTTGGCCTCCTCCGTGACCCAGGATGTGTGCCGAGCCCCGGACGGGATTAACGGGAGCGCAGGAATACCTGGCCGACCCGGACGGCCAGGCCTCAAGGGCGAGCGAGGGGAGCCGGGTAAACCCTCCCTTGGGACCCCAGTCCCGCACCCCTGGGCCGGGCCTGGCCTCCTGAAGGTGGTGACTCAAGGTGGCAGTGAGAAACAGGGAGTCTACCTGGGTCCCCACATGAAGCCCCTCCAGTCTGTGCCTGGTCCCAGGGCCTAGCCTCCTCCCAAGGCCATGTACACAGGCCTCCAGGGCCTCTCTGTATCCCCCTTAACTGCCACATCCTCTTTCTTTGGCCTTGCTGTCCCCCTTTGGAGAGTACGCCACTTCAAGCAAGGCCTATGAAAGGTCCTAAAGCTGTGCCCAGCCTCGGTCTTTGCTCAATCACCAGAAAGACCAATGCCCTAGTCTCTAAATTTGAGAGCCCTTGTCTTGCTGTGTGACCTTGAGTGAGTTACTCACCCTCTCTGAGCCTTAGTTGCCTCATCTGTAAAAGGGAGAAAGACCCCACCGAGCATGTGGAGAGGGATCAATCCATAACAACTATCCTTTTTCCCTCCAGCTTCCCTGCACGTCTGTCCCTGCTTCCCCCTTCCCTGTCCCCTCAAGCTTCAGAAACTCTCATATTCTAGAAAGAAAGCCAAGGGTGAAGGGAAAGGGAGGAGGGCAAGACCAGAGCTGGAAAAGATGGTCTCATGTAGTCACCCCGAGGCTCCCAGTCCATAGACCACCAGAAAGATCTGCCTAGCATTTGCAGTGATCTGCACCCAGGCATCCTACAGGTTGTCCCTGAAGAAGTCGGGGCCAATGGCCTGGCCGGGGATGGGGGAGGTATGGAGTGCCCAGCCGTGGGCAGGAGTGCAGTGAAGCCAGGGGACTGCCTTTTCCCAGAACCTGATGCTTCCCCAGGTGTCTGTTCAATTTCTCTTCATTTTACAAACAAGCTGGGGCTCAGAGAGGTTGAGACACTTGTCCAAGGTCACACAGAACTAGTCAGAATCAGTCAGGCCCAGACACCCCCCTACTCTCTTATCCCACAGCTATCTGGGGCCCCAGCCACCTCCCTGAGGTCTAGAGGCTACCAGACTCTCACTCCCAACCTGACCTTTCTCCCCACAGGGGCCCCTGCCATCCAGACAGGCATCCGCGGCCTTAAAGGAGACCAGGGCGACCCTGGACCCCCTGGAAATCCGGGCAGAATGGGCTACCCAGGACCCTCTGGTCCCATGGGGCCTCCTGGCCTCCCGGGGTTGAAGGGCGCCAAAGGCACCCCCGGAAACATCAAGGACCAGCCGCGGCCAGCCTTCTCGGCCGTGAGACCGAACCCTCTGACGAGAGACAGCGTGGTCATCTTTGGAAAGGTCATCACCAACCAGGAGAACGTGTACCAGAACAGCACGGGCAGGTTCCGCTGCTCTGTCCCAGGCTACTACTATTTCACCTTCCAGGTGGTGTCCCAGTCGGACATCTGCCTGTCCATCAGGTCCTCTCGGAGGGACCAGATCCAGCCCTTGGGCTTCTGTGACTTCAACAGCAAGGGATTCTTTCAGGTGGTGTCTGGGAGCACGGTACTGCGTCTCCAGCAGGGAGACGAGGTCTGGATTGAAAAAGATGCCAGTAAGGGCCGCATTTACTACGGCCAAGAGGCCGACAGCATCTTCAGCGGCTTCCTCATCTTCCCATCTGCTTGAGCAGGGAAGCCCACCCCCCACCCGGTCCCCACCGGGGCCTCCGCATCCTGCTGTGTGACCCTGGCCCACTCACTCCACCTGTCTGGCCATCTCTGCTCTGCCCCATCAAGTGGGGTTCTGTCGCTTTAGCTGCCTGAACGGAGATCTTGTCTTGGAACTCTTCCTGGAATAAATATCTGAATCCACATCTGGGGAGCCTGAAGTTCACTGGCTACCTCGGGCACTGGGAGGGAGGCTGAAGAATGGCAGCAGTTATCTAAGTGCTTACAAGGCAGGCCCATAGTTAGCATTTTACACGTGTGTTTAGGAGGTCCTGGGAGCCTCATCAGCCTGGGCTCCAATCCTGGGCCCCCATTTGCTTAAATCCAATTATGTGCATTTTGCGTTACCTTGGTGAATCTGTTTCCTGATCTGCAAAGTGGGAATACTGATGGCACCGACCTCTGTGCATTGTTGAAGTGAAGTGAAGGGAAGTCGCTCAGTCGTGTCCAACTCTGCGACCCCATGGGCTGCAGCCTTCCAGGCTCCTCCATCCATGGGATTTTCCAGGCAAAAGTACTGGAGTGGGGTGGCATCTCCTCCAGGGAAGTGTTGTTGGGAAGATTAAATGACTTGATATACGAAAACCGCAGAGGACTTCCTGGTACATTAATAAGGGGCTTCCCAGGTGGCTCAGACTGTAAAGAATGTGCCTGCAAGGTGGGATACCTGGGTTCGATCCCTGGGTTGGGAAGATCCCCTGGAGGAGGGCATGGCAACCCACTCCAGTATTCTTGCCTGGAGAATCTCATGGACAGAGGAGCCTGGCGGGCTACAGTCCATGGGATCACCAAGAGTCGGACACAACTGAGAGACTAAGCCCACACACATACATTTTAGCCTTAATTGTATTTTGTTTAGTCTTTACAGTTGAACTCTGAGTTGGGTATTATGATTGACCCCATTTTACAGATAATGAAACTGAATAAGTGTTAAGGAAAATTTAAAGCCCAAGGTTAGCATGTAAGGCGGGGAAGGACATGGCAATCCACTCCAGTATTCTTGCCTGGAAAATCCCGTGGACAGAGGAGCCTGGTGGGCTGCTGTCCATGGGGTCACACAGCATCAGACACAACTGAAGTGACTTAGCATGCATGCATGAGTTGGAGAAGGAAATGGCAACCCACTCCTGTGTTCTTGCCTGGAGAATCCCAGGGATGGAGGAGCCTGGTGGGCTGCCGTCTGTGAGGTCGCACAGAGTTGGACACGACTGAAGCGGCTTAGCGGCAGTAGCAGCAGCATGTAAGGGGAGGGGGTGGGTTGACCCCAGGTCCTGCTGATGCCCAAACATCCGCGTTTACCTGCTCCCCTCGCCAGCCTCCACAGGCTCACGCCTGACACATGGCACAGGTCCCTTCCAAGGCTGAACCAGAAAGGCAGGGGCTCAGAGGCAGGGAGCACTTGATCCAAGGGCACCCAAAAGTCCTCCCTGCCAGGTGTCCCAAGTCCACTCTGGACCTCTGCCCCAGCAGGCGTGGAGGCTGGGCATGCATCCTGTCTGCACTGGGGCCTTGGAGGGCCTGGAATGTTCCTGGTCCATTCCCAGGGCCCCCCTTGGCCTGCCTGGGTGCTGCTGAGGAGCAAAAGCCCCACTGTGTCCTCTGTGCGTGAGAAGGATAAGGAGACCAACAGTTCAGTCCTGGACATGCCCTGTGCTTTTCTCCAAAGGAAGCCAACTTTACCTTTGTGCTGCTCATACGCACGCGTAAACACATCGCACACTCACACACAGGTCCTGAGGCGCACGTGGACCCACATTCCTGGACCAAGACTCATTCACTCCTCACCCACACACCCACTCCCTGAGACCTGCAGGGCACACCCCTGGACACACTCCTTATGCCTTCAAACCCACAGACACACTAAGGGATACACACGGTCACACCCACACACCCCACCGCCAACTCTCCGGGTGCCCCCATCGACCATCAGTAGTGCTCTCACTCACACGTGTCCCAGACGTAGCCCTGACACACAAGTGCACATTCACGCCTCACCCTCCCACGTGCGCACCTTAGAAATGCCCTCGTTCTCTCGAGCGTTGACCTTGGAGTGAGTCCTCACGTACCCACAGCCCACCCCACCCCCCACTGCCTTCCCCACACACTTGGACCCTCTGGAGGGCTGTCTGGCCCCATCAACAGTCTTGGGAGATCATGAAGAAGAGAGTGGGGCTGCAGAGACTCTTCAGCTCCCCCCTGGCCTCCACTCTGCCCTGGTTTTCCCCTGAGCCCGGGACACACACAAGCATGGACTGGGAAGCAAAACAGATCTGTGAGCCCCTACTGTGTGCTGGACATCTCATAACCATCAATGCATTCAATCCCAACAAAACAAATGAGGACCCTGAGGCTCAGAGGACGGAGGCATCTACCCAAGGCCCAGTGGCAGAGAGTGGCAGGGCCTGGATTTGAATTCTGCCTCACCCCAGACTGGAGGGCTTCTCTCATCGCAACGGGGCTCACAGACACTGTCGGGGTGGAGGTCCCATAAGAAGCTGGAGACCTGGCTGTAAAAATGGTGGGTGTGGCAGGGGTGGGCACACCACTGCCTTGTACCCTAAATTCCACCCACAGCCACTCCTTTTGGCTGAGGCCGATCACAGCCCCTCCAAGAGGAAGGGACCCAGCAAAGTCCAGCTGGCCAGGCGGGCAGGGCAAGGGAGGGCCGCGCACGGGCAGAGGCTGCCACCTGCTGGACAAGCCAGACCAGGCACAGAAGAGGTGAGGGCCGAAGATAGGCAGGGGGCCTGGGGGACCTCTGGCGGGTCCCCCAGGCCCTCGCAATGCTGTGGCCGTCCTTTCTGCTCTCCCCAGCCCTCCACTCTCCTGAGAATTCCAGGGCCAAGTGCCCTCATGTTCTTGCTCTTGCTGCACACTCTGTAGCCCAGAGCCAGGGGGTGGAGGGCCAGCTGGGGAGACAGGCCCTGAACAAGGCAGGGGTGGCCTTCCAAACTCAGCTCATTACTCACACAGGGCTAGGCACGGAATGTGCATTAACCCTGCTCTGCACAGAAGCTCCTGGAAACCCCACTAACAGAGCAGAAATCAACACTTGGGGAGGTCAAACCTCTCACTTACATGAATGGCAGGTGCAGAGTCAGGGCTAGAACACTCTACGGCCCATTACCTCCTTCTTCCCCAAAATTTCTCATGAGAAGGGGAGAATGGACCTCTCTCAGCTTTGGCAGCCTGGCCCCAACTGGCAACCCCTCGCCAGGGGAGGCCTCCCCTCCTTCCACCTCACCTCAATATACAGATGGAAAGACTGAGGCCTAGGGCCACCAGTGCTTTGCTGAAGGCCTCCAGGCAAGGGAGTGGCAGGGCTGAAAGGAGACCCCAGAGGAGTCTGTCCATCACAGCAGGCTGCCTTCTATCAAAGCTCGCCCCCTCTGAGTGCACCCCCAAATAGGGCAAATGGGAGGGAGCATACGGAAAGTTGGGCTTCCCAGGTGGCACTTGTGGTAAAGAACCTACCCGCCTATGCAAGAAACATAAGGGACGTGGGTTCAATCCCTGGGTCGGGAAGGCACGGCAACCCACTCCAGTATTCTTGCCTGGAGAATCCTCGTAGATAGAGGAGCCTGGTGGGCTACAGTCATGGGGTCGCAGAGTCGGACACGACTGAAGTGACTTAGCACGCACAGTATGGACATTTCTAAGATAAGACCTGCCATTTGACAAGTGCATACAGGACTTGTTTCTGGGGGCAGCTATGAAGCGGTCAGGGCGAGGATTTGGACCCAAGAAACCACTCACTTGTGCAGCTTTGGACAAGAGTTTCACTCTCCTCAGCCTCAGTTTCCTCATCTGTGAAGAGGAGGGCTATAGCTTCCTCCTGTGGGTCTTGAGAAATAGCTGTCTCAGGCACAGTGAGTGCCAGCAAACAGGGATGGGCATCGCTGGGCTGAACTTGGCTCTAGAAGCCTGCCCAGGCAGCTGAGGTTCATACACACACTGACACACACACACACACACACACAGAGCAACCTTCACCAGATCCAAGGAAGTGGTCATTTCCTCATTTCAGACACTCAAGACCCAGGGGGCACACAGGGGTATCACTGTGGTCAGCCTAGCTCAGCACCCAGAATAAAGTACTGAGTCAGGAAAAATTATGGGAAAGGGGATGTGGTTTTGGGGGGAGGTGGAGAGGGGGCCGCCCAGTCTGCTCCGGGTCCTCCTGGCTGGGTCTACTCTGACACGGCGTCCTCCAGCCTTGGAGACGGGAAGCCAGTCCGAGGACCTCTCCGTGACCAGACCAGACACCTCCCACCTGTCCAGGTGAGGGCAGATGGCAGCTTTTCCCTGATGCCACTTCTTGACACATGGCCTCAGGGGCAGCCTGACTTGGAATGGGAAAGAGGATCCCTGTTTCTGCTGAGCCGGGGGCCTGAGCTTGAAGCAGGAGCCCCACTCCCCATCCATCGGGCAGCCCCAGAGGCGAGGGGCCAGGGAAGGGGAGTTGGCCTCTGAGGGCTGAGAAGGATGGCCCCCTGGGGAGACAGAGGGTGAGGAGGGTGGGCCAGAGGCCAACTCAGCTCTCTCCCCATCCAGCTCCTTCCCCAGGTGGACATGGGGTCCGGCGCCTGGCCCCTCCTGGTAGTAAACCTGCTCCTGCTGCTGCTGGCACGGCCACTCAGGGGCCAGATGGGCACACACTGCTATGGGATCCCTGGGATGCCGGGCCTGCCCGGGGCCCCCGGGAAGGATGGGTATGATGGACTGCCAGGGCCCAAGGGTGAACCAGGTGAGTCTGCTGGCCTGGCAGGGAGAGGTCACCTGGGGCCTGCCGGCAGGGCTTGGACTGTCCATCTGGGACCAACCCGGGGGAAGGTGGACAGCGGCTTGGTGGTGAGGAGGGTGGTCCCTTTGGCCACAGCCGCTCCCACGGCAGAGTTTTAACTCTTGTGGCAGGTCTGACCCCTCTCCCCTCAGAGCCCAGGCCTCAAGTCTCCCTAATTTACCTCTTTGCCCCTCGGATTTCTCATCTGATATCAAGGAGAGACCTAGAGCACCTGTCTGAGAAAGTGGCGGGGAGGGTCCCAGGAGATAATCCAGGCGAAAGCTTTGGCAAACTTCTAAAACACTTTGCTATTGTTTTACTCCAACCCTTCCGCAACTTGCCCTCTAATGTTGTCCCCAGTGACTATAGCCCAGATGGTCAGGGTTCGAGTCCCAGCCCCACTGCTTCCCCGCCCCCCACCGGCTGTGTGTCCTTGCCCACCTTATGTAGCCTCCCAGTGCCTCAGTTTCCTCATCTGTAAAATGGGGAGTTGGTAGCAGTTGTTGCACAGGGGTGCTGTGATGATTAATAAGATTAAATAGAAAACAGCACGTGGTAGGTATCTGTAAGTGCAGACTCTGGCCATTGCTGCTCTTGTCACCCCCGTCTTTATCGGGGTGTGTGCTCCCCTCCCTCCCTAGGGCTCTGGGTAGTTGGAGGGGTGGGGATTGAGGAGTCAGGGTCGCAGTCGGAGATTCCATCTGTCAGAGATTCGCAGGCAAGCCCCAGCATGAATGAAGAGGGCTGAGGATCTGAATGGGCGCTGGGTGCTGGGTGAGAGCTGGAGTCTGGGGGCAACTTGTCTGGCGGTGGGCACACATCTGGGGGGGTGGAGTGTATCCAGAGTGGGTGTGAAGGAGGCTGGGGCGGGGCTGGGCAGAGGTGACGGAGGTGGCAGAGGCATTGGGCGAGGGAGACCAGTGGAGACGGATGTCCTTAGGAAATTCTCACTGTCACTTGCCCTCCTGGAAAGAGAGTAGAATTATACCAACATTCCAGAAGGAATCCTCCAACTCAGCCTGAGTCAAAGGAAGCCCCCCAGATCTGCCATTTTTCCAGGACCCTGAACTTCACCACTGCCTCTGGCTATCTCTGGTGGTTGATGGGCACCAAGCTCCTAATTTGTGCCAGACACAGGTTCCAAGTGAATGAATCCATAGATTCATCTTCCGGGGTAGAAAAAACTTTCTATTTCAAATGAGAAAGCTAAGGCCAAAATCCTTTAAAGATGTGGTTTACTTCCTTTTTACAAATGTCAAAGCTGAGGTTCTGGGAGATTGAGCCACTGGCCCGAAGTCACACACTGGGATCCTGTTGGATTCCCAAGGCCACACCCTCCCACCACTACCGTCCACTGCCTCTCAGGCCTCCCTCCCCACGGATGTGTCCGCCCAACTGCCTGAAGAAAGAGGCACAGCCTTGCTCAGTATCGCTGACGGCCACTCCTGAGACCCGACATCACTGAGCACTACCATGAGGTGCCCAGCACACGCATGCTCCCACCCTACTCTGCAGCCACTCCAGGGGAACCCCTTCCATGTGCCTTTATCTCACCTGGGCGAACAGAGGCTCTGAGAGGGGAGGTCACCTGCCCGGGATCACACAGCCTGAAGCCCAGGTCTGCTGGGTTCTGATTCTCTTCTAACCTGGGATCTACATGGCTCACCAGTTGCAGGGAATTCTGTTACAGTGTGTCTCCACCAACACCCACTGTAAAGGCAGTCAGAAGGGGAAACCGCCATGACGGCCAGCAGGGATGGTCAGAGAGGGCTTCCTGGAAGAGGAGACTGGAGTCAGGCCCTGAAAGATGAGTATATGGTTTGGACAAGGGGAGAAGAAGCTCACAGAAGCTCCGATAACCAGGGCGGCAACAAGTATCAGACACTTGGACTGGGACTCAGTCCCAGTTTTTGAGTCCTGACTCCACTTCCTACCGGTGGCATGGCCTTGGGCAGGTCTCTGGCCTCAGTTTCCCCATCCGTAACTTGAAGGGAATTGAGCTGGGCCGGCTGTCAGAGGGGCTGAATCGGGCTGGGACGGGGTCGAGGGGCTGGAGAGACGCAGCCTGGAGGGCTCCATCTGGTGGACCCCATGTGCTAAGCTGGCCTGAGTGGTTCCAGCTCAGACATAGAAAGCAGTTTTGTGGAGCTCTGAATCTTATAAAATACTGAGGACCCTCTTTAAGAAAATTAGGGACACATTTGATGCAGGGGGGAGGGTGTTTACACAAACCTCCATACACTACAAAACTGTGTTAGAACTGCACACACAAACAGTGCATGTAAAAGAGGAGCCGTGGNAGTGGTTCCAGCTCAGACATAGAAAGCAGTTTTGTGGAGCTCTGAATCTTATAAAATACTGAGGACCCTCTTTAAGAAAATTAGGGACACATTTGATGCAGGGGGGAGGGTGTTTACACAAACCTCCATACACTACAAAACTGTGTTAGAACTGCACACACAAACAGTGCATGTAAAAGAGGAGCCGTGGGCAGTTTCTCGATTTTGGTTTCGTACTTCAGTTCTGCAAGACCAGGGACAACTGGGTAAAGAATGCACAAGACTTTCTTATTCTTTTTTTTTTTTGGCAACTTCTTGTGAGTTTGTAATTATTTCAACATAAAAAGTTGAAAAACTTATATAAAATTACCCAAAGGACCTTGACGGGGTCAGTGCAAGTTAATGGGGCCTAAAGTTTAAGTTTTAGGAGCTTTCCAGAAAATCCGCCTCTGACTCATCTTCTGAATTTTTGTCAAGAAAAAGTAGGAACACAGACTTTTAGGTGAGGGGTAACTGAGACTACATGGTGTCTGTGGGCTAACAGTCGTGGCCTCTGGCACACTCTCTGAGATCCAGCCCGGCTCTGACACCTCCTGAGCCACCTGGTCCTACCCTCTCCATCACAGACGTGGGAACTGAGGCTGAGAGTTAGGGCCGAGCCTTAGCCGAGGTCAGAGGGCAGGGCCAAAGGGAGGAGGATTTGAACCAAGGCCTCCCTCCCCTGCTACTCCCTGCACAGTGCTCCCAGGTGGATAGGCCGCCATCTGGGGGAAGGGCAGTCCAGGGACCAAAGCCTGGTGGGTGGCCCCTGGCGGACCGTCGGGTCCCTCTTCCCATCCCCTGCCCCATCACTGCTTTTCCACCTGCTCTCTCCCCAGGAACCCCAGCTGCCCCTGGGACCCGAGGACCCAAGGGCCAGAAGGGAGACGCCGGCATACCTGGCTATCCTGGGAAAAACGGTCCCATGGGGACCCCAGGGATCCCGGGGGCTCCCGGCACCATGGGAGCCCCTGGGGAGCCGGGTGTGGAGGGCAGGTACAAGCAGAAGCACCAGTCGGTGTTCTCAGTCACCCGGCAGACTGGCCAGTTCCCGGAGGCCAATGGCCTGGTCAGGTTCAACGAGGTCATCACCAACCCGCAGGGGCATTACGACAAGGACACTGGCAAGTTCACCTGCAAAGTCCCGGGCTTCTACTACTTTGTCTTCCACACGTCACACACGGCCAACCTGTGCGTGCTGCTGTACCGCAGCGGCTTCAAGGTGGCCACCTTCTGTGACCACATGACCAGCAGCAAGCAGGTCAGCTCGGGCGGAGCGCTGCTGCGGCTGCAGGAAGGCCAGCAGGTGTGGCTGGCGGTCAACGACTACAACGGCATGGTGGGTACAGAGGGCTCTGACAGCGTCTTCTCCGGCTTCCTGCTCTTCCCTGACTAGGGCGAGCAGGTCTGCTCCAGCCCCCCGGGGGCCGCGGCTTCCCCGCGAGAGCCCGCTGTGATGCATCCACGCCCAGGCCTCTCCTGCCACCGATGGACGCCGCCTCCTCCAGGAAGCCCACCCTACCCTCCTGCCCTGAGTTCTCTCCCTCCTCTTCTGGTTAGTGTTTTCCAAGTCCAGGAAGAGGCAGGATGCACATAAATAAATAACTAAATCAACAGCTATGCGCGGCTCTGAATCCTCACTGCCAATTCCCCAAAAAGCGATTCCCTTCATCTCCCGCTTTGCACCTGTCATAGCCATCTGTGGCCTCCAGATTCAGGCATCAGTAAAGCTTGGTGCCAAGGTTGAGACGCTCGGCACCGTTTGGCCATTTGGGAGAGAGCTGCTCAAATGTGGCCGAAAGGCCACAAGGGGTCCCCAAGGGGGTGTCTGCTGTCACTTGTTCGTGTGAGACAGACACTGCTGTCTTAAAGATATCCATGCTCACAGGTGAACGGGAATGTGTTTGAATTCCCATCCTCTGTTGATTCCTGTTGAATTTCTGGAGCACCCATCACAAGAGGGGTTTGGGGCTCAGGTGGGCGCAGCACAGACACAGACAAGATGTGCAATGAATTTGTGCTGAATTAATGAATGAGTTGGGGTGAATGCATGAATGAAGAGTGGGTGAATGAATGACTAAAAGCAGAGTGAGTGAATGAGTCACGAAAATCGTCACAGCTAACATTTATTGAGCACTTACTGTGTGATGCTAGCCCACCTATTAAATCATTTAACACTCATAACTATGCTCTGGATGGGCATGGATGGGTGAGGGAGGATCTGACTCTTGGAGTCTGATTTCCCCCGAATAACTGAGACTCTAGGGGCCCCCCAGAGATCATCCAAAACCGTGGCTTCCCATAAGCCATCTGGGCTTCACTGTGAGATTCCTGAGGGTGGGCCCAGCTGGGTCATCTTGTTGGAGAACCAGGAAGCTGGCTGTGAACTGCGGCACTTTCACTGTGCCGACCACAACAAGGGGTTGACAGCTCAGGTTCAAAAAGATTAAAAGTGTAACTTTCCTGCCCAGATTGTGGCTCTGGCCTCAGAGCCCGGTGAGACATGAGACTCACTCAGGCCCGGCTGGGGTCTCAGCTTGGTTCTGCAAGGCCCTGTGGAGCTCACAGAGGGTCAAGGTGAGCCGTAGCAGCAGAGGCTAGCGCCCAGCTCTCCACCCACCTCCATCCACTTTGGCTTTTTGTTCCTGAAAGCTGCTGTCTCGTACCTCCAGAGCTTTACCCATGATGTTCCTTCCTTCTGGAGAGCTCCTGCCCCACTCACACAATCCATTTAGAAAATACATACTCAGCTGTCAGGAATCAACACAAGGATCACCTCCTCCATGAAGCCTTCTCTGATTCTTCCCTTCGTGTCCCCACAGCATCCTCCACCGACTTGGACCACAGACGCATGACTTATTAGAGCCCAGGTTTCCAAATCTGGGGATGCAACAAAATTACCTGCGGACTGGCCTCAGACCTGTTAGAGAAGTTTGAGAAGACTGCTATTTCCAGCAAGCTCCAGGCTGTCTTATATCTCAGGAGTGGGTCATAGAAGAGCTCTTGGAACCAGGCGAACCGGCATCGACCTGTTCCACCAATCAACCTATTCTGAAAAACCGAAAGCTACTCAAGGTTGATTCAAGGGCCACAGTGACTCCAGAGACAGTAGCAGCAGTGTTGGGTTCCCGTGGGGGGGCAGTGGAGGCTCTCACCCCAGGCTCAGGACAGGTCAGATTCAAGTTCTCATCGTAGCGTGGGGACCCAGTTCAGTCCCTGCCAGCCCCCTGAGATCTCTCTCACCCTACTCTGCGTCGGAAAAATGGCTGAAGCTAGTAAGCCCGTGATGAAGAAAGCTTCACAATCTGTTCCTTCGGAGAGGAGTAAGAGAGAAAAAGAACAATTCCGTAAACTCTTTATCGGTGACTTGAGCTCTGAGACCACAGAAGAAAGTCTGTGGAACTATTACCAGCAGTGGGGATATCTTACAGACTGTGTGTTAATAAGGGACCCTGCCAGCCAAAAATCAAGAAGATTTGGTTTCATCACATTTTCTTCCATGGCTGAGCTGGATGCCACCATGGCGGCCAGACCTCATTTCATTGATGGGAAAATGGTTACGCCCAAACGCGCTGTCCCAAGAGAGGACCATGGAAAGCTGGGGGCTCTCGTCACTGTGAAGAAGCTGTTTGTGGGCGGAATTACAGAAGACACGAAGGAACAGCATCTTAGAGATTACTTTGAGAAGTACGGAAAAATCAACGCCATTGAGATAGTTACTGATGGACAGTCTGGCAAGAAAAGAGGCTTCGGATTTATTACTTTTGAGGACCATGATCCCGTAGATAAGATCACGTTGCAGAAAAATCATACCATCAACGGTCATTGTGCAGAAGTAAGAAAGGCCTTGTCTAGACAAGAGAGGCAAGCAGGCCAACAGCTGAGAAGTCGAGGAGGAGGCGACGTTGGTTTGGGGTATTTTCATGGTGTTGGTGGAAATGTGGGAGGAGGACGAGGAAGGAGCTTCAGAGGAGGAGCCGGTGGGTATGGAAGAGGGCGTCAGTTTGGGGATGGCTCTCACGGGTACGGAGGAAGAGTTGGAGGTGGCAGCTGGGGGGTTAGGCCTGGTTACGGGGGAGGACGAGGAGGATGCGGCGGTGGGGGGTCTGCAGACGGCTCCCAGGATGAGGGCTTCAGAGCCCGTTTCGACAACCGTGGAGGAGGAAGCCACGCAAGTCGCAATGACAGCAGTTTGGGCAGTCAGAAGCAGAAACCTTCTAAGTACGATTTACTGAAGAGAGGGAAGTTGAGAGAGGGCAGGAACGCGGGCGGGTCGTGTACTGGGGGAAACCACGGCCCAGGAGGCGGTAGAGGATGTGGGGGTCATGGAGACACGAGGCGGTGGGGGCCTTAGCGGCCACGGGCTTGCCGGCATACAGAGGAGGGGATCACCGCCCAGAGGCAAGGGAGGAGCTGCAGATGATCACAGGAACCGCGCTAAGGAAAGGCTCACCCCAGCCACGCACAGATGCCCAGCGCCGCGGCAGAAGGCCCCTGAGCTCCTACCGAAGCCACTTTGTGAGTGGGCTCAGCCATGTACGAGCACTATCTTCCTGCAGAGGAAAGACTTAAAGAAAATGCTTCTGAGGTGGTTTTTCAGCTTTTGAAATGTTCTGCCTTTCCAGCGGTCTCTGGAAGAGTGTAGAATCACCCCTTCTTTGATAATGTCCCATTTTCAAGTTTCTGTTGACAGAGGAAACCTTTTTCGAGATTTTTCTCGAAGTTTTGAAAAACTGTTACCCAGAATCGAGGGATACTACGACATAATATCATTCTTCTTAAGAAATGTATTTCATATGTAGAGTTGAGAAGCTGTTGTACATTTAAGATTGAATAAAATAATTCTAAAAGTAAAACAGTAGTGGCTTGTCCTCTTCGAATGTTTTGCATTTTTACCTTTTAAATTTTTTCCTGTTTTAGGATATCAAAATTTGAACTGTGCAGTGTAATGATATGACTTACATATATTATGAAGTGATTACCAAAAAAAATTTTTTTTCTTATGATGATGCGTATTCTTAGGACTTACTCCCTTAACAACTTTTGTAATATCCTGCAGCTGTGCTGATTTTGGTCACCTTGTCCATTATATCTTTTAAAATGTTGAATAACATGTCATGAACTTATTGGTCATTTGTATATATTTTTTGGATAAATATCTATTCAGTTTCTTGGTCCATACCACAACTTGGTATTTGCCAATGTGGTGTATGAGTTTTTGTTATGCACTACATGTTTTGTGTTTATCTTATAGCTGGAAGCTTGTACCTTTCAACAACCTTTATCTTGTATTTCCTTCCACCAGTTCTCTGCCCTTGGGAACCACAAACATGATTTTTTTTTTCTGAGTTTAATCTTCTTTTTTTTTTTTGGATTTCACAAATAAATATGGTCATACCAAAAGACAGGTTTGGGGAGGACAGAGACATGGGTGCGCAGGCGGTTTGCCAGGTGAAGTCAACGGATATCGTCCACCAGTTGGCTTTTATGCACTTATTCCCTTAAGTCTGCCTCCCTACTGGACCATGAGCATCCTAGAGGGCAGGTCTGTTTGCTACACACCTGGCTTATGCATAGGAGGGCATGGGAAAGGGGCCAGACGAGAAGGAAGGAGAGAAGACACACATACGAGCAGCAGAGGCCAGGGCCCAGGAACCCAGCTGCTCCACAGGGTCTGAGAGCCTCTGGCAGGGACAAGGCGGAGGCCACGGGGCTGGTCGCTCACAGTGCGCCTCCAGCAACCACTCAGCGGTCTGCCCAGCAGGGCCTCAAGTGATACATCTTTCTTCTCGTTTCTCTTTTGTTTAAAAAATCAATACACCGTTCATGTAGGCCACGGTGTCAGATCAGAGACCTGCACTTTGGAAGCTACCATTTTGGTGCCATTTCTATTTTCCATAATTGTTTCCTTGTTGCTCTCTCTTTGTCAGGAGGGACCGGCC
The DNA here is from genome assembly GCA_006410615.1 of Neotragus moschatus. Lineage (NCBI taxonomy): Eukaryota > Metazoa > Chordata > Mammalia > Artiodactyla > Bovidae > Neotragus > Neotragus moschatus. The sequence goes on from SJYA01000229.1 coordinate 378,608, forward strand.
TTTAAAAAATGCCAGCTTGTCTGCTGGGCTTAGGGGAGCTGGTGAGGGCTTTCAAGGGCACAGGCAAGGGTGGGAGAGGAGCTGGAATGAGGCATCCCAGGGGCAGGGGGCCTCTTTTAAGACCACGGGGTGTGGGGGGATCTTAGGCTTCTTTTCCATCAACCCCTCTCTACCAGGGAGGAAAGTGAGTGATCTTTGTTTAAAGATTTATTTATCTGTTGGCTGTGCCAGGTCCTCTTTGCTGTGTGCAGCTTTTCTCTGATTGCAGCGAGTGGGGTTGCTCTCTAGCTGCGGTTAAGCGGGCTTCTCATTGTCGTGGCTTCTCTTCGGCTCTAGGGCAGTGGGCTTCAGTAGTTTTGGCGCATGGGCTTAGTAATCCTGCAGCACATGGGACCTTAGTTCCCAGAGCAGAGGCTGAACCCACATTCCCTGCATCGGAAGGCAGGTTCTTAACCACTGCACCATCAGGGAAGGCCCAAAGTCCAAGACCAGCTGGGCTTCCCAGGTGGCTCTAGTGGTAAAGAATCCGCCTGCCAATGCAGGAAGCATGAGACGCAGCTTCCATCCCTGAATCAGAACGATCCCCTGGAGGAGGGCAAGGCAACCCACTCCAGTATTCTTGGGCTTCCCTGGTGGCTTAGACAGTGAAGAATCTGTCTGCAATGCGGGAGACCTGGGTTCAAGCTCTGATTTGGGAAGATCCCCTGGAGGAGGGCATGGCAACCCACTCCAGTATTCTTGCCTGGAGAATCCCCATGGACAGAGGAGCCTGGCAAGCTGCAGTCCCTGGGGTCACAAAGAATCTGACACAATCGAAGCAACTTAGCACGCACGCATACATGAGACCAACTGGCTCTCACTCAGGGACCAAGGGTCTCCCTGGCTCCCGACTTCTAATCCAGGCATGGCTCCTGTGCATACAGGCTCCAAGATCTCTGTCTTCTCTTCAGAGAAATGATACTACTCTCAACTCTGCATTGGTGCCTACTAAGGGCTGGGTGCTCAGCTAAGCCTTGGACATGCAGGGCTACCTCACTGGCCCCCCCACAACCCTTCCAGGAGGTAGGTGCCCAGGTCCCTGGTTCATATGGGGGGAAGCTGCCTGAGGCCACATAGCTAGAAAGAGGTAGGCCTGGGATTCAAACTTGCAGGGGGCCGATTCCAACCCTCCTGGCCCCAAACTGTGCTGCTTCCTATTCTAGGCTCCTTCTGTGTCTACCTCAAGTTCAAGTTCACTTTTCCCATTGTCACCAGCCACCAAATTACTGGCGGGTCTATATTTGGTTGGGCCCAGAGGCCCTTGGGTTTTATCAAAGGGGTCTCTCACTCACCACAGCAAACACTTCATGTCCATCAAGCAGCATCCACAAGCGAAATGACTTTCTATCTCCAAGCACTGATGTCAAGAGAGCCCTCTCGACCTATGGCAGCTCCTGGGACTTGTTGCGCAAGCATCCCTGAGAGGGGCCTTGTGTTACCTCGGATGCAGCCTCGGTGAGAGGGCTTGCATCTCAGCACCAGGGATGCCTGGCTCTGAGTCCTGATCCGCCACGAGGATGAGGCACAGGCTCCAGTAGCCACTTCTTGTGACATTCTTCACAGGACCAATGAAACCATTGTGCCACTTAACATTTAATACCGGGGCTTCCCTGATAGCTCAGTTGGTAAAGAATCCACCTGCAATGTAAGAGATCCCAGTTTGATTCCTGGGTCGGGAAGATCCACTGGAGAAAGAATAAGCTACCCACTCCAGGATTCTTGGGCTTCTCTTGTGGCTCAGCTGGTAAAGAATCCACCTGCAATGCAGGAGACCTGAGTTTGATTCCTAGGTTGGGAACATCCCCTGCAGAAGGGAAAGGCTACCCACTCCAGCATTCTGGCCTAGAGAATTCCATGGACTCTTTAGTCCATGGGGTTGCAAAAAGTTGGAGAGTCCCTTGGACTGCAAGGAAATTCAACCAGTTCATCCTAAAGGAAATCAGTCCTGAACATTCATTGGAAGGACTGATGCTGAAGCTGAAACTCCAACACTTTGGCCACCTGATGCAAAGAGCTGACTCATTTGAAAAGACTAATGCTGGGAAAGATTGAAGGTGGGAGCAGAAGGGGATGACAGAGGATGAGATGATTGGATGGCACCACCAACTCAATGGACATGAGTTTGACTAGACTCCAGGAGTTGGTGATGGCCAGGGAGGCCTGCCATGCTGCAGTCCATGGGATCACAAAGAGTCGGACATGACCGAGTGACTGAACTGAACTGATGTTTAATACCAGTCTACCCTGGTAGAAGAGACATTCCCTGGGGGCCGGGCTCAGGGTTGATTGGCTTGTGGCTCCATCTCCAGTGTACATAGAGGCTCATGATAAGTGTTTGTTGAATGATAACTTTCTCTCCCCGGGCCTCAGTTTCCTCATATATAACATGAACAGCAATGGGTGGGGTGACCTCCAAGTCCTGCTCTCCTGGAATCCTATGATGCCAGGATCACAAGCAACAGGATCGGGTCCACTGGAAGAAGAGGGAAGGATATAAATAAGTAATGACCACACTTAAAATTCCCTTTTCATTATTAGATTACTTTCTGAGAACAGAAAAAGAGCAGGGCTGTAGAAAAGAAGCAAAGCAGAAGAGATGAGCCCAGAAAGGGGGCACCTGGGACACAGCTTGATACTAACAATTAAAATGTGCACTGCACTTTACAGTTGACCCTCCTCTTTCTCCTCCACTGTCCCGTCTGAGCTCCGCAGTGCCCTGTGCAGCCTGGAAAGCAAGTGCAATTATGGTCCCATCGCACAGCAGAGGAAACTGGGGCTCCCAAGCGTTCGCTGGTGGCTCGGTGGTAAAGAACCTGCCTGCCAATGCAGGAGATGCAGGTTGGATCCTTGGGTCTTGCCTGGGAAATTCCACAGACAGAGGATCCTGGTGGATTACAGTCCATGGGGTCGCAGAGAGTCAGACACGACTTAGCAACTAAACAACAGCAACAAAAAAAACACTTGTTTTCTTTGGAATCCTAATTCTGTAAATGCAGCCACTAAAACCCTCCTGCAATGTAGGAGATACAGGTTCAACCCCTGGGTCGGGAAGATCTCCTGGAGAAGGAAATGGCAACCCACACCAGTATTCTTGCCTGGAGAAGCCCATGGACAGAGGATTCTGGCAGGCTACAGTCCATGGGGTTGCAAAGAGTCAGACAGGACTGAAGCAACTAAATAGCAACAGATGTTTAGCTGCCAAGTGGCAGAGCCAGAATCTGAATCAGGGTTTCTGACTGCAAACGCAGCCTTCGGGCAGCAGGCCAGCCACATCTCCATTTCGTGGAGGAACACTGCAGTTCCTGCAGAAGTTCATGAGGTCAGGGGCCTTGGCAGGTGCTCCCCCCGACCACTGTGGACATTCCCCTGGAACACCCTGCTCCCCTCAACAGCTGCTGAGCTGGCGAATCAAACTGGCCACCCACCCATCCTATTTACAGTAAACCCCTCCCGATTGCAGAAATGGGACCTGAAACTGCCTGATGATAGCAGAAAGCGTGAGAGTGGGGTCAACAGGGAAGGAGGCTGGCCTGCCGGGCCCACGGAGAGTGCTGTCAGGGAGAGGCCCCTCTCATCTCTGGGGAATGGGACTTCCGCTTTGGACGGAGAGCAGGAGGCTCCCGGCAGCCAGTCCCACTCTGCCCAGCCCAGCAGCCTCAGAGGACACAGGCTCCCAGGTGAGGACGGGGCTTAGCAATAGGGGGACCGGCTGGCAGGACCAGTATGCTGGAGGGTGGCACTTCCTGAGTATAGGGCCCCACATCATCTGTCTCTGAGCCACTTGGAGGGTTGGACTCTGAGGGTTCCTGCACCCTATCCCAGACCTCAGGAGTCAATTCCTCTGAGGGGTCAGCCTGAGAGTCTGCTGCTACTTGGGGCCCTGGGCAATGGGGAGGCATCAGAGTGAAGGCTCTGGGGTCACCGAGACTGGAGCTGAGCCTTCCTTCTGCCTCTTAGGAGCTGGCGATCTGGGCCAAGTGACATAACCTTTTTCAGCCTGGATCCTCTCGGGGGATAACAGAACTTTTCAGGGGTGCTGTGAGCCCTAAAGAAGATCAGCTCAGCCTCTGCTTAGCACACTGCCTGGCTCAGGGTATGTCAGAGGCAGAGGTGAAACCAGAACCCCCAGAATCCCCTCCACCCAGCCAGCCTTTCTCTGACACCTGTCTTCTCCTCTTTCCTCGCAGTTTGGTGAGAAAGCTCCGCTAGCCTCTTTCAAGGAGGAGGTGGGGCGCTGGCAAGTGGAGTTGTGATGAGTTATTAGTTAGCGNATGCATGCAGAGAGGCCTCTTAATGAAACACCCCGTGGGCTTTAAACCCAGTGGAAGTGGGTTTGAATCCCAGCTGCGTATGGCTGTGTGACCTTGATCAAGGTTCCCAGTCTCTCCGCTGCCCAGTTTCTTCGTCTGTGAAATGAAAAAGCAGGGGTGCTTTCTTAGGGGGCTGCTGTAAGGAGCAAATTAAATGAAAGAATGACTTGTAAAGCATTTGGCACAGAGCCTGGCACCTGCTAAGTGCCCAATGCATTGATTATTAAGGTTGTCAAACTGTCGTTTGTAAAACCTCCGGCAAGATAAATAGAATGTCAGCCTCTCTCGGGAGCATGACAGAGCCCAAGCTGGTCGCTCGTGGCCCTGGTCACATCCATCTTTGCAGTCCCTCTTTGCCTGGTACCTAGCACAGCTTCCAGCCTCACTCAGGAGTCTGAGCCGTGAATTGATCAGGACCAGATCAAGGGGGCTAGGGCTGATTTTCTGAGCACACAAGCCCAAATCAGCAGGTTTTTCTGGTCTCAGGAAGGCCTGCAGGTGCCAAATTCTGTGTTAGCACAGGCACTGTAAGGCAAAGGAGACCACAGCCTGACCACAGCCCTGCCATTAACCAACTCACTGGGCGATTTAGGAAGGGTTGTTGCCTAATGTTTGCATCTCAGTGTCCTCATCTGCAAGATGGGAAAATAATCACAACTCACTTCTCCAGAGTGCTGTGAGGATCAGACAACAGCAGCTATGGGTCTGAACTAGAGCCCCCAAACCCCGTGACTCTTTCCCAGCCATGGGCCCCCATGGTTATCCTGGGAGATGGACGGGGACCACTCTGCTTGCCTATCTAAGAGCAGGAGAGGGCCCAGCTTGTGTGGGCTGAGGGGTAACGAGGGAAGGCTTCCTGGAAGAGAAAGGCTTTGACAGGAGCCTTGAAAGATGGGGAGAAATTGGATATGGGCAAAGTTGGAATGAGCTGCCTCAGAAGGTAATGAGCTTCCCATCACTGAGATGGTACAAGTGCTGGATGGGAAGAGGCCTGGGCAGAGATGTTGTTGAGGAGACTTAGCAGTAAGCTGAGGGTTCCTCAAGAAGTTAAACACAGGATTACCATAAGACCTAGTAATTCCACTAAGTATATACTCAAGAATTTAAAATAAGGATTCAGACAAATCCTTGTATGTGAATGCTCACGGCAGTGCTATTCACAATAAATAAGCAAAAGGTGGAAACTTCCCAAATGCCCATCAATAATAAGTGGATTAACGAGATGTAATATGTCCATGCAATGGAATATTGTTCAGCCTTTAAGAAGGAATGAGATACTGATCCATGCTACAATGTAGATGAACCTCAGAAACGTTATGCTAAATGAAATGCCAGACACAAAAGGTTACATAGTATATACAATTCTACTGCTATGAAATATCCAAAACAGGTAAATCCATAGAGTCAGAAAGCAAAGGAGTGGGTTGCCAGGGGGGAGGGGGATTTGGAGGTAACTGACTAGTGAGTACAGAATGTTATTTGAGGGTTATTGAATTGATGGAAATAGTTTGGAAACAGACAGAGGAGAGGGCTATACAATGCTGTGAATGTGCTAAACACCGCTGAAATTCTCACTTTAAAAGGTTAAATTTGTGTTATGAGAATATCAACTCAACTTTAAAAAAGGAAGAAGCTAAGGGTTGGACTAGATGAGTTTTAAGGTCCCTTCTGTTCTGAGAAGTGATGCCATGGGCACTGGGCATGCTGACAAGCTCAAGATGCCCCGGGATTTGTCTCATTCCCCAGGATTCTCACCAGAACCCAGAGCCTTTGGAGGGACCTGAGAATACTCTGCCAGAAGAGGTAGCCTGCTATGCTGGCAAGGTCACTGGCTTCAGCGCCACACAGGCCTGGGTTCAAGTCCTGGCTGCAGTCCTTCCTGTGTGACCCTGAGCAAGTGACTTGACCTCTCTGAACCTCAGTTTCCTCTTCAGTGTAGAAACATTGGTTCTTCCGTGCAGGGGTGCTCTGAGGATATAACTGTGGAAGAAGCACAGGCTCCCCGAATTCAGAAGCTCTAATGACTGAGAACCCTTGGACCAAAATCTCAAACCACAGCAATCAAGACCCTGACCTCCCTGCTGGTCCTCAACACTGGAAACACTGTACAGCCTCTGGGCCTTTCCCTTCTGTCTTTTCCTCCTGGAACATTCTTGCCCCAGCTCTGTCTGATCCTTTGGGTCTCAGCCTAAACATCACTTCTCAGAGATGCCTCCCTTGTTTAGAAAACTTGTCTGGCAGGAGAACGCCCCTCACAAAACCAGCCCTCGGGGCCCCCTTTCATTTCATTTCAGCCAGAGAGCTCCCCGCAGCGTATGACCAGTTCCATTGACTTGCACGTTGACCTGTCTAGTCCCCCAGACCGTCAGCTCCATGAAGGCAGGGACCAAATCTGTCTTGTTCATCACGGTATCCCCAGCACTCAGAACAGGGTCTGGTGGATAAGACACTCAGGGAACACAGGAACAAGTGAAGGAATGAACGAACAGACTGTGGCCGTGACCAATCACACCGTCTTGTCCCCCAACAGGGAGCAGCTGAGACAGGGCCGTGATGAAGACCCCTCGGGGCAGCGTGTTGGTGCTGCTGCTCCTGAATCTGCTCCGTGTCTCCTGGGCCCAGAGCAACTGCATTGGGCCATCCATCCCTGGCATCCCGGGCATTCCCGGGAAACCAGGCCCCGATGGCAAGCCTGGGCCTCCAGGGACAAAGGGAGAGAAAGGTACTGTGGACGCTGGGAATGCACGAGAGTCACTCCCCAAGGCCCTGTCACCCACCTCCCAAGTCAGCGGCCCTCCTGAGAGAGCACAAAACACTTGCAAAGCCATCAGCTCGCTGAGCCCTTCACAATAACCTTGCAAGGAAGGGATTCTGATTCCCACTTTACAGGTGGGAAAACTGATGTCCAGAAAGGGTACTGACTTGGCCCAAGGGAGCCCAGTAAATGTTGAAAGTGAAGTGATAGTCTCTCAGTCATGTCCCAACTCTGCAATCCTATGGACTGTAGCCCGCCAGGCTCCTCTGTCCATGGAATTTTCCAGGCAAGAATACTGGAGTGGGTGGCCATTTCCTTCTCCAAGGGATCTTCCCCAGCCAGGGACTGAACCCTGGTCTCCCACATTGCAGGCAGATTTTTTTTTTACTGTCTGAGCCACTGGGGAAGCCCAGTCAGTGTTGAGGCTGAGGTCAAACCTTGGCTGTCTTACCACTCAATCCACGGTGGCCACGAGTCCTGGGTGCCTCCAGGGTAGGCGGCTTCAGCCCTCTGAACTGCTCTTTCCTCACCTGTAAAATGAGGATGGTGCCCCTTCGCAGAGTTGTCAGTGGGTTTAATGAGGCTGCCTGCCCCTCAAGCCCCCGTGAGATGTAGTTCACATGTCCATTCAACCACAGCCAGCTCCTCTCATCACAGAATTTCAGCAAATCCTCACGAGCCCACAAAGTATCATCATCCCCGTTTTCCAGATGAGGAAGCTGAGCCTTGGGCAATGTGGGCCAGTCAAGGGGCCACGAATAAGAATGGCAGAGGCGATGTGAGAAACTCACCTGCCTGGCCCCTGAGCCCGCATTCACAGTAACCAGACTCTGCCGCGCTCCTGGAGGAGAAGGCTTTATATCTTGTGCCAAACCAAGGAGGGGTTTGGAGTGGTGGAGTGAGAAAGGTTCAAATGCCCACTTCCAGGTTCAGCAAGACACCGCTCCCCACCCCGACAGCCCTCGGCCCCCATCACCACCAAGCACATCCCAGATGTGGAAAGCTGGGCTTTCTGGAAGGAGGCTCGCAGGCTGCCCATCCTCATGTTCACAGATGGGACGCAGAGGCCCAGAGGGAAGCAGGGGCCTGTCTGAGGCTACCCAGTCAGGCTCCCTGCCTCCCAGCCCAGCTTCTTCCAGTCCCCAGCCATCTCTGGTCCCCTCATTTATCTCATCTCTACTTTTCCAGGGCTTCCAGGGCGAGTTAGCCATCTCAACGAGAATGGTGAGAAGGGGGACCCAGGGTTTCCCGGGATGCCGGGAAAAGTCGGCCCAAAGGGCCCCATTGGGCCCAAGGGTGTCCCAGGGCCTCCCGGAGCCCGTGGCCCCAAGGGTGAATCAGGAGACTACAGGGCCACCCAGAAAATTGCCTTCTCGGCCTCACGCACCATCAACCACCACCTGAGACTGGGCCAGCCTATCCGCTTCGACCACGTGATCACCAACAGCAACGATAACTACCAGGCTCGGAGCAGCAAGTTCACGTGCAAGGTGCCCGGGCTCTACTTCTTCACCTACCATGCCAGCTCCCGAGGGCAGCTGTGCGTGGATGTCATGCGGGGCCGGGCTGAGCCCCAGAAGGTGGTCACCTTCTGCGACTACGTCCAGAACACCTTCCAGGTCACCACGGGCAGCATCGTGCTGAAGCTAGAGAAGGAAGAGACCGTTTTCCTGCAGGCCACCGAAAAGAATGCCCTGGTGGGCATTGAAGGCGCCAACAGCATCTTCTCTGGGTTCCTGCTCTTCCCTGACGCAGAGGTGTGACCTGTGGGGCCGATTCACCCCACCCGCACCAGCCAAGCTCTCTTTCTCCCCAACACCACCCCCCATATCCCAGCCAAAGCACACAGTAGGGCTCCATGGGCGTTGCTGAATGGATGAGTTAATAAAGTTTCCCAGGCCAAGGGACAGTGGTCTAATTCAACTCTGTGTCCCCACAAGTAGTACATAGTAGGTGCTTGGAAACGTTGCCTGAATGACGGAACAATAAATGACCTCTGAAACGACTCTGAATGATTGAATAATAAATGACCTCTGAAAGCAGAGTGAGTGGAAGTTGCTCAGTCGTGTCTGACTCTTTGCGGCCCCATGGACCGTACAGTCCNGCCCCCATGACTCTATGCACACACACAAATACACGCCCTCCTCTCAGAGCAGGCTGAGAGCTGCGTTTATTTTTGCACGTAGCCAGGAGGGATTCTCATAGACAACCCTGTTGGCCAGATGCAAGAGAAAAGGGTTTTTGTTCAAGAAATCCAGCAGGGACCACCCAGGCAGGGACACCCACAGCGAGGGGACCTGGCAGAGCAGGAAGCACCCTGGATGAGAAGTCAAGAGCTCCTAGCTCCACGCCGGCCTCAGAATCCGACTCACTGTGTGACCTCAGACAAAGCGCTACCCCTCTCTGAGCCTCAGACTTCCCCACAGAAGGAAGGATTTGCACTGGATCAGCTGCATTAGACCCACCTTGCGGCGGAGATTCTCAGGCCCTTCCCAGGTGTACGGATCAGGAACCTAGGAGGGCTTGTGCTCCCCATAGGGAAAGAAAGAAAAGTTATTGCCAGGTCACTGATCAGGAAGGATGCCAGTGCGCAGATCCCCCATCACACCTCACTTATCCAGTATCCTCACCTGCACAGTCAGTAGCCAGGGCCCTAAGGGAACAAAGGAGGCTAGAAACAGACATGTCACAGGTCAGAGAGCCTGGAAGACTCGTGCTCATCAGATGAATGAATGAAAGCAAATGTGTGTTTGTTAACAAATTAATCGGCAAATCTTTCTTACTCCAGAGAGAGTACAGGGTTTGGAGACAGAAGCCCATAATACTAGGTCACTAAATAGTTGTTGAATGGAAGGGAGAAAGGCAAGGTAGGAGGAATGTCAGAATCAGGTCCTGCCCAGAGTGAAAGGGAATGCAACCGTGTTTCCTAAGCCCATGGGACTGTTTCCTTGGGAAGACCTGGCATATCCAAGGGAAACAGGAAGGTGGGAGAAACTTAGCTGAGATCGTGAATGTCACACAGACACTGGCCCATTTAATGGGCTTCCCCTCCTCCCCAGCCCCGATGTGGGCTTATCACCCTCACTCAGAGGTAATGAGACCGGGGCTTATTCCTCAGTGACGCAAAGAAAGCTGAGCCCCTAGTGGCTCCCACGCGACGCACCAGCAGCGAGTGGGTACATCCGATGGAACATATTTTCTTGGGAGCCTCCGTCCTCGCTTCCACTGCAGATCTTCCTGCCTCCCCAGCCCACTTTCCCGTTGTCTTTTGCAGATTCTCCTCACCTGTGCCATCTTGCCACATATGTGTCCCTACAAGCTCTTACAGCATCTGGGGGAGCAGGGAGAATGCAGACAAGCTGACGGCGTAAGAGGCCAGGAGAGGCACGGTCTACAGAGCGCCTACCGGGCGTCAGGCACCGTGCCCGATGTTTCACGAGCCTTCCCTCACTGGCTTCTCACAAGAGCCCCACTTGGTCCCGGCCCAGCTTTGCCACATTCTGGCTGGGTGACCTTGGGGCGAGGAAGTCAGCTCGACCCTGGGCTTTTGTTTCCTCGGCGGCAGGATGGAGCTGTATCAGCTAGTATTGGTGTGAGTGCTAGATGAGCTAGTGTGTGTGAAATGCCCACCTGGTGTGTAGCCTGCACACCACCAAGAGTGACTTGGGGGAAATTCCTTGGCAGTCCAGCGGTTAAAACTCCACCTTCCAAGGCAGCAAGGGGTGCTGGTTCATTCCCCAGTCGGGAAGATCCCACACGCCTCCTGGCCAAAGAGCCAAAACATAAAACAGAGGCAATCTTGTAACAAATTCAATAAAGCCTTTAAAAAGAGTCAACATAGAAAAATCTTTTGAAAAAAGAGGGGGGCACTCTCCGTCCCCCTTCTGATGTTTTTGTCAGAAGCTTTCTCTGCCCCTTTTCACTGTAATAAAACTTCTGCCACACAAGAAAAAAAAAATCTTTCTAAAAAAAGAGGGGTTTTTATCAAGAACCACTTGCCACACCCGATACACAGTAGATCCACAACTATGAGCATCCTCACCTGAAAAATGAGATTATTGGCTGTTGTGGGGTTCGGAGGAGCTGCAAGAGGCAGACAAGCTTTGCACACAGAAGAGTCCTGAGCCCGTCTTAGGACAAACTTCTGTATCTGCCCCTAGCCTGGGTTTGCAGCGGGCATGTGGGCTGCCCCGCAGGGTGGGCTACAGGCTCTGATTCCTGAGTTCACACCTCTCTGGGCAGCCCTCCCCATAGGCACAGGTTTCCTTGGGAGAGACAGCTGGGCCCTCGTTAAAAAGTCACGTGCAGACCTTGTTTGGAACACGTCAGCTAATGTGATTAAAGGCAGGACATAAACGTCAGCCTCACCAGGACTGCCCCAGCTGGTTTCCGGAGAAGAAGATCTGAAAAACGTCTCTTCATTCCTCCTGTTTCTCGGGGCTGGAAACCAGTACAGGGTCTGCAAGGGATGGTGAGGCAGACAGTCTGCCCCCGACCAGACCAGTAATTGTGTGACCTAGAGTCAGTCACCCAGGCCCTTTGAGCCTTTTTTTCTCACTTGTTAACAAAAAACCAAAACCCATAATCTGTGCGCTGAGGGCTATTAAGAAGGAAAGGGTAATGCTTGTATGGTACCCAGCATAGATGATGGGGAATGGAGCTGCATTCCTTGTCTGCAGAGATGCTCGAAGAATGTCCTGTGAATTGGACTCAAGTGGTAAGACTTAGATTCTTAGTGAAAGGACATTAAAGAGTTAATACGGGCAGGGTAGGATGAGGGTGTGCTGGTTCCCAAGGCATTGACTCACTGTGACCTCAGCTAAGTGACTCTACTCTTTGGGACTATAACAAGTGGTGGGGTGATTCCAGGCCTAGCCAGGCGCTACCTTCCAGAGCTCTGTCATGAGACACAAGCCTGCTGCCCAAGTCCTTGCTAGCTCTGGTGGTCAAGGTATAGAACTACTGAGATTCTAGATGTTCCTGGGGCCTGGATTTCAGTCCCAGCCCCTCTCTGGACTGAGCACTAGTTAGTTACGGCCAAGCACTTCCAAAATCAAGTCGGTGCAGAGCAAGAGCCCTGGACAGGGAGCTAGAGACCTGCGTTCAAGTTCTGGCCTGAGCAGCCATTTGTGTGTGGTTTCCCTTCCTCCTTTTTTTAAAGTCTCCCTCTCACTTTTATTTTTTGGCTACACTGAGTCTTTGTTGCAACTCCAGACCTAGTTGCCCCAAGGCTTGTGGGACCTTAGTTCCCAACCAGGGATCAAACCTGCACCTGCTGCATTGAAAANGACCTGCATTCAAGTTCTGGCCTGAGCAGCCATTTGTGTGTGGTTTCCCTTCCTCCTTTTTTTAAAGTCTCCCTCTCACTTTTATTTTTTGGCTACACTGAGTCTTTGTTGCAACTCCAGACCTAGTTGCCCCAAGGCTTGTGGGACCTTAGTTCCCAACCAGGGATCAAACCTGCACCTGCTGCATTGAAAAGCGGATTCTTAACCAATGGACCACCAGGGACATCCTTGGCTTTCCCTCCTGAGCCTCAGTTTCCCCATCTGTAACATGAGAAGGGTTGGGCCAGGGGAATCTCTGGGTCATCTCGACTCAGGGACCTTGAAATCTCTTCCAGGAAGTGAAAGAGTAGTCGGGACTGGGCTGTGGGAGAGGGGTGGTTTAATGATTAAGCAAAGGGCAGAGATGTGTGGGGGGTGAAGCCCCTGGACGCTCTTGGAGTGCCCCAGCCAGGCTGAAGGAAAAACCCAGAGCGGGAAGCGAGCTCACCAGGCTGCAGCCCCAAACACCAAACAAAGATGGGACCCGCATGCCAGACCCAGGAATGGAGGGTGAGGGGAGGGAAACGGAGACTCACTGACTGCTCCTTAACCTCAGAAGAAGAACAGGATAGCAGCTGAGACTGGCTCTGCTCCTCCTCAGTTCCAGGCTCCATTTTAAGCACTTTCTATATCTTAACGTGTTTGAGTCCCATGAGACAGGTACTATTATTAAACCGATTTCATGGATATGGAAACTGAGGTACAGGGAGGTTATATAAGTTGGCTAAGACTGAGCTGGGACACGGACTAAGCCAGCGTGGCCCTTGAGCTGTTCTCTTGAAGCATCAACGATGAAAACTCATTTAATGAGAGCAGCCAGTGTGTACCGGGCCCTCTGCTAGCTTCCATTCATTGTAACAGCCTCTTTACGAGGAAACGTTTTGATTAATCATGTTTTACAGATGAGGAAATAAAGGCCCAGAGCGATGAAGAGCTCCCCGGAAAGTGGCTGAACTGGAAATCTGACCCAAATCTGAGTCTAGGGCCTGTGGGCGCCCCTGCTAGGCCATCAGTCTGGATAGGACTTCTCCCCAGAAACCCCAAGGGGGTCCGAAAGCTGGTGTCTGAAGGAAGACACACCCGTGGCGGTGTGGAATGTGACAAACGCCCTCCAGGCCCCACTCCGGGGCCAGAGAAGAGGGAGTCAGGGAGTCAGGAGCTGGCAGAGAGCCTGGACACACTAGCTGCTCATTAAATGACTCTTCGTCATCGACACTTCAGGAGAACAGCTCAAGGGCCACGCTCTCTTAGTCCATGTCCCATGACCCAGTCAGGTGGGTCGTGGGGACACCCCCTGAAAGGAGGCTTGGGCGCTCCAGAGAGCTGCTGTGGGCTTCATGGGGCCTCGGGGTTGAGGGGGAAGGTCCCTTTATTGAGCAGCTGCGGAGTCCCACGCACCACACTGGATTCTTGTCTTTCTTGTCACCTGTGACGCAGGTGCCATCAACGAGCATCCTCATTTCACAGAGGAAGAAACTAAGGCTCAGACAAACGGAGTCACCGGTCCAGTACGACTTGACTTAGCGGGAGTCAAGCTCAGGTCCACGGGTCTCAAAGCCAGTGCCTCTTCCACAGAGTGCACTCTCCCATCCGAGCTCAAGCGCTCAGCCCACAGCCATTCCACGGCAGGCACACCCGGAGCGGAAGCCCACCCTGTGCCCTCCTACCTCACTCCCGGGCCCTCAATGGGTTAACTTCCCTGAGGCCCCGGCCGTCCCTGTCAGTCTCCCACCCTCTCCCTCGCATTATGAGGACCAGACCTGCTCCTTGCTCCGGGCAGCTGACGGGTTCTCTGCTCAGTGGTTCGTGCTCCAGATATTAAATTACTCATAAAATATTTGGCCTGTCCCCAAAGCGACTGCCGCCTCCTCCCCGCGCCCGCTGCTCACCTCCCACTACAAGGTCAAGTTCTTCAGTGGGGGGTGGGGGTAGGGAGGAGGAGGCACTCAGAATATGAACCAAACTTCATCTGACATTAGCCTACAGTGGGTGTCAGAGAGCCCAGGAATGACGGTTGGATTTTCCAGAGAAAGAGAACCCATCTGTGACCACCTCCCGCATCATTCTGGGTTCCCCAAACCTGACCTGAGCTGGGGACTGCTCCCCCAAACCCTGATCCTGCCGGTTATGAAGAATTCAGAACTCCTGACTTCCCCAAGGCCCTCAGGACAAGGCCAAGGGTGACCTGGAATAGGTTCCCATTGTTTGAGGGGCTAGTGGTCTCTCCTTGCCTCCTTCCTCCCCCCAACTCGGTTGTCATGGCAACTGCAGTGAGGGGCGGGGGCTGGACGGCTCAGCGCCTGGCCAGGCTACCCAGCATGCTTCGCTTTCACCCAGTTTTCTCCCTCGCGGCCCTTCGGGCGGACAGGGGGCGGGGCCGGCTCTGCCCTGTCACCCACCCGCCGAGGGTGCACCCGCCAGGGCCCCCACCTCCGAGGCGGGAGGCTTTCCCGCACAGCTCTCAGGCCTGGGACTTTCAGGAAGATGGGTTTGACAGAGAATGATACGGGGGCTCTTTCAGGAGCCCCCTGGAATTAATGAAGTCAGTTAAGCCCTGGGATTAGAAGGTCGGGGTCATGGGTACAGCCCCTGTTTGCAGAGCATCTCACCCCACCCCTGTCTCCCACCAGCTGTTTCACAAATGCCAAATGCTGGTCGTCTAGGGAACTGGAGAAGCTGTGGGGATAGGGTCCAGCAAGCCCCTCTCCCAAGCACCCACAGTCACAGTCCTCGGGGCCAGAGCCTGCAGCCTGGACTTTGGGAGCCTTGCCTCACTCCTTCCTGTCTAACAGAGGACACTATTTCGTAATTAGTAAGGCCTGTTTTAGCAAGTGCTCATCACCCTGGCCTGGGGTTTCATAAATTCAGCACCCAAACAAACTGGGTGTGGCCTCCGTCGCGGCTCCCCCTGTGGGCACACTGCCGCCAGGTGGCAGCATGGGGAGCCCAGGTGCTTTTCCAGTTCACATCCTTCTACCACAACCTATTAAATGTAATCTCTCTCTCTCTCTTTTTTAACCTTTATATTAAGGTTACAGAAAGTGAAAAATGTTAGTTACTCAGTCGTGTCCAACTCTTTGGAACCCCATGGACTGTAGCCCGCCAAGCTCCTTTGTCCATGGGATTTCACCAGGCAAGAATACTGGAGTGGGTTGCCATTTCCTTCTCCAGGGGATCTTCCTGCCCCAGGAATGGATCCTGGGTCCCCTGCATTGCAGGCAGATTCATTACTCTCTGAGCCACTAGAGAAGGTTACAGGGATTTATCAATAGCTGAAATTCAGCAGACTTTAAACAAACGCTACATTTTGGCAGTAGACAGCACAGACTCTGGGAGAACTAAACTGCCTAAATTCAAATCCTGGCTCGGCCACTCGCTTGCTGTATATCCTCAGGCAAGTTACTTACTCTCTCTGTACTTCTGTTCTTTCTCAGCAAATGGAGATGGTAAAAATTATCTCCCTCATAAGGCTGTTTCGGGGGCTTAATGAGTTAACACACACAAAGTGCTTAAAACAGTGCCTGGTGCGGCATTAAGCTCTTAAAAAAATGTCGGTTATTAATATTTAAAGATGATGCATGAGAGCAAAGTTTCAAAAGTAATTTGCATCCTGAGATACACAGGCCTATCTTTCTCCGCTTGGTCTTTTATCTGCTGATTCGTTTCAGGGCTGCACTGTTTAGACACCCATAATCTGTCCTGCTGCTGCCTCCAGCTCCCTCAGCCCTGCATTCAAGCCCGTATCCTCATGTTTTACCTCCTAAGTGTCCGTGGCAACCGTGCTCCCCCACTCCCGCTTCCTGCCACCTTGATCTCACCCCTACACCTCTCCAACTGTCCCCTGCTTCTCGTTCTGCTCCCTGAGCACCCAGCCTCAGTGCAGCCACAGCAACTTTCCTAAAGCCAGTCACCCCTGCTCACACGCCAGCACCTGCAGGTGAAGTCCAGCTCTTCATAACCGAGCCTTTCTCCCCCGCCTCTCACTCCAGCCTCGTCTTCCTCCCCCCACCACCATCAGAATGGGGTGCTCTTGCCCTAGCAGTCCCCTGGCAGTGCCCTCAAGGCTTTGGGCACTCTCAGGCTCCATAGCCCGGGCAGGAGCTTGTCCTCACCCCCCATATCCTCCTCCCCCAGCCCCCACTCCCACCCGCCCTCGCCCTGTCTGCCTAGCTCCCGCCTGCTAAGACTCAAGATTTGGCAGCTGTCCCTCTTTCTCTGAGCAGCCCCTCCTGATGCCTCTGCAGCCTCCAGTCAGGGTGGAGACACTTCTTCGGATGCCCTGAACCTTTTACATGCCGGTCGGGGTCTCCTGTGGTCCATCAGTATCCCTAGAAGATGCCTCAGTACAGCAGGTCCTCTGTGAACCTCTGCGGAACACATGCAGGATGGCTACTCTGTCCTAGTCAGCCTGCAAGGTCTTCTTCCGAGGTCCTCTTCCCCACCGTCTCTGTTCCAGTCCCTTCTATTCATCTTCCAGGCCCTGGCACCCCGTTTCAGCCCTGCATGAACTATTTCACTCCCTCCTCCAGCAGGCCATCACAATGGGCCTGAACGCAACACCTAGAACTCTAGGGCTGAACCCCCAGGCCCTAGAGCAGCATGCAGCACACACTCAGATCTCAAAACACGTGTTGCAAGAAGGAACAAGCAGACGAGCAGGATTATAGTCTAGACCAGTGGTCTCATCCAAGGTGATTTTGCCCCTGGAGGACTTCTGGCAATGTCTGGAGACATTTTTATTTGTCATAGCAGTGGGGAAGGGGTGTTAGTGCAGAGAGAGGCCAAGGAAACAGTTAAACGTCCTACCATTTTCTCAGGACAGCCCCCACACCAAGGAATTAGATGTCCCAACATGTCAGTTTTGAGAGCCCCTTGGATAGCGAGGGAGTCACACCAGTCCATCCTAAAGGAGATCAGCCCTGAATATTATTGGAAGGGCTGATGCTGAAGCTCCAATAATTTGGCCACCTGATGCAAAGAGCCGAGTCGCTGGAAAAGACCCTGATGCCGGGAAAGACTGAAGACAAAAGGAGAAGGGGGCAGCAGAGTGTGAGACGGTTGGGTGGCATCACTGACTCAGTGGACATAAGTTTGAGCAAACTGCGGGATATAGTGAAGGACAGGGAAGCCTGGCGTGCTGCAGTCCATGGGGCTGCAAAGAGTCAAATACAGTTGGGCAACTGAACAACAACAACACGTCAGTAGTGCCCAAACTGAGAAACCCAGGTCTAGAGCTTGTTACATACAAATCTGTCCCCCTGAATACACTGAGAACCCTCAGAGCAGAATCTCAGCTTACTTCTCTGTCTGCTCAGCACCCACCAGAGAGGAGGCACTCAATCAACAATGTTTTAAATTGATTAACTAATTTCTTTATTTGGTTGCACCTGGTCTGAGTTGTGGCACACGGGATCTTTCCCCGTGGCATCTAAACTCAGTTGCAGCCATGTGGGATCTGGTTCCCTGACCTGGGATGGAACCTGGGCCCTCTGCATTGGCAACACGGAGTCTTAGCCACCGGTCTGCCAGAGAAGCCCCAACAATTATCTTTTTAAGTAAACTCACTGGCAAGATCACTCCTGTCCTTTTCTCTGCCCAGCTACCACCTCTCACTTGGAGCCTGGCCTCAAATGAGGCTATTCCTGGGTCTCCAGGCTTCAGTTTGCTACGTCCCGCCAGTTTCTCTTGGCCTCAGCCTTCCTTTTCTCCGGTCCTCCTGGTCCACACAGTCACTTGGAATAAGCAAGCAAGAAAGGGATGCCACATTTTCAAGATCACAGGGAGTTTTGCCAGGCGATGGGAGTCCTGGAAGCAAAGCCTGGTTGGCCATCAAAATCTGGGCCTGGCCCCCTCCAGACTGCCTGAGGCATCTCCCCAGTGAGCCCCTAGGGTGCAGCCTGTAGCTCAGAACTTCCTGCCCTGCTTGGAGCCTGGGTGCTCCCAGCCCTTCTGCTCACACGGGGGGGTGCAGACATCTCCAAGGGCGCAGCAGCGACCCCCTGCTGCACCCCTAGAGGCGGCCAAATAAGCAGCCTTTGTGGTACGGCCGTGGCCGCCGTGGGGAGCAGCACAAAGGGTGGGAAGAAAGGCGCCAATCCTCTTAGGACCCGCTGCGCGCTTTCCCACTGGGATCCATCTGCTCCCGGGGAGCCGGGCAGAGCCGAAGCCTGGCCCGCCGCAGAAAGCAAGCAAAAGCTGCCGGGGAATAAAAGCCAGGCCCGGCCAGCCCAGATCCTCATGGCAAACACAAGCCTGGCCTGGGGCCTGGGAGGGGGCAAGGCTGATCCCAGGGGGAGAACACAGTTAAAAGCACCGCCCCAGGAGGGGGACCCTGGGCTAATCCCCTCCTGCCCCGCGCCTTCCCTTCCCACACCCCTGTGCCTGGCTGGGACAAGGGATGGGAGGGGGAGGGACTGGGTCCTCTCCAGGGTCCTCTCTCCAGCTCCAGGCCCTCTGTGGACCCCTTTACGTGCACCTCTTATCTTTTCCTTGAAGCACCCCATTTTCTGAGTGAGCTCAGCTAGGCTAAGTCACCCAGCTGCTTCATGGCAGAGCTGGGATCTCAGCTCTGGGCTGAATCTAAACTCATTCACCCAGGTGGCTCTGAAGTTTGCCGAGCCTCTCTGAGCCAGGGCTCTACGACCATCTCCATTTCTTACTGAAGCCCTTGGACACATGGGGAAACTTTGGCCCGGAAGCAGAAGGTGATTTACCCAAGGCCACAGACCAGGTAGAGCATCCCTGGTGGCTCAGGTGGTAAAGAATCTGCCTTCAATGTGAGAGACCCGGGTTCGATCCCTGGGTTGGGAAGATCCCCTGGAGAAGGGAATGGCTACCCACTCCATTCCTCTTGCCCGGAGAACTCCATGGACAGGAAACGCTGGCAGGTTATAGTCCGTGGGGTCTCAAAGACTTGAGCACGACCAAGCAACTTTGACTTTAACTTCACCATCACAGACCAGTCAAAGTCCGAGCTCCATTCTGCTTTCTGGCCCCAACCCTCATAACTTTCTCTGTGCGACCTTGGACAAATCAGCATCTATGATCCTCAAGATCTTCATCTGGAAAATGGCCATAACAGTAACTACCTCATAGGGCTGTTGCAAGCATTCAGTTGATTAAGTCATAGTCATTTTAAAATTCATTTTCAAATATCTATTTATTTGGCTGAATCAGATCTTGCTTGCAGCACGTGGGATCTTGCTTGCAGCAGGTAGGATGTTTCTTTGAGGTCTACAGACTCTCCAGGTGCAGCAGGCTGGCCCAGTCAACCCATGGCATGTGGATCCTAGCTCCCCAACCAGGAATCGAACCTGCATCCCCTGCATTGCAAGGCGGATTCTGGACCACCAGGGAAGTCCCGTTACAGTCGTTTAGAATGCCAAGTTCATGTTTACATGCTAAGTTGCTTCAGTCGTGTCCAACTCTTTGCAACACTTTGGACTGTAGCCCACCAGGTTCCTCTGTCCATGAAACTTTCTAGGCAAGAATACTGGAGTAGGTTGCCATCTCCTCCTCCAGGGGACTTTCCCAACCCAGGGACTGAACACATGTCTACATGCACTGCAGGAAGATTCTTTACTGCTGAGCCATCAGGTAAGCCCATTTCAAAGTGTAGACAGATAGTATTTGTCCCATCTTACTTATAAAGAAACCGAGGTTCAGAGTGAAGGGGTGACTGGCTTAAGGATAGTAGCTGAATGGGGACCTGAATTCACCTCTCTGACTGCTCTTCCTATAGTCCAGGGTTGGGGTGCTGCTGGGGAAGAGTGGGCTTTAGACTCAGCAGGCCTGACTCTGCCACCTTCTGGCTTCTAACCTCAGGCTCCTTACAACTTAACGCGGGCTGGCCACGTTACCCTTGGAGCCTTCCTTTCCTCCTCTTTAAACGGGCATTTGTGAAGAGGGTAATTCTGAGGGTTTGATAAGATAATCAATTAAAACTCAAGCTCAAGCCTGGCACATAGTAGGTGGCCAATTATGGTATTAGATAGCCCAGAGCAGAATAGACCCCAGAACAGGAAGAGGAGGAAACGGTGAGTTTCCGTCTATGAATGGCTGGCCCCAAACACTCATTTTTTCCATGGTTGGGGTTTGTCTGGCAAAGTAAGGAAGGGTCAGGGACCAGCAGGAGGGAGGCAGCAGCTGGGGCCTAGGTTGAACCCCTTCCAGGGAGGGGAACTACAAACCAGTTGCCCCTGTCCCCCACACCCCATGTGATGCCCAGAGCCTGGGTGTAGTGGAATTCAGAATATCAGAATCCAGATGCCATCTCCTACACATACACACACACACACACACACACACACACACACACACACACACACAGGCCAACTCTGACCCCCTTACAGGTGCCTAAACTGAGGCTCAGGAAGGAGGCTGGGACCTCCCTAAAGATCACCCAGCCACTGATCATAGCCCAGGCCCCAGCCACCCTGTCCCCTCCCTCGAGGGGCTCTGGCCCTGAATTCCCACCAGCCTCCCTCCCTGCCCTGCCCACCAAGGAGCCACGCAGTGTGCCAGGTGGCCTGAGTGAGCCCTCCGCCCCTTCTAGACCCAGGACCTGGAAGCAGCTGGACTCCTCTCGGAAGAGCTAAGTGAGCCCACAGCTTTCTCCTCTCTCTCCTCCAGCCTCCTACGCCCTCCCTCTTATCTTTTCTGCACTTGCTCTCTGTTTCTCAGTCTCTTTTTCTTCCTGAGCACCTCTTCTCATGCTCATACTGTCTCTCTGCATTGGTCTCCCTGGCCCCGCCCCAGCCGTGGACACACTTTCCCCTCTGTGCGTCCCTCTCCAGGCACCAGGGGCTCTCCTGGGGGCTTCCCCATTGACAGTGTCCCCGCTCTGGGGCCTGGGGTGATGGTCAGGGCCAGCTCACCATCCAGGCCAGGTCCAGCTCTGTCACCAGGTCCAGGTGATCCCTGTCCCCCCAGGAGCCTCCGTCTCTCTCTGCGCGCACGGCCAGGGCGCAGGATGGACATGGCCCCATGCACGTTCCCGTCCCCACGAACCGGAGTCACGGAGTGACTTGAGGAGCTTCGTAAGAACTTTACTCACCTTTGAAAATGGTTCCTCCTCCAAACCTTGTCTCTCCCACCCCTCCCCCCACAAACCTCCCCAGAACTGGGTCATTGGGCCCCCCAGCGACCCCCGTTTCAGCCCTCTGGTCAACCCCTGCTCAGAGCTCTCAGACTGTCCCCTGCAGAGCAGGGTGGGCCTGTGGATTCCGAATCGGATTCACCCTAAGGGGTCATCAGATGACCACAGCATTCATTCCTAGTTAACTTTTGGCTGTGAGGTCACCGGGAGTCAGACAACCTGGGTTCAAGTCCCTCCTCTGTCCCGTAACTGGCTAAGGGTGCTAGGCACGTGACTTTTCTTCTCTAGGGCTTATTTTTCTTCATCAGTGAGTGGGACATAAACTACGGATTTGTAGTTGAAGTTTAAGAAAGGGACGTTACTAAAGAAACCGGGGCTCGGGGGTCATGTGGCTGAATCCGTGGATTGCCTCATTTACATACAACAGAATGTTTGCTCTGCAAGGGCCCTTTGTGCTTTTGGGGAAACTGAGGCTGGGAGAAGGGAGGCCACCTGCCAAGGGTCCGACAGCGAGAGAGAGGCAGCAGTGCGCGGGCTCGAATTCTGGCCTGGCTCTCAGCAGTTACTCGGTGCAGATTATCAAAGACAGCCGATTCCAGAAGGGAGATCAAAGGGCTGCTTCTTTATTCACAAAGAGAGATCCTCATTAAAACATGGCCAACGGCTGAGGCAGCCAGGGAGACAGGCCACGTATGCACAAAAAGAGAATTAATGATCCCAGGCAGATGGCGCCAAGCGGCAAGGGAGCCGTTCAGAGAGTCTGAGCTGGGGAGAGCTCCGGCCAGCACAGAGGTGGTCTGGGAGGGCTTCCTGCAGGAGGAAGGGACTCAGACCAGACCTGTGGGAAAAGACTGGATGTCCCAGGAGAGTTACAGCTGCTACTCATTGAGCACTTACTGTGTTCCAGGCACTGAAAGGATGAGACTCCTATACCCATTTTCCAGAGGAGAAAACTGAGAGGGAAGGGGCCTAAGCGATGTCATAGGGCAAGCCAGGGCCAGATTTTAAACCATGTCTGGGCTCCCCACACCTCCAAGCTCATCACCACCGTGTTGCGCTGCCCACATAGGAACAGTACGTGTACATGTGTGTCTCTGGGGATAAGAAGGGAATGAGGACATGGCCTGTCCCGGAACAATTTGTCAAAAGCCAAAAGTCTAGGAAGTGGGGGTGGAAGGGCCTGCTAGAACAGCATATTAGGGCCAGTCTGAGACAAGGTGCTTTGAAAGTGCTGGTTGAAGTGTTCAGCAATTACCCATTCTTTGATTTGACCAAATATTTCATGAGCGTCTGCTATGCAACAGATATTGTTCCAAACGCTAGGGGCACAGCAGTGACAAAAATAGACACTGCATGGTCTCGTGGAACTGATCCCTTGGGGGGAAGGATGGAGAATAAACACATAAATAAATAAAATCATTTCAGATGGTGTATTAGTCTCCCAGGGCTGCTGCAACAAACTGCCACAAACTGGGTGACTTCAGACAACATAAATTTATCATCTCAGAGTTCTGGAAGCCAGAAGTCTGAAATCAAAGTGTGGCAGGACGCTGAGTCTTCCGAAGACTCTAGGAAAGAATCCTTTCTTGTCTCTTCCAGCTCCTGGTGGCACCTGGCATTTCTTGGTTCAAGACTGCATCAGTCCAATCTACCTCTGTCCTCATGTGACCCCTTCTCAGTGCCCTCTCCTCTTCTTTTAACGATTCATCCCATTTTACAGAGGAGGAAACTGAGGCTCAGAGAAGAAAAATAACTCACGGGAGGTCACCCAGCCAGGGGGTGAGGAGCCAAGTCCAACTGATCCTCAAGGGCTAATGTGGGGACCCCCAACATTGTACTACATGTTGGGGGGCTTGGCACTCATTACTTCTATAGGAGGAAGGCTCTTAACTCCAGGGGTGTCCACCCTGGGGGAAAGGGCTCTCACCTCTGTAAAGTCCAGCCCCTTGCTCTGGCAGCAGCCCCGTGCTTTTCCTTTGGGGATGCCCGGGTTCCTCACACTATCTGGGCACTTTGAGAGGGATTCATCCATCTCACCTCCCACTCTAAGCTGTGAGTACACAGCCCAGGCCTGGCCAATGAACATAAGCCATTCTCCTTATGGCAGCAGTGATTGGTTCAGAAATGGGTGTGTGGCTCAGGTCAGGCCAATGAGAATCTACCCAGGAATTGCGTGGTTGCTTACTGGGGAAAAGGAGCCATCTTGCTACTGGGCTTGCCATGCAGGAAGCCATCTTGCCAACACGTGGGCAGAGGACTTGGGGATCAAGTGCTTGAGGAGGGAAACAGAGGGAAGAGACTGGTGACTGGCGGCGTAGTTGGAGGGCCTGGATCCAGCCCTACGGGATACCGCTAGCACATGCGCAGTGCTCACCGCCCCCCCCACACCGGTTGCCTGTGAAAGGACCAGAGCCACCTGGGACTGGTGTTCTTGCAACCCAGATCAGACATAAGAGAACTCCCAGAACGGTATCAGAGCGCAGGACTGAGGTCGGGTCTGTGGCTTGATGTGGAAGAGCCCACATTGCAGTCCTCTGGCCTAGAACCTGCCTCTACCTGGCAGGCTGTCCAGACTGTCAAAACACAGCAGAGCATCTTTGGGTACCTTTCTTACTGAAGCCCTGAACGTGCCGCTCCCCTGAATCTCCCCCCATCTAGGCACCTTGTGCACCCCCCTAGAACTCCCACCCAGCTCCTGGGCATCCAGCCACCCGCTCCTCCCATGTCCCCAGTTCCCCTCTGGGCTGAGCCCTCGCTAAGCCTCTCCTTGGCTGCTCCTCCTTGGAGCTGGCTTGGATTACAGTGTTTGCTCAGCAAGGCTGGGAGGAGACAGATTCCCACCCCCATCAATTGGCTCCTGCCGAGCTAGTGCACAGCCTGCAGGCCACACACCCCTTCCCGGCTCCCTGTTGGTCTCACAGCAGTGGGGGGCGGGGGGCAGTGCACCCACCTCGGGGACCTTCCCGGGTCCTGGCAGCCCTGTGCTCAGTGATGGGCTCCCTTCCTGACCAAGTCATCCCCTCCGCAGCCCAGGAGCCAGTCTCTGGGTGCTGCACGTGGGGTCCACAGACATTTCACACTCAAGTAGTTCCAGACACGATTTACCATCTCCTCCCCAAACTCTCCTCCACCAGAGCCTGGGCTTGGCATTCAGGTACCTGAGCTGAGGATGGGGCTGGGGCTGGAGCTGGGGCTGGAGCCTGCCTCCTAGCCCTGCAGCCAAAACCACGCCCCTGGCCCCACCTCTCAGCCCCACCAACACCCCTGGAGCCTGCCCCTCCCCTTCAGGCCCCATGGCAGCTCAAAACCCAGCCTCCAGGGCCCACTCAGCCAATTCACCCTCCTCACCTCGGGCTCTCGGGAGCCCCTTTCAGAGAGTTGACGAGGTTGACATTTTTTTCATGAAAATAAGCCAATCATAATGAGTAAAAGCAGAGACCTTACTTTGCCAGCAAAGGTTCGTCTAGTCAAAGCTATGGTTTTTCCAGTAGTCATGTATGGATGTGAGAGCTAGACTATAAAGAAAGCTGAGTGCCAAAGAACGGATGCTTTTGAACTGTGGTGTTGGAAAAGACTCTTCAGAGTCCCTTGGACTTGCAAGATCAAACCAGTCCATCCTAAAGGAAATCAGTCCTGAATATTCACTGGAAGGACTGATGTTGAAGCTGAAACTCCAACAGTTTGGCCACCTCATGTGAAGCACTGAGTCATTGGAAAAGACCCCGATGCTGGGAAACATTGAGGGCAGGAGGAGAAGGGGACGACAGAGGATGTGATGGTTGGATGGCATCACCAACTCGATGGACGTGAGTTTGAGTGAACTCCGGGAGTCGGTGATGGACAGGGAGGCCTGGCGTGCTGCAGCCCATGGGGTCGTAAAGAGTCAGACACAACTGAGCAACTAAACTGAACTGAACCTACTGAGATCTGTGGACTTCTCTGGTGGAGCAGTGGATGAGTCTGCCTGCCAGTGTAGAGGACACAGGTTCAATCCCTGGCCCAGAAGGTTCCCTGTGCCACGAAGCAACGAGCCCCCTGCGCCACATCTACTGAGCCCGTGCCCTAGGGCCTGTGAGCCACAACTGCTGAACCTGTGTGGTGCAAAAGACCAAGGGCCTAGAGCCTGTTCTCCACAACAGGAGAAGCCACCGCAGTGAGAAGCCTGAGCACCACAGTGAGGAATCACCCCAGCTCGAGCAGCTAGAGAAAGCCCGCACGGAGCAACGAAGATCCAGCACAGCCAAGAAATAAAATAAACAAGTTTTTTTGAAAAAGCAAAGACATCACAAGACAAAGAAAAAGAATTCTGCAAAAATGTAAAAATGACACACTCTGCCCACTAAATGTTTCTATTTTGGAAAATACAGTTATCTTTCATTAAAAAGTGTATTATTTATTTTAACATGTGATGAGTTTATTACCATTACTTTGAAATGAAATAATAAATATGTTTTAAGTCTTCTCAGTCTGCTGGACGGAATCCAAACTGTGTTGCCTGTTGAAAGTTCCCTGAAGGTTGTATTCCCTCTTTTGTCTCCAGATCTCTGCCCATGCTATTGCCCCCCAAAACCCTCTTTTTCCTCCTTAACCTATTGTCTCAGGATCAGAGCCAGGTCTCACTTCCTCCAGGAAGCCTGCCCTGATGCCTCTGGTCTCCTCTGCGCTCCCACCACTCTCATGCTGCCCCCATTCAGAGCTCTGTTCAGGTTTGCCTTGGTGCATCTCCCTTACCAGAGTGCACGCTGCTCCCTCATCTCTGTACACCCCACCCCTGGCACAGAGCCTGGCACTTGGTAGGTGCTTAGTGAATTTTGCAGCTAAATGAAAAGCCTGTGGCAGGTGGACAGATATTATTGGTGAGTTCGGAATTCCTCCGTAGGACAAGTCTAAAGGTGGCTGTCTTGCTGGAAGGCATTTCCAAAGGTGGCTAGGGGGTCTGTCTAAGGTGGAGTGGTTCTTACAGGGTGAGCTATTTAAGCTCCGTGAGCCTCCATTTCTTATTTGTGAGATGGTGTTAGGGCTTCTCCTGTGGCTCAGTGGGAAAGAATCTGCCTGCAGTGCAGGAGACGCAGATTTGATCCCTGGGTCAGGAAGATCCCCTGCAGTAGGGCATGACCACCCACTCCAGGATTCTTGCCTGGAGATCCCATGGAGAGAGGACCCTAGTGGGGGACAGTCCATAGGGTGGCAAAGAGTTGGACACGACTGAAGCGACTTAGCACGCATACATGCATGAGATGGTGTTAAAGACAAGACCTCCCCTCTATTTCACAGAAATGTCTTGTAAATCATAAGGGGCTATGCACATGTAAGATTTTCATTATAATAGAAATAGGAAGGAACTTGGAGACAGCAGGTAACCTTAATCTTAGAGCTGAGGAAGATCTAAGCAATTGACTCATTCAAGCTCCTCAATCACAGGTGAGAAGACTGCGGTCTGGATGGGAGGACTTACTTGCTGTGGACAGGAGGATCATCTTCTAATCTCCATTCCTAACCCTGAATCTCCCTCTTTCAATGCAAGGGGCCCCAGAATCATGGGAAATTTCCTCACCTGGAATCACCTACTTGGTTACCATTCTGGTCTGCCCCTAATTTTCTTGTGGAAGAAGCTCTTCCCCTGTTTTCATAGCTGTGAAAGTAAAGGGCTGGATAGACTAGCTCCAAAACATGTTTCAGTGTAACTGATCAGTAAGGAAAACAGGTCCAACATCTTACAAAGAAACATAAATTAAAACAGCAAAATAAAAAGCAATAATACCCAGTGTCAGGAGGCATGAACTGAAATGAGCAATCTTGATACTTTTGAGGCACTGTTAGTACCGTCAAATCCTACAGACAAAGTCTTTTAAATATGATGTGCATACCCTTTGGCCTAGAAAACTCCACTTCTAGGATTTTATTGTAAGGAAACAATGAAAACACTGAATGCTGTTCATTGTTTATAATAAAGAGAGAAAGAGGGAGACAGGCAGAGATAGGTGTCAAAGGACACTGCTGCTGCTGTTGCTGCTGCTGAGTCGCTTCAGTCGTGTCTGACTCTGTGCGACCCCAGAGACGGCAGCCCACCAGGCTCCCCCGTCCCTGGGCTTCTCCAGGCAAGAACACTGGAGTGGGCTGCCATTTCCTTCCCCAGTGCATGAAAGTGAAAAGTGAAAGTGAAGTTGCTAGTTGTGTCTGACTCTTAGCGACCCCATGGACTGTAGCCCACCAGGCTCCTCCATCCAGGGGATTTTCCAGGCAAGAACACTGGAGTGGGGTGCCATTTCCTTCTCCACAAAGGACACTGGCAATTGCCAAAGATATACACGATGGAATAACCTCTTCTGTAACCAGAAGGAATAACCTTCTGTAACCACTCACACTGATCATACACAGTGCACATATGACGCAGAGAAATGCCGACTGGGGAAAGCAGATGATAAACAATAGGGAGCACACTCCCATTAGTGTTGTTGCTTTAAAATGTATGTTAAAAAACAAGCAATATATTCACTAAATGTTAAAGATGGTTATTATTGGGTTCTGGGATTAAGGGTGATTCAAAAGCTTGTATCCTTTTAGGGTTGTTTCTTGGTGAGTATGTATTACTTATAAAATAGAATACAGTTCCTTTCAGCTCTGAAATTCTAGACTACGGGGCCCCTCCCTGGTTGTGTCCCCATTAACATTAACTTATCCCGCTCAGCCCTGGTGTGAATCATGGAAAACAAGAGTAACAGGCAACCGAAGAGGGATGGGGGTTTGATGTGGAAATGCTGTGAACCTTTGGGCAGGACATGAGAAATAGAAGTTGCCCGAGTGTGTCATTCATGAGAAGACCCTTCTGTGACTGCAGAGGCAGGAAGCCAGGTGTCAGAGGAGACAGGAGTGTGTCCCCAGGGTGTGAAGTGGGACTTGGAGCAGGGCCAGGGGGACAGAGGGCGGCTGCCCAGCTGGACGGCCAGTCCCAACACGGAGAATTCCAACCACCAGAGCATTCCAGGCCAATGTGGCTGCAGAGCCTTCAGAGCATGGCTGCCCCATCTCCCCTTTCCATACTTGAGGAGATGCAGGTCCAGCAAAGCAAATCAGAAATGCCTTTAGGAGCAAGTTCAACTACACGTATTTGTTCCTACCTTCCCTCTACTTTCTTTACCTAACTACATAAGGCAATAAAAACTGTATTTATGAAATCTATACAGAAAAATGTAAGATGAAGTGAGATAATAAAATAATCACCTGAATCCACAAAAAGCAAGACATGCCTTTAGAGACGACTGAGCTACTTACTGCTCTCAAACGGCCTATTGCAGAAGACCGTTTGGCTTTTAAAACTTCCAGTTCACTTCCAATCCATCGCAGACTGAACCTTTTATAAAAGACAGTAAAAATAA
>SJYA01000229.1:409478-474362 GCA_006410615.1 Neotragus moschatus
GGGACTGGGGGGATGAGGGGAAAGGGGGATGGGGAGCTGTTTAAAGGACACAGAGTTACCATTTTGCAAGATGAAAATCTACAAGAGATTTGTTTCACAACCCTGTGAATATACTTCACACTACTGAACTGTTCATTTAAAAATGGTTAAGATGGTAAATTTTATGCTATGATTTTTTTTTTACCACAATAAAAAAAAGTCTCATAACTTGCAGGGCTATAGATGCCGATACATAAAGTTCTATTCTGAAGTGACAGTTGATGTTTCATAAAGCAACAGCACTAAACCTGTGCAGGAAATGGGAGAAACATACTGTATTTGTCTTAGAACATTTTATAAAATAATTACAAAAAGATGAATGACTCCGAAAATGAACCTGAGATCGGATCCAGCAGCAACGCTAGACAGGGATGGAAGTCTGGCAGCACCCTCCGCTTCTGCACAACTCACACACCAGCCACGGTCCACCAGGCCACACCCGAGTCATCTGGAGGCCTGCGTCTCACAACGCAAACAGTTTATTGAGGAAACCTGGAGCCTCGGTCAACTGTCACAGCACACTCCCGTGACTGTTTGGGCCCTGACACTGTTCAGGCCCCAAGGAAGGAAGGGAAATGCTGTTCATCCTTTGCTGTGTCCTCAACACAAAACTTGACTGCCTCCAAATCCACCGGCGCTTGTGGAGTGTATGGGTGCTGACAATGCCGATGAGCCCTGCTTTGGAGGACAGGGAGGCTTTGTACAGTGCAGGACAAGCCTCTGCTCAGGAGCCTCCCTGGTGGTCCAGTGGCTGAGGCTCCCAAAATAGGGGCCCAAGTCCAATCCCTGGTCAGGGAACTAGATCCCACACTCTGCAACCAAGAGCTCACACGCCACGGTGAAGATTCCAGGAGCTACAGTGAGGGCTGAAGATCCCATGTGCCATAGCTAAGACCCAGTGCAGCCAAGGAAATAAATATATTTTTTTAATGAAAGAAAAGCCCTTGCTCTTTGTTAAAAGAAAAGACAAATCAGTTGACTTGTTAGATCCTTCCTCTTAGCACTGCTGCTGCTGCTAAGTCACTTTAGTCGTGTCCGATTCTGTCCGACCCCATAGACAGCAGCCCACCAGGCTCCCCCGTCCCTGGGATTCTCCAGGCAAGAACGCTGGAGTGGGTTGCCATTTCTTTCTCCAATGCATGAAAGTGAAAAGTAAAAGTGAAGTCGCTCAGTCAAGTCCAATTCTTTGCGACCCCCCATGGACTGCAGCCTACCAGGCTCCTCTGTCCATGGGATTTTCCAGGCAAGAGTACTGGAGTGGGGTGCCATCGCCTTCTCCTCTTAGCACAAACGCAGTAAATTCCCAGTGGTACCCAGCGTCCA
This sequence comes from Neotragus moschatus, assembly GCA_006410615.1. Taxonomy (NCBI): domain Eukaryota; kingdom Metazoa; phylum Chordata; class Mammalia; order Artiodactyla; family Bovidae; genus Neotragus; species Neotragus moschatus. The sequence continues at coordinate 410,841 of SJYA01000229.1, forward strand.
TTCCCTTGCCTCTTTTCGTGTTCCAGTCTGTGGCTCCAGAGGTACTCAGAAGAAGCGTATATAATCCAAAAGAGTCACACAGGGCAGCTGGGGAACATTTTGCAATATCAAATAATCCGTATTTAAAGCTGGTCTGGATGTAACAAGCTGAGAGCGTGACACCGATCACTTACCTGAGTGTTAGATCTAGATATTGCTTTAAGAGACAGAAAAATTCAAGATATATGTGATACAATTTATATGAAGAACTTAAGAGGGTTTGTAAATTTTCCACAATCATCATAACTTATCTATGCAATCCCGTTACCGCATTTAAGCTTGCTATGTGAAACTCGCAGCTCGTTTCCTAATCTAAATATTGCTTTGAGAGTAGTATTGACAATTTCTTCCTACATCCTCAACAGAGCAAGTGTTCACCAATTAAAATTAATTAGAAACTATCTGAGAAATACAATGACTTGAGAAAGGTTGTCTAATTTCACATGACTAGAAACAGAACAGAAATTATAAGAAAATCTTGATTATCACAACACAATTATGGATTTTTGCCGAAATAAAGGCAGGGAAAACAAATTTGACAGAATGAATGTGTAATAACTTATGAACATGTCTGTCTTTATTTTATCACTCACTCAAACATCATCAGCCCATCCAGAGACACCGGAGGCCTGTGTAATCATCGTTGCTGCTTGGCTGACTTGCACTCATGTAAAAACCATCCCTTTACGTATATTTTGTGTTTTCTTATAACGAACGTGTAGCTGCCATAATTCACTTACTATTGATTAGCTGGATTCAGAACTTTAAAATATTTAGATATACAGTGTGCAGAGCTCCATTTGTACCTTGCCCTGTACCCCACAAGTGTTTGGATGGATTTGGCCAAGGGGTCCGCCCAGGGCCACAAGTAATCCAAATGCTTTGCCTCTCCCATTCAGACATGCAATTAATGAGCACCTGCTGGGACTTCCCTGGTGATCTCCCGGCTAAGACTCCACGCTCCCAATGCAGAGGCCACAGGTTTGATCCCTGGTGGGGGAGCTAGATCGCACTTGCTGCAACTAAGAAGTTCAAGTGCCGCAACTAAAGACCCCACAAGCCACAACGAGGAGCAAAGACCTTCTGTGATACAACCAAGACCCAGCACAGCCAAATAAATACATAAATATAAATTAATTTTTTTTTTAATGAGCACTTACTGATTGCTAGGTGTGTGGATTCGGCCCAGCTGTGTAATTTATAATCCCTGTTCTTGGGAGTGTACCAGCTCCTAGTGGAGCTAGAAAGACCTGTATTTGGTCACTGGAGCGCCTCCAGGAGATGTCCGGCACGTGGTTCCACACTCACCAGCTTTTGATTCAAATGGACCGGGACTGAGGTCTTGCTTGAGTCCATTGCATCCTGACTGAGTGGCCTTAGGCAAGTGTCATCTCCTGTCTGAGCCTTGGTTTTTTCCTCCATAAAGTGGGGATGATAACAATACCTACATCCTAACGTTATGAGAGTTAAATGAGATTATGCGTGTGTTTTAGTTATCTATTACTGTGTGACAAATTATCCCCCAAACTTCATGGCTTAAAATAACAAACACTTATTACTGCCTAGGGTCTGTGGGTCCCTGGCATTGCTGGGTGGTTCTGGCTCAGGGTGTCTCGCCAGCCTGCAGTCAGAATGTTGGAGGGGCTGCATTCATCCGAAAGTTTGACTGAGGCTGGAGAATCTGCTTCCCAGCTGGCTCCTCCGTGTGGCTGTTGGCAGCAGCCTCAGACCCTTGCTGGCTACTTGCAGGAGGCCTTCGCTCCTTATCACCTGGGTGTCCCGACACGTACTTGAGTGTTCTCAACACATGGCCGCTAACTCTCCGCAGAGTGAGTGATCCAAGCGAGAGGAGAAAGCCACAGTGCTTGCTTTATGGCCAAGTCTCCGAAGACATGCATCATCACTTCTCCTTTATTGAATTAGTTAGAAGCAAGTCACTAAGCCCAGGCCACCTTAAAGAGGAGGGAATTAGTCTCCTCCTCCTGAAGGTAAGAAGAGCTTAGAATTTGGAGACATATTTTCAGACAGCATAAACCCGCTTAGCAGAGGATCTGGTAAGTAAGCGTTCGTTGTGAGTGCCATGATTATGTCCCATGTTTGTACTTCGTTTGACAGTTAGCAGGGTTCTTTGCATTCTTTGCTGCATTTAGTGTTCATAAGAACCCTGTGGTGTCATTATTCCCATCTTGCAGGTAAGGGAAAAGGCTCAGAGAGAAGTGACTTACCTAGAGTCAAGCAGACACTGGCGGCAGAGCAGGGCTGGAAGCCTGCCCGCCCTTAGGACAGCAACCGGCCTGACTACCTCTCATATGGCTTCCACACCAGATGGGAGTTCAAGCTCTGCATTCAGAAGTACCAGGAAATCTGAGAAGCCATAGAGATCTAGCAGACCATGGGCAAGGGCAGCAACTCTTCCAGGAAAAGAGGGTGGGACAGGATGGGAAGGGTCTGGCGAGCACGCAGGAGACACGGTACATGATGAGGTATGGCAGGCCTTCGAGCACGAAGTGCTGGGGATGAGGGCAGGGGAGGGGTGACAGAGAGAGACTGGGTAGGTGTCGACAGCACCAGAGGGCACACTGATGCAAGTGGGGGTGTCTGGGGATTTCGGCAGGGTGACAGGGGACTGGCTGGGCTTTGGGATGGAGTGGTGCAGCCAGTGTTTGCCTTGGAGTGGCTCCTAGGTGACAGTACCCCAGCCAAGGAGGCAGAAAATTTTGAGGACAAGTCTGGGGCTTGGACAGTTTCCCCTGTGGCCAAACTAAGTCTCTACCACCTCCAAGCTGTGTGCCACTGGGTGATCTCTAAACCTGAGTCTTTGTTTCCAGACACTAATACCCACTGAAGTCCTTTTTGTGCCCCCAATACCTAGTATCAACACAGCTATCAGAATGCCTGTGACGCCCTGTGGGGCCTAATTGTCTTCATGGGGCAGGAAAGCATAATTGTCTGGAGCTGTGCTAGCCGCTAGCCGCACATGGTTACAGTTCAGTCGCTCAGTCACGTCCAACGCTTTGCAACCCCAGGGTCTGCAGCACGCCAGGCTTCCCTGTTCTTTATCATCTCTCGGAGCTTGCTCAAACTCATGTCCATTGAGTCGATGATGCCATCCAACCATCTCATCCTCTGTCATCTGCTTCTCCTGCCTTCAGTCTTTCCCAGCATCAGGGTCTTTTCCAGTGAGTTGGTTCTTCACATCAGGTGCCCAAACTATCGGAGTTTCAGCTTCAGCATCAGTCCCTCCAATGAATATTCAGGACTGATTTCCTTTAGGATTGACTGGCTAGATCTCTTTGCTGTCCAAGGGACTCTCAAGAATCTTCTCCAACACCACAGTTCAAAAGCATCAGTTCCTCACGCTCAGCCTTCTCTTTGGTCCAACTCCTACATCCATACATGACTACTGGAAAAACCATAGCTTTGACTGTACAGACCTTTGTTGGCAAAGTAATGTCTCTGCTTTTTAAATATGTGGTCCAGGTACTTAAATTCAAATATAAATTAAGTCAAATTAAAAATTCACTTTCTCAGTCACAATAGCCGTAGTTCAAGTTCTCCATCGCCACGTCGGACTTAGTGGCTACCCAATTGGACCAAGCAGGATGGATCACTTGTGTCACTGCTGAAGGTTCTATTGGACAGCACTGCTTTAGAGCAGCAGCTCCAGCAGAGAGATAACACAAGTCACGTGTGTGATTTAAAATTCTCTGGCAGCTACATTAAAGAAAGCCAAAGTAAACAGATACATTAATTCTAACAAAATATTTTATTTAACCCAATATATCCTAACTATTATTTTGACATATCACCAATTAAAAATATTGTGAAGATTCATAACGAGACTGGGTACAAGCCTTTGGCATAATGAGTGCTGTGGGGCGCACTCCTGACGCGGGCCGCTTGCAGGGGTGGTGGCTGTCACTGTTACAGGTCTGACTTCTGCACCAGACTGTGAGCTCCTGAAGGGCAGAGACCAGGGTCTGTTTATTCTCTGTCCTCGCCCCCAACCCTTTCCCCCACATCTGACCCAGAGCTTCCCTCTGACTGGGCCTCACTCTGTGGTCAGACAAGTACGAAGGCTGCTCAGCTTTCGAGTCGGCCCCCTCCCCCCAGGGCTGAGCTCAGAGCTCATGACTCAGGCTCAGCAAACATTTCAGCCCGTGAGGCAGTTGGTGGTTTAGAAATTCCCCCTTTGGTGAGTGGGGGTCGAGGGGGTAAGAAAGCTGAGGGCTGGGAGAGAGAAGATCTGCTCATGACTCTCCCGGCAATCTTTGGCGGGTGCCATTCCCTCTCTGGTCTAAGTTTCCCAACTGTAAAACGAGCAAATCAAACCTGATGAATGACAGGGCCTTCCAGTGGCAGCTACACAGCTGGCAAGAAGGCCCCTGACCAGCCGGGCTGTGCCCAGAGGCAGCGTCTCTTCTGACACACTCTCCTGGGGAGCCCAGAGCAGAACGCCCAGCCCCTATACTCTCAGGGAAAGTCAGGTCTGGCCCCCAGGTCTCCTGACCCCAAGGCACCTACCATCCTTCTCCCTCCACAGAGGAGGGTGAGGAGACAGCGCAGCCCACACACAGGAACCAGCTTGTCATCCTGGCAAGTTTCTGAACTTACCTCAGTTTCCTCATCCATAAAATGGGTGTATTGCTCCTTACCTCATAGGGTTGTGGTGAACTTTAAATGAACTGATGGGTATAAAGAGCTCAGAACAGACCTCAGCTCTTGCAGGTTGTCTTCAAGTGTTCACTGTTACCTTATTTTTCACTGTTATATATATATACATATATATATACATATACACACAAGTGTGTGTGCGCATACATACAGTTTGATGTTATAGTACTGTGTCGCACAGAGTCGGATATGACTGAAGGGACTTAGCAGCATCATTTTATTACTGAAACTATTATGTTACATGAACTATTGTGACAGTCATCCCACACGAAGCAGGTGGAAGAGGAGGCAGCGTTGGCAGTACTGGGTCTTCCAGGCAGTTAGTGGCCTTCATCTCATTCAGTGCTTACGTCAGCTCCAAGAGGGTGCTCTCTGTGGCCCCATTTCACAGAAGAGGAGACTGAGGCTTAGGGGTGAAACAACTCACCCAGGGTCACACCGCCAGCAAGCAGCAGAGCAGGGATGTGACCTCAGTTCTGACTCCAAAGGCCTCAGCCTTCCTCCCACGCCTCTGCCTCCTTGGAGAAGAAGAACTAAGCTTGGGCTTGCCTGGTGGTTCAGTGGTTACGAATTTGTGCTTCCATTGCAGGCATATGGGTTTGATCCCTGATCGGGGACGTTCTGCATGCCGTGTGGCACAACCAGAAAGGAAAAAAAAAGAGGAAAGACCTAAGCTCTGGGTTCTATGGCTCGGGCTTCCCTTGTGTCTCAGCAGGTAAAGAATCCGCCCGCAATGTGGAAGACCTGGGTTCTATTCCTGGGTTGGGAAGATCTCGACCTGGAGAAGGGAAAGGCTACCTACTCCAGTATTCTGGCCTGGAGGATTCCGTGGACTGTATAGCCCATGGGGTTGCAAAGAGTCAGACATGATTGAACAACTTTCATTTTCATTTTCTTTCTGTGGCTCAGTTCCCATACGGAGACCAGTCCAAGATCCTCTCAGGTAGGAAAACCTACCCTCCGACTCCCTCTAGAAGTTCTGGCCCCTAGCTGGGCACTGATACGTCAGTTCAGTTCAGTTCAGTCGCTCAGTCATGTCAGACTCCTTGTGACCNGTTACAGGTCTGACTTCTGCACCAGACTGTGAGCTCCTGAAGGGCAGAGACCAGGGTCTGTTTATTCTCTGTCCTCGCCCCCAACCCTTTCCCCCACATCTGACCCAGAGCTTCCCTCTGACTGGGCCTCACTCTGTGGTCAGACAAGTACGAAGGCTGCTCAGCTTTCGAGTCGGCCCCCTCCCCCCAGGGCTGAGCTCAGAGCTCATGACTCAGGCTCAGCAAACATTTCAGCCCGTGAGGCAGTTGGTGGTTTAGAAATTCCCCCTTTGGTGAGTGGGGGTCGAGGGGGTAAGAAAGCTGAGGGCTGGGAGAGAGAAGATCTGCTCATGACTCTCCCGGCAATCTTTGGCGGGTGCCATTCCCTCTCTGGTCTAAGTTTCCCAACTGTAAAACGAGCAAATCAAACCTGATGAATGACAGGGCCTTCCAGTGGCAGCTACACAGCTGGCAAGAAGGCCCCTGACCAGCCGGGCTGTGCCCAGAGGCAGCGTCCCTTCTGACACACTCTCCTGGGGAGCCCAGAGCAGAACGCCCAGCCCCTACACTCTCAGGGAAAGTCAGGTCTGGCCCCCAGGTCTCCTGACCCCAAGGCACCTACCATCCTTCTCCCTCCACAGAGGAGGGTGAGGAGACAGCGCAGCCCACACACAGGAACCAGCTTGTCATCCTGGCAAGTTTCTGAACTTACCTCAGTTTCCTCATCCATAAAATGGGTGTATTGCTCCTTACCTCATAGGGTTGTGGTGAACTTTAAATGAACTGATGGGTATAAAGAGCTCAGAACAGACCTCAGCTCTTGCAGGTTGTCTTCAAGTGTTCACTGTTACCTTATTTTTCACTGTTATATATATATACATATATATATACATATACACACAAGTGTGTGTGCGCATACATACAGTTTGATGTTATAGTACTGTGTCGCACAGAGTCGGATATGACTGAAGGGACTTAGCAGCATCATTTTATTACTGAAACTATTATGTTACATGAACTATTGTGACAGTCATCCCACACGAAGCAGGTGGAAGAGGAGGCAGCGTTGGCAGTACTGGGTCTTCCAGGCAGTTAGTGGCCTTTATCTCATTCAGTCCTTACGTCAGCTCCAAGAGGGTGCTCTCTGTGGCCCCATTTCACAGATGAGGAGACTGAGGCTTAGGGGTGAAACAACTCACCCAGGGTCACACCGCCAGCAAGCAGCAGAGCAGGGATGTGACCTCAGTTCTGACTCCAAAGGCCTCAGCCTTCCTCCCACGCCTCTGCCTCCTTGGAGAAGAAGAACTAAGCTTGGGCTTGCCTGGTGGTTCAGTGGTTACGAATTTGTGCTTCCATTGCAGGCATATGGGTTTGATCCCTGATCGGGGACGTTCTGCATGCCGTGTGGCACAACCAGAAAGGAAAAAAAAAGAGGAAAGACCTAAGCTCTGGGTTCTATGGCTCGGGCTTCCCTTGTGTCTCAGCAGGTAAAGAATCCGCCCGCAATGTGGAAGACCTGGGTTCTATTCCTGGGCTGGGAAGATCTCAACCTGGAGAAGGGAAAGGCTACCTACTCCAGTATTCTGGCCTGGAGGATTCCGTGGACTGTATAGTCCATGGGGTTGCAAAGAGTCAGACATGATTGATCAACTTTCATTTTCATCTTCTTTCTGTGGCTCAGTTCCCATATGGAGACCAGTCCAAGATCCTCTCAGGTAGGAAAACCTACCCTTTGACTCCCTCTAGAAGTTCTGGTCCCTAGCTGGGCACTGATACGTCAGTTCAGTTCAGTTCAGTCGCTCAGTCATGTCAGACTCCTTGTGACCCCATGGACTGCAGCACGCCAGGCCTCCCTGTCCATCACCAACTCCTGGAGTTTACTCAAACTCACGTCCATTGTGTCGGTGATGCCATCCAACCATCCATCCTCTGTTGTCCCCTTTTCTTCCGCCTTCAGTCTTTCCCAGCATCAGGGTCTTTTCCAGTGAGTCAGTTCTTCACATCAAGTGGCCAAAGTATTGGAGTTTCAGCTTCAGCATCAGTCCTTCCAATGGATATTCAGGACTGATTTCCTTTAGGATGGACTGGTTGGATCTCCTTGCAGTCCAAGGGACTCTCAAGAGTCTTCTCCAACACCACACTTCAAAAGCATCAATTCTTCGGCACTCAACTTTCTTCACAGTCCAACTCTCACATCCACACACGACCACTGGAAAAGCCATAGCCTTGACTAGACGGACCTTTGTTGGCAAAGTAATGTCTCTGCTTTTTAATATGTTGTCTAGGGTCTGATAAGTCAGGGTCCCTCCAAATGCCTCCCCCATGGCCCTAGTCCCAGCCATGGCCTTGGGGGGTGTTTTCTTGACAGGCCTCACCAGAGGCCAGAACAACCAAGGAGCTCAGAAATCTCCCTTTCCATGGCTTCATTTGCATAATCCCCACAAGCCAATGCAGACCCAGCTTCCCTTTGTGACATTAATTAAGTGGAGGAAAATGTCTTGGGCGAGGAGAACTGGCTCCTGATTTTCAGCCACATTCCCCCCGCACCATCCATCCTGCTCGCCCCTCCCAAGTAGATCATGGGTATGGTAAGGCACTGGAACTTGGGGACAAGAGGTGTGAACCCGCTCTCTTATGCCCCTCATTCCTGCGTTCCCCTGGGCCTGCCTAAGCCCCTGAGCCAATGGAGGAAGGAAGGCCTGGCCCCTGATCAGAGATCAGCCATCGGTGGATGTTAAGCGTTCAATTGTGTGATAAAACATGCCATTTGCATTTAAAAATTAATCCCAGAGGAAAATAATAGACTATTAGTTAATGGGTAGAATTGACAAGCTGGCTGCTTTCCAATGCCATCTCAGGCNGAGCCAATGGAGGAAGGAAGGCCTGGCCCCTGATCAGAGATCAGCCATCGGTGGATGTTAAGCGTTCAATTGTGTGATAAAACATGCCATTTGCATTTAAAAATTAATCCCAGAGGAAAATAATAGACTATTAGTTAATGGGTAGAATTGACAAGCTGGCTGCTTTCCAATGCCATCTCAGGCAGTTACAGTGCTGAGCTCCGCACAGCCTTCGAGATGGTCCAAGAAAGACAAAAACCACCTGCCCGGTCTCCTTGGACTCCCCTTGAGCCCCGAGCCCCAGCTCCGTGGTTGGAAGTCCGAGGCCAATTGCCAAGTCGGTTCTATAGCCCAGGGAATACCTCACTGCTGTCGCCCACTAACTGGCTGGCTGACCTTGAGTTAGTCACTTTCCTTCTCTGAGACTCGGTTTCTTCATTTATAAAAGGAGAGGGGAGCAGAAGCTGACGTCAGCCTCTTCCAGATTTAAAAGTTCTAAGGTCCCAGTCGTCACCAACAGCGAACACTTGTACTGAGGCACGTCATGCTGAAACCCTCTTCTCAGGAGCAGTCTGTCCAAGAGAAGACTGGAAAGTCTGAGCCCACTACCGCCAGCCCCTTCTCCATCCCTCTTCTCAGAGCCTCTCCTGGACCCCAGACAGCTGTTCCACCCAGGCACAGAGGCAGAGAAGCGCCAGGAAACCTGAGTCCTTGTCCTGACATTGCCCCACCCCCCGAGACCCTGGACAGAGCTGCTTCCTGTCCCGTGAGACCCAAGGGCAGAGGACTGTGGCCTGACCAGGGGCCCATGGGGTGGTATGAGTGCGGTACCCATACCAGACTGAGATGCTGGCTGGACCAATCCCAGTCTCCCCCCGAGAGGCACACTAGGGCCATCAGGGTGCGCACGCAGAGCAGAGCAACCTGCAGAGAGAAGAAGGGCACGGAAGCCTCATTAGAGCATCCTAAGCGACTCTCTCCAGGGGAGGAGGAGGCAACATGTGTGGAGTGCTCAGCACAGCCCCCGGCAGCCAATGTTGTTACTACCGTATCTCAGTGGTTAGAGACGCCTTCAGTTCAGTTCAGTCGCTCAGTTGTGTCCGACTCTTTGCGACCCCATGAACCGCAGCATACCAGGCCTCCCTGTCCATCATCAACTCCCAGAGTCCACCCAAACCCATGTCCATTGTGTCGGTGATGCCATCCAACCATCTCATCCTCTGTCATCCCCTTCTCCTCCTGCCCTCAATCTTTCCCAGCATCAGGATCTTTTCAAATGAGTCAGTTCTTCGCATCAGGTANCCCAAGTGGCAGCCCACGTGCCATGCCCTCCAGGGACATCAGCAGCTGATCAGCCCTGTGTCCAGGGCCCAGGGTCTGCTCTGGCCAGAGCCCACCAGATTCTGACCGCACCCTGCCAGGGCCAGGCCTGGACAGACGTGGCCCTTCCATCTACGCCCCCCACCTCCCCGCTGGGTAATTAAAAACACACCCAGGGCCTTTTCCAACACGAGAGGGGCCAATTTTCTTCCCCTCCAGCACCGCTGACTACAACCCAAAGAGCAATATTTATGCCAAGCTCCCCATAATACTGTAAACATCCCAACGTATAGCGGGCCAACGCATGAGTCATTTCCCCAAAGCCAGAGCTAATAAGTGGTACCTCAGCCCTATTCCAGGGAGCTCCCGCCAGCAGCCAGGTCTCAGGGCTGCCCTGCACACCCAGGGCTCGTGGCACCCTGGTGCCCCAGGGGCCCCACGCCGGGAAACCTCAGGCAGCCGTCAAACCCTCCAGGAGCCTGGGGACAGCTGCTTCCGTGCCAGAAACTATGGCTGCCATCCAGGGACACCCCCTCCACCCCCTGAATTGCGGTCACTAAAGCACTCATTACTGAGAGAGAAACTAAAGTTATCGCATGGGATCCCCCATCCGTCCTTTCCCAGAGTCTGCAGGCTCCATGCCTGGTTTCATCCGGTTATTTTGGGGTTTGGTTTTTTGGGGTTTTTTGAGCTGCAAGAGGGAAAGGGGCTTCACATCACCCCCAAATGGCCCAAGATGAGGGTACCCCTCGGGCCTAAGGTGGCAGAATCCTGGAGAGGTTAGCCTGTTTAGGGACCAGAAGACCCAGCAAAAGGAACAGAGCACAAGCTTCCCAGACTCCAGACCCCCATTCTATTTTTATCACCCGAGGGCCAAGGCGAGAAGCACTGGCTTTTCTGAGCCTTGGTTTCCCTTTCTAGTTAAAGGAAGTTAAGACTCTAACCCATCTGGATTCCCTGGAAGGCTTATTTTGGGGAATCCAACAAAATTGCGGGTGGGAAAGCCCTTCGTAAAGCTTCAAGTACCTTGTCAACTATGGCGCACGTTGTAAACCACAGTAGTTTGCATACAGTGCAAAGTACTTCATAAACTGTAAAGCGGGTTGAAAACTGTAAAGTGCAGTACACATGAGAACCATTATTCACGTTCATTTCTTGCCCCACAGGCTCGGCCATTTCTGGGGGACACACCCAGACCCCACTAACTTTCCCTCCAGAGCAAGCTGGCTTGGGAGACTGGGCAGCCGCCCTGTTTCCTTGGGGGTCGGGTGGGACCGACACACGAGGCCATGGGGGAGAGGGCCCAGCGACCCTGGCCAAGGCCAACACATGGCAAGAGCATCTGGTCCGGCCCTGGCGGCAGCTGGAGAGTTCCCGGGGCTCCAGCAGCCACGCTGAGCTCTGCCGCCAGCGGGGCGGTGGCCGGCAGGGGTGCCCGGAGACCCCGCGCGGCCCAGAGATGCCCACGGACCCATCCCCCGCGCAGTCTTCCAGAGGAGGGGACCCCATTGTACGCCGCGGGCGATGGGCAGGCACCGGCGCGGGGTGCTGGCGCGCTCACTTCCACTCTGCCAGTCCCCCCTCTTCGGAGCTCCGACCCTATCCCGGGGGCGCAGACCGGGAACCCCCACCCCGGACCAGTCGCGGTGCCTACCTCCTTCCTCTCCCTGCCAAACTTTCCAGCCCCGACTGCGCTCCGGGCCTCCTCACCCCCCGGCCGGCGCCCCTCCACCCGGTGCGGAGCAAGGCCAGGCCGGCGCGCAGGGGGGTGCCCGGGCCGGGGGCGGCGAGCGCGCGTGGGCAGTCCCCCGGCCCTGGGCGGCGCTCGCCGGGCTGGCTACAAAGCCTCGGCAAGATGGTCCCTTCGCCTCCTCCTGGCACAGTCAATCAGCGCCCGCCGCTCCCGGGCGCCCGTGGGGCCCGCGCCTCCCGGCGCGGCCGGACACACCTCCCCGCGGCCACCTGCGCCCGGCGCGAGCCCCGGGGCAAACTTTGCGGGGCCGCGGGGGCGGAGGTGGGCGCCGGCGGCCGCCAGTGCCCGGCCGCTCCCCGCCCCCATCGCCCGGCCGCCCGCCCGCCTGCTCACCTTCCACGGCGGCGAGCAGCGGCAACAGCAGCAGCGCGGCCCCCAGCCTCCGCAGGGCCATGGCTGCGCTTCCCGGGGCCTCGGGCCGCGGCGCCGCGGGGCCCGGGCGGCCCGGGCGGGAGCGCGCGCCCCGGGCTCGGGGGGCCGGNCTTCACTTTCGTCAAGAGGCTTTTTAGTTCTTCACTTTCTGCCGTAAGAGATGCCTTAGATTCTGAATAATCACAGGCCACGTTCAGGCCTCCTGAGGCTTTTGATGGGTTCCATTAAGGCCTGATAACAGAGTAGAGCATCCTGTTTTTTGATTGCCGGGTACATCCTTCCCAAAACTCCCGAGTCTGTGTCTTATAATCCAGACAGTTGTCAGAGCTCCTATGTCACCACCACCTGGAAGCCTGCGGGCTTGTCTTCATCTTCCTTCCTCTTCATCCACCCATCCATTCATTTGGTCAATGCCTCCGAAATACCTCCTTGTGCCTGGTTCTATGTAACTATGAACCAGTTGTAGTGGGGCTTCACTGTTTGTCCTAATGGCGCTTCACTCTTATCCCAGAGTGCTCAGCTACACTTGGTTCTGTGACTTTTTCTTTTCATGAACAAGGGTCCTTAAAGAATGCCTTATCTTTCCGTGGGTTTCCCCAACCCCAGCGTCCACCCCACTTTAAGCTTCTTTGGAAGGAGGCAGCTCTCCTGTGGCCTTTAGTGCCTCCACACCCAGCTTACCAGCCCATCAACCCCACCCTGCTGCACCCCTGTTGCCAGGCACCTATCCAAACAGCTCTTTCAAACTCCAGGAGAGAGGCAGATTGGGAAAAGGCCAGGCAGGTGAGCCGCCATAAAAACCCTGTGTACTCCCGGTGTGGTGCAGAGATCAAAGCCCCATCTATCAGGCTCCAGAGTCAACCGTAACAACCTTTTACCTAGACGTAACACTCCACCGTTTACAGAAGCGACTCCTATCTCTCGGCTCCTTTCGGCTCCAGACAGGGCCCCCTGCCCCAAGGAACCTGAGTCAGGAAGTGACACAGCCACTCAGAGCCGGGCAGAACGTCAGTGGCGGCATTGGGACTTGAACTTGGTCCTCCTAACATTTAATCCGATGTCGCATCGTATCTGTAGTCTCAAAAGGGCCTTTATCTGGGGGTCAGGACCCCTGGCACCCAGCCCCACATTCGTGAGACTGTTAAGTGACAAAGTTAGCAAAGTCTCTTCCCCTCTTCGGTGCTGTTTCCCCCACAATAATATGGAGAGGGCTGCTAGGCTCACTAGAGTCTTAGAAGGATCAAAGCAATCATGGGTGTGAACAGGCTACGGAGACACGCTGCCCACTGCAAGCCAGAGGCCGCCTCCAAACCTTCTAGGACCCTCAGTTAGGAGACGGATTATCTACGCCCTCCCAGCTTCCAGATAGAAGTGACTCTGGTTCTGGGTGGTAATTCCCATGGCTCACAGACACTGAGTAGCCTTTTACCGTGTGTTTCCAATACCAAGACATTTCTCCCTGCTGATGGGAGAGAAGTTTCGATTCACTAAAGCAAAGCACTTTTAGAGTACCCATGGGCCAGGCCCTCTGGGACTCCAAGGGAGACAGGATGCATTCTGCGCTAAAGGGGCTTCCTGTCAGGTGGCAAGCGTTTTGTGTGTGTCCTGTCCTTCTACATTTACAACAAACCTATAAGGATTAGGACCATTTACACAGAAAAAAAAAAAAAAACAACTGAGGCTCCAAGTGGTTGAGTAAGCTCCCTGCTCAAGAGCACACAGGATATGAACACATACCTCCCTTAGCCCCAAACTTCAGAGTCTCTCCACCCCATGAGCCTATTTACAAGAATCCAAGATGAAGGCAATTGACACGTATGCCATTAGCATGCTGGGGAGCTTTAGAGAGAAGGCTAGGGCTATAGCAGGACTGCTGGAGGAGGTGGTATGTGATGAGGTTTTGGAAGGTGGGGAGAATGTGGTCCAGAGTGAAGCTGAGGATGAGAAGAGTTCAGAGGTGGAAACTGGAGGAGCTCCTAGAGTCCCAGGCTTCCCAGCTGGCTCAGTGGTAAACAGCCTGCAGGAGAGGCAAGAGATGTGGGTTCAGTCCCTGGGGTGGGAAGATCCCTTGGAGTAGGAAATGGTAACAAACTCCAGTATTCTTGCCTGGAAAATTCCATGGATAGAGGAGCCTGCTGGGCTATAGACCATGAAGTCACAAAGAAGTAGACACCGTTGAGCACAGCACAGCACCTCAAGTCTTGAGGAAAACAGTTCGGCTGGACCAGAGGGGACCTAGAGGTAAACAACGGAAGACAAGCCTGGGAAGGTGAGCTGGGCCCTGTTCTTGAGGGTCGTCAATGTCAGACTAGGACATTTGTATTAATATTTACTGCAGGGAGCAGCTGGGAACCCTTGAAGACTTTTGAGCAGGAAATTGGCTCAACTGGCGATTTCAAGTTTCAGGAAAACCTTCCAGGGGTTGGTTGGAAGGTTAGAAGCAGAGAGCTAGAGAAAGGGAATGAAACTAAAGAAGATTCAACTCTATGCTTCACCATTAGTTTCCATTTGACATCAAGGAGGTAAAAATATCCAGCATTTACTGTGGCCCAGCCTCAGAGCCAATCACTTCATGTGCAATCTCATTTCAACTTCCCAACTCGATGACATACACCCTATTATCATCCCACATTACAAATCAGGAAACCGAGACCCAGAAAAGTGGACTGGCATCCCAAGGACACAGGGCTCCTAAGAGCTAGACCTGGATTTGAACCTGGGCAGTCTTTCTCTCAAAGCTGCAGCCTTCCCGAATGAAAGCAGGCAGGAAGTCCCTCTCCAGAATAAAAACTCAGATGTCCTGCACTATGGAAGGCCGGTCACAGAGTGACGCAGAGACCCAGCGGTCAAAAGTGGAAACCCAGGAGCCCAGCACCTCCTGCCATTGGCTCCCTGGGCAGTGCTGTGCTCCTGGAGGATGCATTCCCTTCCAGGACCACCAGGTGGCAGTGGGGAGACTGGCGACACGGAGCCACGGCCCAGCCCAGGCTTCTCCAAGTCACAAAAGCCCAGGGACTGGCAGTGAGGAAAGAGGCACAGAGTGGCTATCAGGGCACCTGGGCTTCCTGGTTGTTCCCCGCCCCAATCCCCATCCCTGCTGTACTCCGCAGGGCATTCAAAGCAGAGCTGGGCTTGCAGGCACCCTTAGGCGAGGCGGGAAGGCACAAAGGTTTCATGGCCAGTCCTTCACAGGAATGCTTCCCTAGTGGCTGAGACAGTTAAGATTCTGCCTGCAGTGCAGGAGACCAGGGTTCGATCCCTGGGTGGGGAAGATCTCCTGGAGAAGGAAATGGCAACCCACTCCAGTATTCTTGCCTGGAGAATCCCATGGCCAGAGTTGCCTGGTGGGCTACCATTCATGGGGTGGCAAAGTTGACATCACTGAGTAATTAACACTTTGTTTCCCCTGGAAGAGTACACAGCCAATAACACTATCGTTGCATAAGGGTTTTGAACAACCGAGAGAGATGCTTGCTCCACAGTGCTAGGTGGGGGCGGGGGGGGGGGGGGGGGGGGCGCGGTTATCAGGGCTTCTGACCCGTTTGGGGTTGAACTCTCGCCCCCAGCAGGCCACACCCGGGAGTCTGGCTCCCACTAAGGGAACACAGACCTGGGGGAGGTTCNGGGGGGGGGGGGGGGGGGAGGGGAGGATATAGAACTCCGCATACAGTTACATTATAGTTGCATGCAAAATACTTGCGCCTAGGAAAATGCCCGAAAGGAAGCGGATAGGAACATTAACAATGTCTCTCAGGCTGGGGAAATTACGGGTTGGTTTTTGTTTCCCTTCTTAACTCTTCTGTATCTACTTTCTTTTTTACCAATGAGTGTGTGCTACTTTTGGAGAAGGCAATGGCACCCCACTCCAGTACTTTTATCATGAAGTAGAAAATTTTTTCTTAAGGGAGGTAGGAAAGATTTTAGCCATCAACAAGATTTTTTTTGTCTTTTAACAGTCACCTCCACCAGGAAGCTTTCCTTCCACATCTAGGAAGAGGCACTGACTTCCTTCTCTGTACCCCTGGAAGGAATGAACTATCTTTATAAAAGGACGCTTTTCACTCCGTTGGGTAATTATTGATGTCAGTGTCTGAATCTATGCTATTCAATATGGCAGCCAATTGCCACTTGCTACATGTGGTTACTGAGCATTCCAAATGTGGCCGGTGCAAACTGAGAGATGAAGAAATAGAAAATACACACCAAACTTCAGAGACTTAGTACAAAAAAGAAGTAAAACAGTCATTAATTACATGTTGAAAGGATAATATTTTTGATATATTGGGTTAAATAAATATATTAAAATTCATTTCACCTTTTTATTTTTTTAATGTGGCTGATGGAAAATTTTTAAATTGCATAATGGTCTTTTATTGTATTCTACTGGACAGTGCTGGTCCCTGAGCTTCATAAGCATAGATCTGTAACGTCCATTTCAGGCCCAGAGAGGGGAAGGATCTTGTCTGAGATCACACAGCAAACTAGCACAAGAACCAGAGTTTGAGGCAAGTCGACTCCAGTCTCCCCGGGCCTGGCAATGGCTGCAGGTGAGGTCTGAATCGTAAACGGCCACACGCTCACCAGTCCTGCAGTTGAGCAGGGAAGGGGCCTGGGTGGGAGCTGGGGACCTAGAAACACTGAGAGACAACCCCTAAGGCCTCTCCAGGCTGTCCCTCAGCGTAGCACTTTCCTTCCAGAAGCCCTGCCTGAAGGCTTTTCCAGTTGGAAGGACTCAGGAAACGCAGTGGCATCCCCAGGCATGGCTGAGATGAGCAAACAGGCCCTGCTGCCCCACTAAACCCACAACGCCGAGAGAGTCAGGGCTGAAAGTGACCTCAGACAAGCCCCTTTGGCCAGTGCCCTCATTCTCATTGGTGCCAAGTGGGGCCCGGGGAGGCAGAGTGCCCTGCCCAAGCTCACCCAGAGAGTTAGGGGAGGGCTGGGACACACCCTGGAGTCTCAGTCTAGGGTATAGGGGCGGGGGTGGCATGGATTGGCACCCGGGCTGCCCCCAGGCCCTGCTGAACCAGGCTCATACTTCTTCCTCAGTGCATTCTCTACGTATAATCCTTGATGGCTCCCCATTGCGCTTAAAATGCAATTATATTCCTCCCCCAGCATGTCATCCCCTCCACACTCCCATTGCTTGCCGTGCTTTAGCTGCTGTTCCTAGAAGGTATCTTGTATATTCCCACCCCAGAGCCTTTGCATTTGCAGACCCTTCCACCCAGAACACTTCCTCCGCGCTTTTGCAGGCAGGACTCCCATCATGCACCTTTCAGACAGGCCTTGTTGATCCCCCTGGTTGGCACAGTCCCCTTCTCGGTCACTCACTGTCCCATCACCTTTGGTTAGTGTCTTCCTAGCAGTCATCATAATTATCTTGTCCATACACAGGTCTTACACAGCAGAATGTAGGTTCTAGAAGAGCAGGGTCTTGTTGGGCAGATCCACAGTGGGGTACCCTGCCTCCCCAGTAACTGGCATGTAGGAAGGGCCCAATGAATGTTTATTAATCAAATTTGATCGAAAGTGACATGCACAGATCGCGTCACTGAAGCCTAGTTCTAGCTGCACCCCAAATTTGCCACATGTCCTTGGACAGGTACTTTTTTCGCCCTCTCTGAGCCCAGGTTTCCCCTCCTGAAAAATGAAGTTCCCACTGCCGCCAGGCTGGCTGGCAGGATGGGCTGGTTGAATTAGCATCAGTCGAGTTGATGGGTGTGAATGCTGCTTTGTAAACTGTTAAAGCGTGATTGCAAATGCGAGTAGCTGTTGTCATTAGACAAATGAGGCTTAAAGCCGCCTCTTCCTCTGCTGAGGAGGGGACTGGGTCAGAGGTTCTCTGGGGCCTCCTGCCCTGAGTGCATGTTGTTCAAAGTCCGGGCACTGCCTGCAGGCAGCTCCCAATCTGAAGGGGCGGTAGAGACAAAATGCAGATCAGAAACAAACAAGCTGAGCCAGCAGGACTCGGCTGGCTGCGAGGGGCTGACCATCTTTCAGGAAACAGATAACAAGTGCAAACAGTCTGAGGGGGGTGAGGCCAAGGTCAATTAAGGCTCTTGGTGGGGGGCACAGGGCGGGGAAAATCCAAGCCATTAGGGTGGAGAGGGCAACCAGGTGGGGTGCGCAGCTGGGACAAAGGCACCGCTGAAGGCAGCTGCCACAGAGACCAGTGAGGAGGGGCCTGGCCAGACCACAAAACCCAGCGACCCTATGGGCTCCCAAACAGGGAGTGAGACAGTATGTGGGAGGAGAAGATGAGAGGGAAGGGGGCTTTATTATGATCGCTATTTTTCTTTTTAGTCAGTAAAAGGCCCTGGACTGGTATCTATTTAATTACACAGGGTTGAGGGAGTCACTTCCATCTTTCAGACTCAGTTTTCTCTTCTGCGAAAAGGTGAGGTGGGAAGTTGACAGATGACTCCCTGAATTCTTTGTGTCTATGAAAGGCGTAAGGGGGAGTCAGTGTTGGGGTTAGAAGGGCCTGGGGTTGAATTTAAACCCTGACTTGCTGTGTGACCTTGATCAAATCGTCTGGTCTCCAATTTCATCACCTGAAAAGGTGAGCACCTACCTCATCGCGTTCAAAGATGAAGGTAAACACTGTATAAGCAAAGCTTAGCCCAGGGCCGGGGTACTCATCATATGCTCAATTGTGTCCAATTCTGGTTCCCGGTTCTTGATAAATACCACTGCTGTTTTTATTTGGCATCAGAGGAGGTACCCCTGGGGTGGGAAGATGGGGCAAGGGTCCCAGGGGCTAGAAACAGGCTGGAAGTGCTGAATCCCCCTTAGCACACAGCTTCCGTCATTCGGTCACTAAGCCTGTGTCCGACTCTTTGCGACCCCACGGACTGCAGCACACCAGGCTTCCCTGTCCTTCACTATCTCCCGGAGTATGTTCAAATTCATGTCCACTGAGTTGGTGATGCTATCTAACCAGCACACAGTAGGTACTCACAAAATATTTCTTGATTTGGGGAAGAGATAGGGCTTCCCAGGTGGCGCTGGTGGTAAAGAACTCACCTGCCGACGCAGAGGACTTAAGAGAGCCGTGCTTCATCCCTGGGTCAGGGCATGGCAACCTGTTCTAGTATTCTTGCCTAGAGAATCCCACGAACAGAGGAACCTGGCAGGCTACGGTCCATAGGGTCGCAAAGAGTCGGAAAGATTGAAGCCACTTAGCACACAGGCACCTGGATGCTGACCCTGGCAAGGAGAGCAGCTTGGAGCCTCGTGCCCAGGAGAGGGAGTCTTGCCCCAGGATGGGCCAAGCTCAGGCTCTCTCAAACCCTGGGTCCCCTGCAAAGCTGAGAAGCAGGAACTAAAAATAAAAGCCAGCCACACCCCAGTGGATTTTGACCCTGGCCAAGGAGTCTGAAGCCTCCCAGGGGCAACCCCCCACCTCATTTCCTCTCTCTGCTCCCTTCGGCTCTGCCTCTTTCCCAGGCAGTCTCCGCCAGCCCTTCTGGCCTCCTTCCTTCTGGGGAACTTTCAGGATGAGGCCCATTTCAGTTGGACCCTGGAAGCCTCTGAAGATGACCCCACTTTTCCAAACCGTCCATGGGGTCTCTGAGTCTCTGGTGTCCTTTTCTTGGTATGAACTGTAGGGTGCATCTGAAAGGAGGGGATCGCTGGGGCATTCTGGTAGTGTGTGGGCCAAAGGGTTTGGAGAGGTGCCTTCGGTTGAACTGACACCCTGTGACCGTCCGCAGGGCCCTTACACCCATTCCACGGAGCAGGAAGCTCCTGGTGAAGTCTGGTTTGACATCAGTGTGGCTCCCAAAGGCCAGAGGCCCTGACTGGGTGATTCCTGCCACCCCCCTGCAGCTCACCGACCATCCGGCCTCAGCAAAGCGCTTAATGATGATGGTGATGAAGGCTGTCAGAGCAGGGATGGAACCAGGGGTTGTGCCCTCCCTGAAGGGACAAGCCACAGCACAAAACCACGGTGGCACGCGCAGGTCCATCCCACGGAGGGGGTGGGGTGGTCTGCCCAGATGTCCGCCCTCTGCACCATCCCTAAACTGCTCTGGGAATGAGATGAACAGAGAAGGAGAAATTCAGTGTATACAGACAGAAGGGTGTCCAGGGAGGGGCTCGCGGGCTTGCTCAGAACCANGCACGCGCAGGTCCATCCCACGGAGGGGGTGGGGTGGTCTGCCCAGATGTCCGCCCTCTGCACCACCCCTAAACTGCTCTGGGAACGAGATGAACAGAGAAGGAGAAATTCAGTGTATACAGACAGAAGGGTGTCCAGGGAGGGGCTCGCGGGCTTGCTCAGAACCAGACAGGAAGAGTAGACCTGGGGTCTGCCTGCCAGCGCCCGGCCCACCCGTGCCAGAGTGACCCCCACATCCCACCCACCCCAGGGCCCAGCCTCAGCGCCAAGGCCCGCTCTCCCAGGCCTCGAGGCCCCAGCCCAGCCCCAGCGCCTGGGAAAGCCGCCTGTTTTGTTCCCATCTCCACACATCCCCCCCACCTCTTTTTTTTTTTTTTTTTCTCATTCATTGCAGTTCGGTCTCTTTCGGAGCTGCAGGGACCCGGGTTGCAGGGCTGAGGCGAGGGGGCGGCCCTCCCGGCCCTGACAGGTAGGGCCCGCCCCGCTTTGGGCAGCCCATTCCCTCGCTCTCTCCCCCAGCCCTTCCCCAGGTCCCCTCTCCCTGCCCCTGTCAGCCGCGCCAGACGCTCTCCGGCTTTGCAGCATTCAATAAAAATTCAGAAACATTTGGGCTGAAATCGCTGCTTTATCTGGAGGAGCCACAGCGCCGGGAGAGACCACTGCTGCGCGGGGGGAGCCCGGGGTCTCGGTGGCCGGGGCACAGGGCGTCTCTGCGCTCTGGCGCGCGCGCGGCCCCCGGGTAGCCCCCGCGGACGCCAGGGGCTGGGGGCTCCGGGGGCGCGCGCGGGCCGGCGGGGCTGCCGGGGCGCGCGCGGGGGCCCGCGGNGGGATCTTCCCAACCCAGGGATCAAACCCAGGTCTCCCACAATGCAGGCAGATTCTTTACCAGCTGAGCCACCAGGGAGGCCCAGACCAGCCACTAGGTGGAATCCAAAAGTTGAAGTCTAGAGAAAATCCATCTCCTCTGTACATTTGTTCTTTTTTCCTTAGGAGTTATTGATATAGGCCACTTGTAAAGTCTGTATTGAATTGGCTACAGTACTGCTTCCACTGTGCATTTTGGTTTTCTGGCATAAGGCCCATGGGGTGTTAGCTCTGCTACCAGGGACCGAACTGGCACCGCTTGCTTTGAAGGCAGAGTCTTAACCACTAGACTGCCAGGGAAGTCCCTGTACATTCGTTCTTTCGGTTTCCAAATATTTACGGGGCGTGTTTTCTAGCTGGTGTGGTGCTGGGCCCCGGGGCGGGCGGGGAGACGGGACAAAGTGACAGGGAAGCCGTTGGCGAGGTGCGATGTGATAAGTGTGTCCCGGGTCACACTGCCTCCTGCCAGGAGGCAGCCGTGCGCCACCTGTGGGAGCAGCAGCCATGTAGGGTGGAAGCCAGTTTCTGTGTCATTTATAGCTTTATTCTTTGCCTCATTTTCTTACTTCCTGTTCTCCCTGCCTCAAAACTTTCTCAGCCACCGGCCATATTAATGAACTGTGTTCCCAAAAAGCTAAGGAGGTTGACTTTGGGACCTAGAGGAGGCAAAGTCTTGGCCTGGAAGAAGGAACAGCGTGTGTAAAGATCTAGGGACACGATGATTGGTGTGTGATACTTGGGTGTAAGAGGGAGACGGGTGTTAACGGCAGCAAAGGGGGATTAGGCTGAGAAGTTTGGGCTTGATGCTTAGGGCATTGGGGAGCCACTGAAGGTTCCTGAGCCACGGGGGACCTGGCCAGATTTGTTTTTGGAAAGATCACTGGCTTCCAGTGTGTGGGAATGATCAGGTGGGCTAGAACCTGTCCTGCACAGGAAAGAAAAGGCCTGCTTGTCTGTTCTTGGCTAGGCTGTGAGCTCCCCGAGGGGGCTCAGTTTTGTGTCCACGGTGGTAATGAAAAGAACGTGAAGTCGCTCAGTCGTGTCCGACTCTTTGCGACCCCATGGGCTGTCGCCCACCAGGCTCCCCTGTCCATGGAATTTTCCAGGCAAGAATACTGGAGTGGGTTGCCATTTCTTTCTCCAGGGGATCTTCCCACCCCAGGGATCAAACCCAGGGCTCCCACACTGCGGGCAGATGCTTTACCATCTGAGCCACCAGGGAAGCCCAGGAGTAGTGAGAAGAGCTCCCTTCCATGCCGCCTCCCGGAGGCCTTCCCTGATTGCCTCATCTAACATGGGCTCAGTTCAGGCACGTTCATCCCTCCTGTTTTGTTGTACTCCACTGCCATCTGAAGTGGTATCAGAGACTTGTTCCTTTCCTTATTTAGTGTCCATCTTGCCCACTAGCCTGTAAACTCCAAGAGATGAGAGGGTTTTTCTAAACTTATTTTTTCAGTTAAAAAATTTTATTGTTATTATTATTTGGCTACACTAGATGGCCTACAGGATCTTCGTCTCCCCCACCGGGTATCAAACCCATGGCCCCCGAAGTGGAAGCGTGAAGCCCTAATCGCTGGTCTGCCAGGGAAGTCCTGAGGTTTTTATCTTTCCTGTTTGCTGCGGCAGCCTGGTGCCCTGAACTGAACCCAGTCACCCGGTGCCCTGAACAGAAAGGAGCTGAGGAACGCTGAATGAATGAATGAGTGCGGAGTGAACGAATGAATGAACGCAGTATATCATGTTATACAGGAAGCGTCGGGAGAGTGATAGAGAGACGAAGGAGGGAGTCCCTCTGGCCGGGGAGATGAAGGGAGTCTTCCCAGAGGGAGAAGCAGAGGGCAGATGTGAGCAGAGATACAGAATGTGGGAAGATGTTTGGGGATAATACAGAGATCAGCTCAGCCAGAGCCGAGGATTCAAATGGACCAGCGGCAGCTCTGTGCCAGGCAAGTCCGCTCCTTACAGGGGTCGAAGGAGGCTGCCCGCCCCTTCCCCCCATACACGTCTTGTCTCTCCCGCCCCCAGCCCAGCCCTCTGCTGGGCCCACCTCCCGGGCATTACCTATCTGAGATCCAGCGACCTGCAGTGGGATTAATTTAGAATTGGTTTTCCTTTTATGTTTATTTCTCCTGCTTCTCATTTTTAAAGGAGGCTGCTTTCATGTACTCGTCTTAGCCAGGAAATCAGAGCTTAGATATAAAGCCCGAATGCTGTAGAATTCAAAAGCAAGTTGACTTATTCATTTATTCCTCCATCCATCCATATGTTTTAAAAGAGTCGCCAGGCACTCCCTTCATGTCAGGTGCTGGGTGGGGAGAAAGGATTCCAACTTCAGTGGGAAACAAGGGCGGCCAACTTCCGGGGCCCTGTGGGGCAGAGAAAAGGCACGGCCTTTCTGGGCAATCAGACCTGGGTTCAAACCCCCCAGCCCTGCACACTGTGTGCGCCCTGGGCAAGGAGCTGGACTCCCATTTCCTCAGGGGTTCCTGGGGACACCCACACAAAGTGTCAGGCACACGACGGGGGAGGAGGAGGGGAAGGGATAGTTAGGGAGTTTGGGATGGACATGTACACGCTGCTTTGTTTAAAATGGATAACCGACAAGGACCTACTGAATAGCGCAGGGAGCTCGGTTCGATGTTAGGTCACAGCCTGGATGGGAGGGGAGTTTGGGGGAGAGTCGATGCATGTATGTGTATGGCTGAGTCCCTTTGCTGTCCACCTGAAACCATCTCAGCATTATTCATCGGCTATACCTCAATATAGAAATAGAGTCAAAAGAAAAGAAGTGTCAGGTACTTGTCTGTGTAGAGGCTATTCTCAGCCCCTCCAAAGTCCTCGTCCTTGGAATGAGTGCCTGTGATCGCTGATGCCTGTGTCCTAATTCACGTCCCCTCTTTCTGGTGTTCAGATTGTTCAGTCCACAAACCAAACTTCAGTGTCTCCCCCAACCCAGCACACAGACTCCCAGCTGCTCCCGCCTTGGGATGGTGACCCCCCAAGTGTGAGCAGGCCCAGAGCCCCATCTCTGCCTCTTTCTTCAGGGCCCTGTCAGGGGAAAATACTTGCTTCCTATCATGACAGGGAATTGGAAGAGGGGCTCTCAACTGGGATCCACAGGCCTTAGTTATGGGACTCTGGGATCACCCTGAAATTAGAATAGAATGTTGGCCGTGACCGTAGATTTTCCTAGGAAGCGGGGTCTTAGCTTTCAGAAGATTCTCAAAACAGTTGTGGAAACACAAGCCCGTACCCAGGCTCCCAGTGGGGGGGTTTGAATCCTTGGTTGGTCCTGAGACCCCACTGCCAGCTCCCTCTGCCCTGCCATGGCCCCAGACCCTCCCAGGGGGCAGGGGTTCTCCTTCCTAATGCCTTTGGCTGTCTCCACTTCATCAAGATTCTGCATCAACCCCAAAGCCAGGGTAGGGGCATGTTGTCTGGGCAGCTGTGCCGGGGACTCCGCAAAGCCCAGGGTTGCAGCTGGTCAGCTTGGCCTGCCCAGAGCTTACCTATGAGCTTAGGGTGGAGGTCGGACCCCTGGAGGCAGAGAGACCCATAAAGGAAGGGGCTGATGATAGAACTGGCTGGTGACAGGAGGCCTGGGCTGGACAAGGAAGGGGGTACCCTGCTCCCTCTAAGGGTGGAGGGGTGAGACCAGGAGGGCCTCCTGGCAGTGGTGGACCTGGCCTGCACCTCTGACCAAAGCCCCATCCCATCCTGTGGCCTGGCCTGCTTGCCTGACTTTGTTGGAGATTTGATAGATCTAGCTGGAGCCCAGGGATCAGTCATTTTTAACTCACTTCCCAGGTCTTTCCATTGGGCAGGTGGGGACTCCTGGGAGAGAGGAAGAGAAACCTCAGCAGGAAACTGGAAAAGGCCAAAACGAAGTGAAGTCAGTCTGAGTTAGTGCCCACCAGCCCAGGCCGCCGGCCTGCTGGTGAATGGAAGGAGGCTTGGCGGGGGGACGGCAGGGCAGGGCAGGGCAGGGCAGGGCAGAGCAGAATGTTTGCACACCTCTCGGGGATGGGGTGGGCCATTGATCTGACAGCACCTGGAGGCTTCCTGATTGGGATCAACTGTCTGATAAGGCTGCCTCGAAAGCATTTTAGGGTTTTAGGGCCTTTTAAAGCAGGTGCCTTCCGGAGGGTGGAGAGGAGACAGCTGTCTCCCAGGTGCCTCTGTAGCAACTGGGGCAAGGGGCTTGCTTAGACCCCCTTAGCCTGGGCCGTGCTCGGTGAGCCTCCTGGAGCTATCTGGAGGCCTGCTGCAGCCCCCTCGGGATAGGGCTATCCTCAGGGAAGAGACGTTGTCTGCTCTATGGCCTTGAGCAAGCGGTGTGCTGTCTGAGCCTCAGTTTGCTGATCCATAAACTGGGGATACTGCCTGTCGGAGGCTTGTGGTGAGGGTTAAATGAGGTCCCATATACAGTGGCCAGCAGAGCAGCCTGGTCTGCAGCCCTGCTGGTGTTTATCAATTGTCAGGACTGTGAAATGTCAGCACCCTTGTTCCCTGCCGGAGTACTTGCTCCTGTCTTTGAAATCCCAGAGCCCTTTAGCCAAGCCCTGACCACTCTCTGTCTTGTTCCATAAACAGCAGAGCCTAGGGGTTACAAGGATGTCTGGAGTCAGGCTGTCCCTTACTGTGTGTCCTCTGGTCGGTTATTTAACCTCTCTGAGCCCTGGTTCCCTCACTTCTTTTTTTTTTTTTCAAGGGCACTTGCTATTTATTAAATAAATGCCTACCAAGCTCCATGCGTTTCACATACAGATATATCATTCAGTCCTCGTGACTGCCCTGTAAGGTAGATCTTTTTGTCCCCATTTCACTGGAGCTTAGGTGATCCGCGCAAGCCCCCTCCCTTCTTAAGTAGTGAAGGATTTGATGTTGGGACTTCTGGAGTCCACTTGTCCCCTCTAAGCTCTCAGAGAATATGCGTTTTCTTTTTTTTTTTTTTGTATAAATTTATTCATTTTAATTGGAGGCTAATTACTTTATAATTTTGTATTGGTTTTGCCACACATCGACATGAATCCGCCACAGGTGTACACGCGTTCCCCATCCTGAACCCGCCTCCTACCTCCCTCCCCATCCCATCCCTCTGGGTCATCCCAGTGCACCAGCCCTGACCATCCTTGTATCATGCATGGAACCTGGACTGGCGATTCGTTTCACATGTGATAATATACATGTTTCAATGCCATTCTCCCAAATCATCCTACCCTAGCCCTCTCCCACAGAGTCCAAAAGACTGTTCTATACATCTGTGTCTCTTTTGCTGTCTCGCATACAGGGTTATCGTTACCATCTTTCTAAATTCCATATATATGCGTTAGTATACTGTATTGGTGTTTTTTCTTTCTGGGTTACTTCACACTGTATAATAGGCTCCAGTTTCATCCACCTCATTAGAACTGACTCAAATGTATTCTTTTTAATGGCTGAGTAACACTCCATTGTGTATATGTACCACAGCTTTCTTGTCCATTCGTCTGCTGATGGACATGTAGGTTGCTTCCATGTCCTGGCTATTAGTTCTTGAGGTGGCAATGATGAATGAATGGGTTAGTCAATGAAAGATGAATTTGCGTTTGCAACGGAATGTGTATCTTACATGTGATGAGCACACAGTAAACATTAACTGTGGCTGTTATTTCTCAAAACCAGTGGGAAACTGCATTCAGAGTAGGGGGATGTGGGTGCCGTTTTACTCAAGGGCTCTGTCTGCAGCTCTCCCCCCATCCCTCTTCACTTCACCCCAGGAAAAAGCCAAAGATACAGAGTTAAGTTCTATCTGACTCTTGCGGAGTAGTTGAGAGGTCCCTCCAGCCTGCCTCTTTGCTTCCCATGCAGGTTTTCCACAGGAGCCCATCCCCCTTCCAAGTCAGCCTCCCTTAACCCCAGGAAAGGGACAGGATCTTCTATCGCTGCGACTTCATTCCTGACCCTTGGGCTCTCAGCCACCAACTTCCATGAAAAAGTGAAAATGTTAGTTGCCCAGTCATGTCCAACTCTTTGCAACCCATAAACTGTAGCCCGCCAGGCTCCTCTGTCCATGGAATTCTCCAGGCCAAGAGTACTGGAGTGGGTTGCCATTCCCTTCTCCAGGGGATCTTCCCAACCCAAGGATTGAACCTGGTCATTGCAAGAATCTGCATTACAGGCAGATTCTTCCATACATGATAATAAAAACAGCTAGATGCTCTGCTTAAAGACATTGTATTGGGTTGGCCAAAAAGTTTGTTTGGGTTTTCCATTAAGAGGTTATGGAAAAACCCAAACGAAGTTTTTGGCCAACCCCATATATGTCATCTCACACAACTACCTCAACAGCTGCCCTGGTGGTTTTATTATTGTGCCAATTTTATAGATGTGGAAACTGAAACTCAGAAAGCAACTAGCCCAAGGACACATAACTAGGGAGCAGGAGGCAGGGATTCGAACCCAGGTCAGGAGGACTTTGAAGCTCCTACTGTGCACCACCACCTTCCAGCAGCCTCTGGAATGTACCTCTCAGCTCAGAGAGAAAGCTTGGCTCTGACGAGGGTCTCCAAGGCAGCCATCCAGCCTCTGACTCCATCAACATCCTGAAATAATGCAAGTGGGAGGGTTCTGGAACTCACAAACCTGCCATAAAAAAGCGATCGCTGTCATAATGGTCAGAATAATGTTGTTCTAACTTAGACAAATCGGGTGTTAACTCATTACATTGTGAGGGGTGCCTCCTCAGAACAGAGGCTGTGGAACAGTCACAGGGCCATTTGTAGCTTGTGTTTCTAAACCTGTTAGCTCATCGGGTTTTAACAGCAACCCAATAAGTCGGCGGGAACCATGGGGCCCATTTTAGAGATGAGGAAACTGAGACATGGGGGAATAAGGCGACTTGCTGGAGGGCAGTGGCCAAACCATGCCTGAAGCCCAAAGCGGTTCTCGATGGCTCAGAGATCCTCGATTCAGTTTGAATTCCTAGCCAACATTTAAAAATCGGGAGAGTTTACAGAGAAATCCTGTTTCAGGCTTTGTGAGAAGTCAGACAATCTGGCTTCTCTAGGCCCACATTCCCACATGGCCACAGTTGGCTGGAGCCAAATAGTGACTGCCTCTTCAGACGAGCACGTGAGCGTGGGCTGGGGGGCGGGGAGCGCTCCATCAGCTTGCGTCACACATCTGTGTGACTTGCCTGGGTCCTCCAGGGTTCAAGTTTGCCTCCTAGATCCGCCCCGCCTCTCCTGTTGGTGGTGGTGGTGGTGGTGGTGTTTAGCCTCTAGTCTCTCTTGCGATCTGGAGTAAATTGCTTCTCCTCCCCAGGCTTCAGCTACCTCTTCTCTCAAATGAGGGGGTAGGGCTCAGTGGTTTCGGAGGCTCCTTCCAGCTCTGGGATTGCATGCCTGGTGCCAGGCTCCAGGCAGGGAGGGGAGAGCTAGACAAAGGCCAGGGCTCTGCCCCGGGACATGTATCAGTTATCCACTGCCGCCTAATAAGCCATCCCAAAGCACACTGTCTCAACACAACAGGGGTGTATTATTCCTCCTGACTCAGGGGCGCACCCGGGTGCAGCTGGGCATTTATGCTGCTCTAGGCGGTGTAAGCTTGGATCACTCTTGAGCTTGCACTCAGCTGGGCTGTGCTGGAAGGTCTGCCGTGGCCTCTCCTACATCTCTGAGGCCCTGGTAGGGAGGGTGGGAAGGCGCCCCACCCCACTCTTCAAGATCGCTCACCCGTCACTAGTCTAGACCGAGCTTTCCACAGCGGCTAGCTCCCAAGAGGGTAAAGAGGAAACCGAAGACTCCTTGAGGCCTGGACTGTGATGTCACAAAACATCACCCCTGCAGTCGGAGCAAGTCACAGAGCCATCTCAGATGCATCCCAGGCTTCCTCATCCGGTTCAGAGACTGGGAAGAAATACGCTGGGCTCGATTTTCTGTTCATTCTTTCAAAGGAAGCACCGTATGCTGCGGACGGTTCAACACGTGGCGCTCGCCTGTGTGTTGCCCGTGGTCCTCAGCGTGTCTTTGGAGGCGATGCTCGGCCCCCAAACACCCCACTCACCGTGTGCACACATCTTGTGTTCTGGGCCGACCTGTGGTCCAAACGTAGCTTCAGCAACCCCCTCCTTCCCTCTTTTTTTTTTGGCCACACTGATCTTTGTTGCGAAGACTGGGCTTTTCTCTAGCCGTGGTGTCCGGGCTCCCCAGTTACGGCGCATGCGCGCTATAGTTGTGACGCACGCGTCCTCTAGCTGTGACGTACAGGCTCTCCAGCTAACGGCATGCAGGTTCTCTAGTTGTGATCTGCAGTCTCTCTACTTGCGGTGTGCGGGCTCAGTTGCCCGGTGGCACGTGGGATCTTAAATCCCTGAGCAGTGGGCGAACCTGCGTCCCCTGCATATGAAGGCATATCCTTAACCACTGGACCACCAGGGAATTCCCTCTGCCCCTTAATGGGAGGCGGCTTTCTGTGTAGTGACAGCAGGTGTAGGCGGTGACCACACTGAGGGACAGTCCGCCCCAGGGAGTTTCTAGTCCCGCACAGGGTGTGGGTAACAGCGAGCCAGAAACCTCATGCCCTGCCTGCTCTCTGTCCTATCCCACCGCTGCACTGACTTCCCGTGCTCTCTGCCTCCCCCGAGAGGACAGGGACCCTACACTTCACCATGTCCCCTGCCACGCACTGAATAGATGTTTGTGCCATAAAGTGAAAGTCGCTCAGTTGTGTTCAGCTCTTTGCAACTCCATGGACTATACAGTCCATGGAATTCTCCAGGCCTAGGGATACTGAATACTGGAGTGGGTAGCCTTTCCCTTCTCCAGGGGAGTTTTCCCAACCCAGGAGTTGAACCCAGGTCTCCCACATTGCAGGCGGATTCTTTACCAGCTGAGCCACAAGGGGAGCCATGATAGCCCAGTTCAGTTCAGTCGCTCAGTCGTATCTGACTCTTTGTGACCCCATGAATCACAGCACGCCAGGCCTTCCTGTCCGTCGCCAACTCCTGGAGTTCATTCAGACTCACGTCCATCGAGTCAGTGATGCCATCCAGCCATCTCATCCTCTGTTGTCCCCTTCTCCTCCTGCCCCCAATCCCTCCCAGCATCAGAGTCTTTTCCAGTGAGTCAACTCTTAGCGTGAGGTGACCAAAGTACTGGAGCTTCAGCTTTAGCATCATTCCTTCCAAAGAAATCCCAGGGCTGATCTCCTTCAGAATGGACTAGTTGGATCTCCTTGCAGTCCAAGGGACTCTGTCCCAACACCACAGTTCAAAAGCATCAATTCTTCTGCATTCAGCTTTCTTCACAGTCCAACTCTCACATCCATACATGACCACAGGAAAAACCATAGCCTTGACTAGACGGACCTTAGTCGGCAAAGTAATATCTCTGCTTTTGAATATGCTATCTAGGTTGGTCATAACTTTTCTTCCAAGGAGTAAGCGTCTTTTAATTTCATGGCTGCAGTCACCATCTGCAGTGATTTTGGAGCCCAAAAAAATAAAGTCTGANAGACCTTAGTCGGCAAAGTAATGTCTTTGCTTTTGAATATGCTATCTAGCCCAAGTTGTAGCTATTCAGGATCAGACATGAGAAGGAGGCCCTGGGCTGGTAGGAATGAATTTGGAGGATAGGGCTAAGGTACCCTTGTGGCCTGGGGCAGGTCACTTCACCCCTCTGGGCCTCAGTTTTCCCATCGGTAAATAGGGGATCATGATTTAACCACCTCAGGAGGCCATGTCAAGGAGCAACTATGTCCTTCATTCAACTCTAAAAGAAACTGTAAACTAAGATCCTAGAAGCTGTGCAGTCCAAAGAAAAAAGAAATCCTTTGACACAATGCTGTCAGTCAACTATACTTAAATAAAATTTTATAAAGGAAAAAAACAAAAAGAACCTGGTCTGTCACCCCCGCCCTGGCTGGGGGCCACTGTAGGAGCAGGGAAGCGCTGGGGGAAACCGAAATGTCTGAGGCATTGGTTGGCCAGTTGCTGTCAGACCTAAGTTGGGACCACAGGGTGGCACAGGGCTTGCGGAAATATGTGCACGCGGTGAAGTGTTGAAGACCATAAGCAACACATTCGTGAGTTTTATTGTCAAACGGTTAAGCAGGAAATGGGGTTGCCGACTGAATAGGAATCAAGCCTACACAGATAATACAGACACCGTCCTTCTGATACACCTTAGTCGCTCTTTTATTTTTAGAAAAAACTAAAAATGTGTTTGGGTATGTCTCTTGTTTGCGCAAGGGAAGCCGAATTACTATTTGGGGCTCTAGATTTGTTACTCAAGGCCTAAGTCTTATTCTTTTAATAAGTGCGTTAATCCCGCTCATGTTTATTGATGTAATGGATGTGTTGGGTCTCAGCTCTTTTTTGATATTTTTTGGGGGTTGGCCAGACGAGCTTTGGGGCCAACCCAGTGTGATGACGTGTACTTTATTTGCTGTGCTTCTTTTTCCACAAGGTGTGCATTCTTTACCCTGGCTTATTTAAATGTGCTTTAAATAAAGCATGTTTAGTATTTAGGAAGGTTCATGGTTTTGTTCCGGTGGTCACCTTTGTACTCATGCCTTCTTCCGCAGTGTCTAATCTGCTGTTACAGCAGCCAATGTATTGTTTCTAGAATTTCCATTTTTGTCTTTTTGATATAGCCCTTGTGTCTACTGAGCAGGTTCAGTCTTTTCCTTCTTGAACTTATTAAACAGAGTTACAGTAAAATAAATTAACAACCAACCACATCATAAGAGTCCTGGCCGGAGACCCTAGGCTCTTGAGTTGGCCGGGTTGTGAATGGATATTTGACAGACAGCAATGTCCCCAGGAAGGTGCATGTCTTGTCTAAAGAAAGCAAGTGGGACTTCCCTGGTGGTCCAGTGGTTCGGATTCTACAGTGCCACTGTAGGGGACACCGGTTCAGTCCCTGGTCAGGGAACTAAGATCCTGCATGCCACATGGCACAGCCAAAAACGTAATAATAATAACATAAAGAAGGCAGGTGCTACCCACTGTTGACCATCTTGCTTTGCGGGGATTGGGCCTCAGTTTTGCCAGAACTTCTGGTTTGCAAAGTTCTGACATTTATAGAAAAACTTGTTAAATGTTTGCTCAACTCTACAGTACAGTCCTGGCCAATCTCAGTCATACTTGTTGGCTGAATTTGGCTCAGGAGCTGGCAGTTTCAAGCTCTAGTTGATGTGTTTTGGACAGAGAAATAGCAAGGGTGTTGTTACCTCCACTTTACTGATGGAGAAGTTGAGGTTCAGAGAGCTGTAGTGCCTTACCCAAGGCTACACAGCTGGTAGCCACAGGCAAACAGGTGGCGCAGGGGTAAAGAATTTGCCTGCCAATGCAGGAGGTACAAGAGACGCAGTTTCGGTCCCTGGTTTGGGAAGATCCCCTGGAGGAAGAAATGGCAGCCCACTCCAGTATTCTTGCTGGAGAATCCCATGGACAGAGGAGCCTGGCGGNATGTAATGGATGTGTTGGGTCTCAGCTCTTTTTTGATATTTTTTGGGGGTTGGCCAGACGAGCTTTGGGGCCAACCCAGTGTGATGACGTGTACTTTATTTGCTGTGCTTCTTTTTCCACAAGGTGTGCATTCTTTACCCTGGCTTATTTAAATGTGCTTTAAATAAAGCATGTTTAGTATTTAGGAAGGTTCATGGTTTTGTTCCGGTGGTCACCTTTGTACTCATGCCTTCTTCCGCAGTGTCTAATCTGCTGTTACAGCAGCCAATGTATTGTTTCTAGAATTTCCATTTTTGTCTTTTTGATATAGCCCTTGTGTCTACTGAGCAGGTTCAGTCTTTTCCTTCTTGAACTTATTAAACAGAGTTACAGTAAAATAAATTAACAACCAACCACATCATGAGAGTCCTGGCCGGAGACCCTAGGCTCTTGAGTTGGCCGGGTTGTGAATGGATATTTGACAGACAGCAATGTCCCCAGGAAGGTGCATGTCTTGTCTAAAGAAAGCAAGTGGGACTTCCCTGGTGGTCCAGTGGTTCGGATTCTACAGTGCCACTGTAGGGGACACCGGTTCAGTCCCTGGTCAGGGAACTAAGATCCTGCATGCCACATGGCACAGCCAAAAACGTAATAATAATAACATAAAGAAGGCAGGTGCTACCCACTGTTGACCATCTTGCTTTGCGGGGATTGGGCCTCAGTTTTGCCAGAACTTCTGGTTTGCAAAGTTCTGACATTTATAGAAAAACTTGTTAAATGTTTGCTCAACTCTACAGTACAGTCCTGGCCAATCTCAGTCATACTTGTTGGCTGAATTTGGCTCAGGAGCTGGCAGTTTCAAGCTCTAGTTGATGTGTTTTGGACAGAGAAATAGCAAGGGTGTTGTTACCTCCACTTTACTGATGGAGAAGTTGAGGTTCAGAGAGCTGTAGTGCCTTACCCAAGGCTACACAGCTGGTAGCCACAGGCAAACAGGTGGCGCAGGGGTAAAGAATTTGCCTGCCAATGCAGGAGGTACAAGAGACGCAGTTTCGGTCCCTGGTTTGGGAAGATCCCCTGGAGGAAGAAATGGCAGCCCACTCCAGTATTCTTGCTGGAGAATCCCATGGACAGAGGAGCCTGGCGGGCTGCAGTCCATGGGGTCACAGAGAGTCAGATATGAGTCAGCCTGCGTGCCCGCACACACACACACAGCTGGTAAGCAGTGACATTGTCAGAAGTGCCTCTCAAACTGGAGAGTCTTCCTGGAACTTCCCTCCATGGCTTCTGTTTCCTGCCTTCCAGAACAATCCGGGAGCAGAAGCTCCTTCTGGCAGGCCTCTACGCTATTTAAAGGCAGAGCCCATGTCTTCCTTCCGGTTCCTTCTTCGCGGGCAGAGTTGGTGCAGTGGGAGGTGTGTGTTCTTGGAGTAGAACCTCTGGCTCTGAAACTCACAAACAGCCTGACTTTGGCCCTTTTAGAAAAATTTAATTATTTTTGGCCGTGCTGGGTCTTTGTTGTAGCGTGGGGGCTCTCTCTAGCTGCACTGCACAGACTTCATTTACAGTGGCCTCTCTTGCGGTGGATCATGGACTCTAGGTGTGCGGGCTTCCTTAGTTGCAGCCCACAGGCTCTAGAGTGCGTCGGCTCTGTTGCCCCATGGCAGGTGGAATCTGAGTTCCCAGAACAGGGATTGAACCCACATCCCCTCCAGTGGCAGGCGGATTCTTAACCACTAGACCTCCAGGCAAATCCCAGGCCTTGGCCTCTTTTAACTTACTTACCTCTTTGTGCCTCAGTTTCCTCCATGGTAAACTGGAGTTAGGAAAGTTTCATAGAAGGCAACTTCCATTGTGCTTGTCGAGGAACAGCCAGACGGAGAAGTGGCAAGGCAGGCAGGCATCCCGGGCAAACGGCAGGACAGCATCTGCAGAGATCCGAAGGGGAGGCCCCGGAGCACGTGGTGTCTTTGGGAGCTGGAAAGAGGCCTGTGCGGCTGAGAACCGGGCACGCCAAGCACCGGGGCGGGGTGCAAGCTGCCTGGGCCCAGCAGGCAGAGAGCGTGGGGTCAACACTCCCATTATGGTGACGACATATGTCCACAGCACCAACTTGTCACTTGGCCTGAGTCCATGGGAAGCCGGAAGGA
Source organism: Neotragus moschatus (assembly GCA_006410615.1). Taxonomy (NCBI): domain Eukaryota; kingdom Metazoa; phylum Chordata; class Mammalia; order Artiodactyla; family Bovidae; genus Neotragus; species Neotragus moschatus. The sequence continues at coordinate 445,443 of SJYA01000229.1, forward strand.
CAAAAAGCATCTGAACGTGTAAGTGGGGAGAAAGCGGCTTAGCGCACAGTGGGATGCGTCCTGCCTGAATGGGGGCTTCTCCGCCTCTCGCGGGGAGGCAGAGCCTGGGAACAGCCCCGGCCAGAGCCTGCGGGGCCTTTCTGGAACCCACGAAAGGCCATGTGGTCCAGGGAGTCTGTTCGAGTCAGGGCCCCAGGGCGGGTTATCCTCTCGAGCCTGTCCCCGTCAGTGTCAGCTGTCACTCCCCACGGCTTCAAGTGGCAGCTCCTGCTGCTCTCAGGAGAGCAGTCGGACGCGCTCCCTAGATACCAAGGAGGCCCTGATGCTGGGTGTTCCCGGGCCGCCCCGAAGCTCAGCCCCACGCCAGCAAAGCGTGGGGCTCCCTTCTGAATGGCCTCTGCTGGAGTTGAATGGGTCCGATGAGGCCCGGCCCCTTTTGGCCTGGGTCCAGGGACACAGGCGAGGCAGGAGATGCTGGGGCGAGATCCTGGACTCGAGATAGTCAGGCTGTCCACGTCCTGGCTCCTCCACTGACGAGCTGTGTCACCTTGGGTAGCTCATTTCCCCCTCAGCCTTGGCTTCTTATCTGGAAAATGAGGATAATATCACCTACTGCATCATGTTGTTTCAGAAATTAAAAGAAAAAAAAAAAACAAGTGTTTTTGAAAAGCAGGTGTTTACCCAACCTCTCAGCCTCAGTTTCTCAGCAGTTCAATGATTGATGATAATAGCAGTAATTAAAAGTGTTCAGTCGTGTCTGACTCTTTGCAGCCCCATGGGCTATAGCCCACCAAGCTCCCCTATCCTTGGAATTTTCCAAGCAAGAATACTGAAGTGGGTTGCCATTTCCTACTCCAGGGGATCGTCCTGACCCAGGGATGGAACCCACGTCTCCTGCATTGGCAGGTGAATTCTTTACCACTGAGCCACCAGGGAAGCCCGTCCTTTACCTAGATTCAGCAGTTGTGAACATTTCGCCATATTTGTACCCCTTTTTGTATGAGAGTACCTGTGTGTGTATTTTTTTTTTTTTTTCTGAACCATTTGAACATAAATTGCTGATATGGGCAAAAAACTAATGTTGACTGAGAATTGATACATATAGGTCTAAGGCCGATTTTCTTAACCACCATTTTAGATCACTTTGCCTGGCACACAGTAGGACTTGAAAACTGGCAGCAGTTGGGAGGAATAGCTGGTATTACCTACAGCTGATCAGGGAATCCCCCTGCATTACCTCATNATTGATACATATAGGTCTAAGGCCGATTTTCTTAACCACCATTTTAGATCACTTTGCCTGGCACACAGTAGGACTTGAAAACTGGCAGCAGTTGGGAGGAATAGCTGGTATTACCTACAGCTGATCAGGGAATCCCCCTGCATTACCTCATTCAGTCCTCGCTGTGGCCTAGGAGGAAACTATTAGCCGTATCTTCATTCTCAAAAGAAGGAAGAGGGACTTCCTTTGTGGCCCAGTGGCTGAGGCTCTGCACTCCCAGTGCAAGGGCCCCAGGCTCAGTCCCTGGTCAGGGAGCTAGATCCCACAGCTAAGAGCTTGCGTGCTGCAACTAAAGATCCTGCATGGTGGAACAAAGATGCCGCAGCGACCATCAGAGATCCCACATGCTGCAACAAAGACCCAGCCCAGCTGGCCAGCTAAATAAAGAAGACTCAATAAATAAATAAGACTCAAAAATTAAGTAACTTAGAGCAAAATGTGAGGTTGGGATTTACACCTGTGTCTGCTTGACAGCAAATCCTGTCGCACAAAACTTTAGGGACCCACTTTCCTCCCCATCAGGTCTACCCTTATTGTAGCCACCAGGGCGGCACAGGGCAGCTTTGCTCCCAGCAGTAGATGGACACGGGCCTTTCTCTGTGGGAATCAAGAGGGCTTTATTATAGAGGCATGTGGACTTGGAAAAACGGGACTGGCCCAGGGTCCACAGTTAACTAGGTAGTTGTGAGGACTCAGGCCTTGGGATTTCTAGAATCCAGCATATTTGTTGCTCCCTTGCCTGGGTACCCTTTTCACCTTCTTTCTCTGGCTGCTTATTAAGACCAAGCTCGAGTGTCTCCTGTCTGAAGCCTGCTTTGACCTCTCTGACCCCTCCCCCGTCTATGTGTAGAGTTGAACTGTCCTTGGTGACCACTGTGTTCTCGGTGGCACCTTGTTACGTACCTCTTCTATATTGCCTCCGTTAGACTGTCCTGGGTACTGTGTCATCATGTCTGGTTTACCCCCAACCATCCTGGCAGATCCTCAGTCATACTGGTTGAATAGAGTACAATTTGAGAGGTAAATAGCCGAGCAGTTGGATAGGAGCTTGAGTGATTGATGGCTGGTTGGATAGAGGATGAGTGCATGGGTAATTGCATGGGTTGGATGGTTGGGTCAGTAATGGGCACGTTGATAGATGGATCAGGAGAGAGAGCGAGCAAAGGATGGTTTTATGGCAACTGAGTGGATCGGATGGGTGGAGAGATGGGTGGCTGGGTGGAGGGGTTGGGGGTGGATGGACGGATGGGTAATGGCAAAATTGGTGCACATTTTAGATAGTTGGTTGGATAAATGAATGGAAGAATGAACAAACCTGAAAACCCAGAGTGCACTTCTCCCCCTCAGATTCTCTTTGGCATCTAGACTGTGATATTTCCTTATTCTCCACTTTCGGGACTCAAAAAAAGAGCTGGCAAACTGTACACTCCCCAGGTTTGGAGGAACCTTCTGAGCCATTCACTGACTGTGGATTTGCCAACGTTTCTGCACTGGGGAGTTCCAAAGAAGTTGGCCCCCAAAGCGAATTTCTGTAAAATAAATCCTATTTTCCCATTGACTTGGCTCACACTTTTGGAGCTATGTTCCTGCTGTCAGGGGCTGGTGCTCTTGGAGGCTGGTGACAGGTGGGGAAAGAGTTGGAACTCCCGGGGGCATCAGCTGCCCTGAGCTTCCACTCGCTCAACCTTGAGAGCAGCCTGATGCTGGCCAGGAGCACAGGAGCTTGGAGCCAGGGGAACAGATTTGGCGTCTGTTCCCAGAAACCTCAGCTGCCAGTGGGATGCTGTGCTGCTAGACTTCTGGGAGAGCACGCTCAGCCTCCTCCAGGCTTATCTGTTTCCATTCATCTGTCCATACGTCCTTTCTTCTCTCCCACAGTCCTAGCTTCTTTCCTTCTCCCCATCCATCCGTCCTTTCATTCTGTCTGTTCATTCAGTAGTCATTTATGAAAGCCTCCAGTATGCTGGGACATAGAGAGGAATTAATCAGAACTGACATGCTCAGGCACTTCCCTGGTGGTCCAGTGGTTGGGGGCCCACTTTGCGGTGTGGAAGACGCGGGTTTAGTCCTTGGTCGAGGAGCTGAGATCCCGTGTGCCCCAATGAAAGGTCTCACACGATGCAGCTAAGACTCGATACAGTAAATAAAAATGTTTAAAAAAGAAAAGAAGAACTGACATTCTCATGTCAAGGAGGGACATCCCAGCAGAGGGACCGGTGGCTTCTGCTTCCTATTCCTTCTTGCCCGTCTCTTCTTTCCCTTCACCGTCTCTTCTCTTTCTCTTTCATCATCAGCATCAGGAGGAGGCAATGGCAGCCCACTCCAGTGTTCTTGCCTGGAGAATCCNATGGTCTCGATCCCTGTCTCCTGTACAACGTCACGAACCTCAGATTTAAGGGCCTAGATCTGATAGAGTGCCTGATGAGACTGGGAGACCAAGCCCCAAAGAGGCCAGAGGACCTGGATTGGGTCACATAGGGATGATGTGACCCACAAAAACTGTTGACAGAGTGTTGACTTGACAAAGGAGGTTCCCATCCTAGTAATTCACGTACTTGCAGCCTCACTCTGTGCTAATAATATTGCCTTGTTGAATCTGCCACCATTGAAGTAGGACCATTATCCCTGTTTTCCAGATAAGAGAATCTCTGAGAGGTTCAGTAACTTGCCCAGGGCCACACAGCAAGGAAGTGGCAGGACTGGGATTTGAATCCAGCATCTTCTGAGTCTAAAGCCCACGCTCCAGGCTACTACATCAGGCTGGCTGGATTTGGTGGGGGACAGAGCCAAGAACCCAGGACACTATAGACTCTTGGCCTCCTGGCCTCCAAAATCAGAATTACAAGCAAGAGGCCACCCCCACTGGGACCTCCTGAGTTGGGAAAGACAGAGCCCTGCCCTGCGCCCCCCCACACTCAGAGGCCAGCCTAGGGTGGGGTAAGGGGCTGGTGTCTCTCCCAGGTCCCTCGGTGAAGGGGCCTGAGGGCAGCTGACCCAGCTGCGTCCTTGGCAGGGTAAGATAGCCCTTCCCTCCCCAACAGCCATGTACCCTTTCACCTCCACAGTCCCAACTAAGCCTCACACCATCCTCCTGAGACAGGCAGGGCCAGGGTCCCCAGTCTTCAGATGGAGAAACTGAGGCCCAGAGACGTGTACACCCCAAGAGAGGGCTCGAGAAACATCAGCTTTCTTTGGCTGTGGTTCTTAACTTCTTTGGGGTCATGAAGAGCCTGGAGAAGCTGACAAAAACCGACGAACTCCCCACCTGCCAGAACACTGGAGACCTGTGCACACGTGTAATTTCGTATATAATTTCAAGGGGCTCACAGATTCAAGGGAGAAGGCAATGGCACCCCACTCCAGTACTCTTGCCTGGGAAATCCCATGGATAGAGGAGCCTGGTGGGCTGCCTATGGGATCGCACAGAGTCAGACACGACTGACGCGACTTAGCAGCAGCAGCACAGATTCAAAGCTCCCATGGTTTTGCTCTGGGAGGCCGATGATGGTAGTGACGACGTGCTAACCTGTAGGAGGCACGTGATGCTTCACATACATCATTTCACTGAATCCCTGTCGCCTCCCCGCAAGGTGGTGAAACAGGCCCAGAGAGGGTAGCGCTTCCCAAGGCCGCAGCACAGCAGCAGTCTGAACAGCTCGGCCCCATCCTGAAGGTTGTGCTCTTCCATCTCCGGCCTTGGAGGCCACGGTGCTGCGGCCTCCTTCAGAGGCCATTACGCAGAACCTGGGGCTCTAAGGAAGTTCAGAGTCCCTAGTGAGTTTCTGCCTCTGGGAAAGGGCCCGAGAGCAAAGAGAACCTGAGACCAGCTTTTCTAGCTCCCAGGAGCTCCTTCTTGGTTGCTTTCCTTCCACGTCCTGGGGCTTCCACTGGAGGACCTTGTGGGGAGCCCCTCTCTTGGTTATAGGACTGGAAAAATCTTCAATTTAAACTGAACTCGTTTGGCTTAAATTATGGGGAGTTTATCTTCCCCGAAACCGCCTCTGGCACCCGGGACAGTCCCATAATTGGCGTCAGGCACTCAGAGTTCTTTGGCAGCGAGTCGGCCCCGAGGGCCGGGGGTGGATGAGGCCGCTGAACTTGGAGCAGCGCCTCTAGACCTGTTTGTCCTTCCCTGCCGGCCTTGTGCGGTTTGAAGAGGTTGCTGGGCCCTGAGCTCTGGTGGACTTGGGCTTGAACCCTGGTTTCCCCGCTTTCCCTCTCTGAGCTTCAGCTTGCCATCAGTGGCTTGAGGATGATAAGACTGTTCGAAGACGCACCTTGCACAGTGCCGGGCACAGAGGAAGTGTTTGCTAAGGACAGCGATCATTGGTCATAGCAACTGTTGCCATAAGCCGAGTGTGTGGTTTTCAAGGAACACACAGCCCAGCCTCCGGAGGTGTGCCCTGATGGGTGTGCAGGAGGCTGGCCAGGGGTTAGGGCTCTGTTTCCTCCTTGGCAAGACTGTACTTGCAGTGGGGTCAGGTGAGGAGCTTGCAAACTTATGGGAGGTGGCAGGGTTGTGAGGAGGTTGGAGACAAGGAGGCCCCTCTTGCTTGGGCGGTGGGAGGAATGAGACCCCAGGAGCTGGGCCCAGGGGCACAAAAGCCTCTCCCCTTCAGCTTTCCTCCTAAATAATTCTGGAGGCTGGACAAAGAGTTCCTTGGGGCCCCTTCCCAGTGTACAAGCAAGGGCTCTATGGAGCTGCCCCCCACCCCACAGACCCGCCTTGGTCTCCATGCTGGCAGAACCTGATTCCTCGGGGGGTGGGAAGGGGCCTGGGAGCCTCAGTGAGGCCTGCAGGCTGCGGTCTGGTTCCCAGAGGCCTGGGAGGAGGCCCCTTCACAGTGTCAGCACCAGGCCCTTTGAGGGTGGGGGCGGCCTCTGCAGGCCGACGTGTTTGTGCGGCTGGCACTGCGGCAGGGTCACCATGCATAAAGGCGCTGCCCAGACCCCGGGCCCAGCCTGGAAAGGGGCTTTCTTGTCAGAGAGGAGCTTTTCTTCCCAGTGCACTGCGGGGCGGCGGCAGGGGGTCACCCGGCCCCGGAGGACAATGGAACTACGTTGATGGAGACACAGGGCCCAGCCTGCCCCCCACCCCCACCCCGCAGCAGAGCCACGGGAGGTGGGGGGGTGGGAAGGGGAGGTTAGGGAAGCTGGTTGGCTCAGGAATCCTGGCTGCCACCTTGGCAATGGCTCTCTGGGCGGGTTCTGAAGGGAAGACACAACGGAGAACTTGGGACTCCCCCCAGAGGCCTCCGGGTATCTGTGAATCCAGCCGTAGGCTGCCTAGGAATCCTGGGCCAGTCATCCCGAGCTTCCGTCTCCTAGCCTGGCTGCCTTGTGGATGGGGGAAAGAGAGCATCTTGGCCAGAGCCTGCTCAGTCCTTGTCATCTGTGCTTCCCTTCTCCCTGGCCATTCCAACTGCTTCCTGACCTCTAGGCCTTCCCCTTCCTCTCCTGGACCATCTCAGTGACCTCTGACCTCACAAAGCATCACTACTAAGTCTTCAGAACTGCAGGTCAGATCATATTCCTCCCCTGCTCAGACTGTAGGCTCCTTGTCATCTGAAAAATCAAAGTCAAACCCCTCCACCTGGTTACCAACCCAGCTGCTTGGGGGCCCTGGCCCCCTGCTGACCTCCCTGCCTGTTCTTGTCATTCTCATCCATAAGCTTTAGGTTTCCTACATGTGTGACATAAACTCCTGTGCCCCCGGACTTTTGTTCAGGCTCTAGTTGCTCCCTGGAGTGAATGCTCTTCTTTCACTTTTCAATCTAGTGAGCCCTTTTTTTTTTCTTTTAAAGCCTCAGACATGTGGGATCTTAGTTCCCTGACCAGAGGTCAAACCTGTGTACCCTGCAGTGGAAGTGTAGAGTCTTAACTAACCACTGGACGGAATTCCAAGGCTAGTGAACTCTTAATCATCCTTCATGGCCCAAGTCAGATCAGAATCTCAGTTCCCTGACTAGGGATTGAACCCAGGTCCCAGGAGCGAAAGCATTGAGTCCTAACCACTGGGCCGCCAGGGAATTCCCCATTAGCTACAGTTCTTTTATAGATGACTTTAGAACATCAGGTATGGTTAATCTTGTTCGCATCAGCTTCCTCCGCTAGACCGGAATGTGGACTTTCTGTTCTTACTCATCGCTGGGCTGCCAGTGCCTAGCTCAGGATCTGTTACCAGTAGGCTCTCAAACTGATGTTTAATGAATGAGCGAATGAATGAGTGCACTGTCTGCCCATAAAAATAACTTCTTCCGCCACCCTAGAGGCTCTTACAAGTCGGCGTGACACCCTCTCAAGACCTCGGGAGCGGGAGGAAGTGGCTGTGATGCACCGGCTGCTCTGGAGCTTCTGAAACCGGGCTGCATCTGGAGAGAGCAGGGAGCTGGGTCTCGGGCCAGAGCATGGCGGCTCTTCTGTCGTCCCCACCTTGAAGAGATCTTTGAGTTCATGCCCTTGAGGCAGGCCCAAATGAAACCGTTTATAGGTGAAAAACACCAACTCGTCTGAGATGAGAAATGCCCACTTCGGGGCTGGTAGGATTAGTGGGGGCCCAGCAGAAGGAAATGGCAATCCGCTCCAGCACTCTTGCCTGGAAAATCCCATGGACGGAGGAGCCTGATGGGCTACAGTCTNAATGAATGAGTGCACTGTCTGCCCATAAAAATAACTTCTTCCGCCACCCTAGAGGCTCTTACAAGTCGGCGTGACACCCTCTCAAGACCTCGGGAGCGGGAGGAAGTGGCTGTGATGCACCGGCTGCTCTGGAGCTTCTGAAACCGGGCTGCATCTGGAGAGAGCAGGGAGCTGGGTCTCGGGCCAGAGCATGGCGGCTCTTCTGTCGTCCCCACCTTGAAGAGATCTTTGAGTTCATGCCCTTGAGGCAGGCCCAAATGAAACCGTTTATAGGTGAAAAACACCAACTCGTCTGAGATGAGAAATGCCCACTTCGGGGCTGGTAGGATTAGTGGGGGCCCAGCAGAAGGAAATGGCAATCCGCTCCAGCACTCTTGCCTGGAAAATCCCATGGACGGAGGAGCCTGATGGGCTACAGTCTATGGGGTCGCAAAGAGTCGGACTCGACTGAGCGACTTCATTCATTTTTAGTCTAGCTTTGGGGATGACTGATTTGCTTGGGAGTTTGGTTTGAGCTTCGCTTTCTCTCTCCTTGATCATTTTCCGTATTCCTAAATATGCCTGGCTCTGTCCATGTCTGTCTGGACCATCTTTCCAAAGCCAGGAAACCTCAGACGTTCTTGGCCTCAAGCCCTCAAGTATCAGTTGTAAATAGCAGTCATGGTCGTGAGGGGAACAGTTTCCATCTCTGGGCCTGCCCGAGTGCCAGGTGCTGTGCCAAGCTCACGTGGTACCTTAGTCCATCACGTCTTCCTAACAACTCCTTGTGGTGGGTACAACCATCATCCCATATTGCACACGAGAAAACCAGGGCTCCCAAAAGCTAAGGAATTTTCCTGAAGCTACGCAGCTAATAATAACAGCAGAAAGTGAAAGTGAAGTCGCTCAGCTGTGCTCGGCTCTCTGCAACCCGTGGACTGTCGCCCACCAGGCTCCTCCGTCCATGGGATTCTCCAGGCAAGAGTACTGGAGTGGGTTGCCACTTTCTTCTCCAGGGGACCTTCCCAACCCAGGGATCAAACCCAGGTCTCCCACACTGCAGGCAGACGCTTTAACCTCTGCTCCGGGATTCAAATCTGCTTATGAGTTTCTGATGCTTCCCTGTGCTGGGACTACTTTGCACCCATACGTCGGTTCATTTATTCATTTAGTAGCCATTTGTGGAATGCATGTGCTGTGATTAGTCATTCTGATCATTTATTCATTCCTGGCATTCAGTAAATGTCTGTTGAGGGCCTACTGTGTCCTAGGGCTCTGCTGTAGAGGTTTCTAGGAGAGATGAGACTGGAGTTGGCGCTTGAGGTTGGCCAAGAGGAAGAGAAGGGTTCTCAAGCTGTGATGGAGGAACCCCTTGGGCTCAGGTGCACCCACAGTCCTAGAAAGGTTGAACCTGTGGTTTAGAGGTCCTGCAGTCTGGCAGTTTGGGGATGATGGTGCCACGGGGGCATGGGCAGTGAGCCAGCGCGCTCAAAGGTCTTGGGCGTGTTGAGGCATGTTCGGGGTTTTGGAGCTTCTTGTCTTAGCTGCCACGGTTCCCTTTCCCCCCACCTCATCACTCCCTGCGCCTCATTTCTGAAGTGGGGTGACCAGCCCCTAGCTCAGCTGGTTATCCCAAGGCCTCAAGAAGTTCATCTCTGTGGAGGGCCTGGCACGGTCGATCAGACCTAACCCAGTCTGGGCATTTCTGATGCCACGGGCAGATGACCCTTGAGTCAGAGTCAGCAGAAACTAGACTGAGCCCACCTGGCACAGCAGTCCAGCGCCTGGAGCTGGGAGTGGAGCTCGGGCCGCCCTCCCCTTACACCCAGCCTGGCCCGGAATCAGACTCGGATTTGATGAGTGATTCATAACCTGATGCTGCAGAAAGCCGTGCCGGGCCGCAGAAGGGCTGCCCAGGGTCTGTGGTTTTGATTGCAGGGAAGAATTCCCTCGTCGGCTCAGGGTAGGATAACTTACTTGTTGAGAGAGACATTTTCACAAAATAAATCCTTAGAGAAACCAGGCGCTGAGGCAGGGAGGCCTGGGGAGGGATTATCTAAATAAACCCCCAGTTTTGAAGCTTCAGGCCCCGATGATTTGCCTGAGCCTCTGGTTGCTTCCTGGCGCTTGAGGTCCCCGCTGACCCCGAGCTCTTTTTCAGTGGTACCAGTGCAGCCAGGTCCTTTCCATCTGGGTGATGTCCCCAACATTTGGCCTCGTTGGAATTCTCTTCAGCTAGGGTCACTGGAGTGTATGGGTCTTTTGCAGGCTGGGTGTCATGATTAGTCTAATCTAAGGGTCCCCAGCCCCCAGGATCTAATGCCTGATGATCTGAGGTGCAGCTGATGTAATAATAATACAAATAAAGAGCCCAATAAATGTAACACACTTGAATCATCCCGAAACCATCACCTCCCCGCTCCCCACCCCAGTCTGTGGAAAACTGTCTTCCACGAAACCGGTTCCTGGTGCCACAAAGGTTGGGAACCAACTCTAATCTACCTTTATTTTTTTAAAACAAGATTGCTTGCTATACTGTGCTCAGGATAATTCTTCCTTTTGTGGGACTGTCCTGCCCATTGCAGAGTATCTAGTAGTCTGGTCTCCTGCCCGTGGAATGCCAACAGCATCCCCCTTCCCCAAGGTCATTGTGCCACCTTGGTTCTCAGATGGTTGGATCCATGGCCCTGGGTTCCTGCGGCCCTGGGTTTCAGATGGCACTCCTGTGGTGTCAGCAAGAAGCAAGCTTGCCTGTGAGTCTCCATTGTCATTAAAACGATCAGAGTTGCCACTGCTGCTGCTAAGTCACTTCAGTCGTGTCCGACTCTGTGCGACTCCATAGATGGCAGCCCACCAGGCTCCCCCGTCCCTGGGATTCCCCAGGCAAGAACACTGGAGTGGGTTGCCATTTCCTTCTCCAATGCATGAAAGTGAAAAGTGAAAGTGAAGTTACTCAGTTGTGCCCGACTCTTAGCGACCCCATGGACTGCAGCCTGCCGGGCTCCTCCATCCATGGGCTTTTCCAGTCAAGAGTACTGGAGTGGGGTCCCGTTACCGCTAGACATTTCTATATGCCAGCTCGGGCTTCCCCGGTGGCTCAGTGGTAAAGAATCCACCTGCTAGAGCAGGAGACACAGGTTCAATCCCTGATCCAGGAGGATCCCACATGCCATGGAGCAGCTAAGGCCAGGCACCACGACGGCTGAGTCTGTGCTCTGGAGCCCGGGAGCCTCCTGAGCCCTTGCTCTGCAACAGGAGAAACCACCGCGATGAGAAGCCCACACACACCCCTGCCTCCCCGTTTACTTCAACTAGAGAAAGCCTGCGTCCAGCAGCGAAGACCCAGTGCAACCAAAAATGATAAATAAATACAATTCTTTTTACCAAAGACCTCTCAGAAAAAGTAAGTATACGAGAGCCAGTGTGGCCGAGGGGTACGGTGCTGAGACCCGCTGCATCACCGCCACCTGTCTTCCGCACCCAGCGCCTTTCCATTCCTTGCACGCACCCTGCTGCTTCTTCCTGACCTGCCTGCCTGCCTTTGCTCCTCCGTTCCCCAGCCCGGAGTGCCTTCCCCACCCCTCCATTCTCTTCCACAGACCCCACCCATCTTAGTCTAAGAAGCCGTCTGTCGAGAACAGGCGTCTCTGTGCTGGCTCGTCCAGCCTCACTGCTCTGGGGCCTTGGCCTGCTCCTGCAGCTCTCAGGGCCTCATTCATTCTCCTCATCGGTGAGATGAAGGCCAGGACAGAACTTGCCTGCCCCCCACAACCCCACTACGTNAAGAAGCCGTCTGTCGAGAACAGGCGTCTCTGTGCTGGCTCGTCCAGCCTCACTGCTCTGGGGCCTTGGCCTGCTCCTGCAGCTCTCAGGGCCTCATTCATTCTCCTCATCGGTGAGATGAAGGCCAGGACAGAACTTGCCTGCCCCCCACAACCCCACTACGTAGTAGCCTGGTTCCTGCAAAGCTCTTAACTTGGTGTTGGTCAAGTGCCTGCTGCGGCCAAGCCTACTCCTTGTCCACCCCGCTTCTCCGCACTGCCTCTGCTCCCAGGCCCCCGGCCTCCCCTGCGGGGGTAAGGAGACAATCCCATCCTCCTGCTCAGCCACAGTGGCCTGGTCACACGGGTGAGGAGGGTGCCCTGGGGCTCAGTGGGGATTGGCTCTGGCTTGGGAGACACACCCCTACCCCGCCTCCTGCCCCACCAGTATCTCCCAAGGACCTCCCTGCAGCGGCACCTTGGGAGACATCGCCTCTCTCAGCCCCGGGGCTGCTGGGACTTGTCTTCCTAACCTGACACCTCGTACCCTCCACTTTATCCTCCTAAGTAAAACCCCTTAAAGCCGCGTTCCTGGAGCTATCTGAGTTCCCTCCCTCCTGAAACCTGGCTTTGCTCCCCGCCCCNAACCGACCCCCCCCACCCCAAGTCTCCCTCTTATCTAAATCCCAAGCCAGCTTGTCTCTCCCTGGGAGATAAGGGGATTCCCTTCCCCCACCCCCACTGATACCATAGTTATCCCTTAGGTGCTCGGTGCCTGACATTTAGAGTAACTTCTGGCGCATAGTAGGGTGCCTGAATACTTGTCGAACAGGTGTCTGCACTATGCAACCCACTCCAGTGTTCTTGCCTGGAGAATCCCAGGGATGGGGGAATCTGGTGGGCTTCTGTCTATGGGGTCGCACAGAGTCGGACACAACTGAAGCGACTTAGCAGCAGCAGCAGCAGAATGAAATCTAAAAGCCTGAGAGGAGGCAAGAGGTATTTGCTCTGACAGCCCGGTTTTCTTTTCAGCAAGAAAACTCCATCTATTTCTCACACCCTAGGGTCCGCGCACTCTGCTTTCCTTGAGCCCGCATGAGCTCAAGGACCATAGTGGTCTTGCAAAACTCAGCTCTTGGTGTGGGCAAGTCACAGGGTGGCTGCCATCGAGACTGCCCGACTGGTCCAGGAGGGTGCCTGAGAGAGAGGCTGGAGTCACACGGTGTTTCTGCAGCCAGGGTGGGCAGAGAAGTTCAACACCCAAGTTTGCTCGGGGGGTCTTTTTTTTTTTTTGGCTATGCCACATGGCTTGCAGGATTTTAGTTCTCTGACCAGGGATTAAACCTACACCCTCATCTTGTAGTCCTAACCACTGAACTATCAGAGAATCCCCACAGGGTTGGGGAGCTTGTTCCTTTCCTGCTTTGACTTTAGTTATATGCACTTGCCCAGGCTGCCCAGGTGGCTCTCGTGGTAAAAAAATAAAATAAAATAAAATTCACCTGCTAATGCAGGAGACGTAAGAGACGCAGGTTCAATCCCTGGGTCGGGAAGATCCCCGGAGGAGGGCATGGCAACCCTCTCCAATATTCTTGCCTGGAGAATCCCATGGACAGAGGAGCCTGGCGGGCTACAGTCCATAGGGTCGCAAAGAGTCAGACACGACTGAAGCAACTACGCATGCACACTCTTGGCCGTTCAGTTGCCAACAAGCCTCAACTGAGCACAGACTTACTGCTAGGCATTGTACTCTTGGGGATGTGTTGGTTATTAATGATCACATCAACCCACGGCTCAGTAATGCCCAGGCCATTTCTCTGTCCTGATAGACTACTGACCTCCAATACCAGGAGGCCACTCTGCATACACTTACTTATGTGAGACCCAGGCCAAGATCTTTGCCTCTCTGAGCCTCAGTTTCCTCCTCTGTAAAATGGGATCGTCATTACTGCTTCACAGTACATGTGGGAGGATTAAAGGAGATGAAAACAAAAGCTCCGAGTACAGTACCTGGCACACAGTAGGCCTCTTCCTCCACCTCCACAAATGGTGCTCACATCTGCTTCTGGACTGGGAGCCTGATGTCCACGTCACTTGATAACAGAGCCGTGTTTATCTGAGCCCCCAGATTGCCCATAGGAGATCTGACAAAGAGTTTATAGTTGATTTGTGAATTTTTTTCCTGATAGAAATCACCCAGTAATATTCAAAATAATCAAATCACTTTTCATTATTAACAGAATAAGTTGCCTCCATCCAAAATATTAAAATCACCCCACATCATGATCTCCCTAAGAAAAGATTAGAGCAGTGACGTGAATAAAATCAGTCATACAACCCGTTTGGAAAACGATTTTGCAGTTTCTAATACAGCTAAACATATGCCTATCCCATGGCCCAGCAGTTCCCCTCCCAGTTAAGTATGTACTTAAATGAAATGAGTACACATGTTCACCAAGGCAGGTACCAGACTAGAATGTTTATAGAAGCTCTGCTCAAAATAGCGCCTAAACTGGAAAGACCCAAATGCCCATCCTCAAAGACCAGGTACATACACTGTGGTGAAGCCACACAATGGAATACCACACTGCAGTTAATTTTTAAAAAAAAAGCACAAACTAGGAACTTCCCTGGTGGTCCAGTAGTTAAGAATCTGCCTTCCAATACAGGGGACACTGGTTTGATCCCTGGTCGGGGAATTAAGATCCCACCTGCAGTGGAGTAGTTAAGCCCATGCAACCCAGCTTCTGAGCCCACTTACTCTGGAGCCCGTGCACAGCTAGAGAAGCTAAACATCACAGCAAAGACCCAGGCAGTCAAAAGTTAAACACACACACACACACACACGTTGCTGATAACACAGAGCATGATGGGTGAATCTCAAAATCATGGCACTGAGCAAGAGACCAGGCACCAGAGAATCTGTACGGAATGGTTCTCTTTCCAAAACTTCAAAACCAGGCAGAACTCGTCAACGATGGTGGAAGTCAGAACAGGGGCTGTGTGCGGAGAAGGGGCTCATTAATGAGGAAAGGGTAGGAGGAACCTGCTGGGTGGCAGTTACTTGGGTCCGTCCGTTTGAGAAATTCGTTGGGCTGAACGTGGATGGTTCTGTGCACTTTCACTGTGTGTAATTACACTTCAGTTAAAAAATGAAGAAATCCCGGGACTTCTCTGGCAGTCCAGTGGCTAAGACTCCGAGCTCCCTGTGCAGAGAGCCCCGGTTCGATCCCTGGTCAGGAAACTAGACCCCACCTGCCGCAACTAAAAATCTCTCATGCTGAGACTGAAAGTAACCCCACATGCTGCAGCCAAGATCAAAGATTCCTAGTGCTGCAACAGGACCTGGTGCAGCCAAATAAGTAACTAAAAATACCATAAATAAGTGAAGAATCCAAAGCCGTCCCCGTCTCCAGTCTATAACAGTGTGACCTTGAGTGACCAACTTCACCTCTTGGAGCCTCAGTTTCCTTCATCTCTACAAGAGGGTGACCTTCCCCACATTATGGGGTTATGAGAATGTAATGAGTAACTGCAGTCTGAGCAGGGCCTGGCGGGCAATGGGAGCCTGTGTGGACGTTGTCCAGAAGGGCCCCANGCAAGAGACCAGGCACCAGAGAATCTGTACGGAATGGTTCTCTTTCCAAAACTTCAAAACCAGGCAGAACTCGTCAACGATGGTGGAAGTCAGAACAGGGGCTGTGTGCGGAGAAGGGGCTCATTAATGAGGAAAGGGTAGGAGGAACCTGCTGGGTGGCAGTTACTTGGGTCCGTCCGTTTGAGAAATTCGTTGGGCTGAACGTGGATGGTTCTGTGCACTTTCACTGTGTGTAATTACACTTCAGTTAAAAAATGAAGAAATCCCGGGACTTCTCTGGCAGTCCAGTGGCTAAGACTCCGAGCTCCCTGTGCAGAGAGCCCCGGTTCGATCCCTGGTCAGGAAACTAGACCCCACCTGCCGCAACTAAAAATCTCTCATGCTGAGACTGAAAGTAACCCCACATGCTGCAGCCAAGATCAAAGATTCCTAGTGCTGCAACAGGACCTGGTGCAGCCAAATAAGTAACTAAAAATACCATAAATAAGTGAAGAATCCAAAGCCGTCCCCGTCTCCAGTCTATAACAGTGTGACCTTGAGTGACCAACTTCACCTCTTGGAGCCTCAGTTTCCTTCATCTCTACAAGAGGGTGACCTTCCCCACATTATGGGGTTATGAGAATGTAATGAGTAACTGCAGTCTGAGCAGGGCCTGGCGGGCAATGGGAGCCTGTGTGGACGTTGTCCAGAAGGGCCCCAGGCTGGGTCTCAGCTGGGTCAGCAGCTGTGAGCATAGGAGGAGCCTGGTGTCTGTACCCACGGATGTGACCAGGGCATCTAGCTGGCACTCATCTGGTTCCTGTGACAATCTCTAGCTTATCTTCCAAAGTCTATCTCCCCTCCTGCCCCCCACCCCTGCCCGCAGCAAGCAGCCTGAAAGTGGTAACAAAGCAGGATCGATTTAAACTCCTCTGCAGCCTACCCAGGCTAGGAGAAAGAGACCACTAACCCTGTAATCGTCCACTCTGCTCCAATCGAAACTCTGGGAATAGCCAAGTGCCTGCTAAGGGCTGGGCCAGGGGCCAGAGTGGAGCCATGGGGAGACCACGTAAGGTGTCTGCCCTCAAGGAACTTAGAGCCTGGCGGCAGAACAGACAGTCGTCAAAGACCCTCACACACATGGGACCACCGCACGGACTCCAGCAGATTGGTAGGGAGGCCAGGGGAGGCTTCCTAGAGGCAGGGACACACAGGTGGCCTGAAAGCTGAGTTGGGAGCTGACTTGGCTCGAAGGGAAAAGGAGGGTGCACCAAAGCAGGGGATCAGTCAGGGCAAAGATCCAGCGGGAGTGTGGATTACTGGCGGCTGAAGGGACCTGGACTGGCTGGAACTGAGAGGTAGGGAGGGCGAGGGGCGGCTGAGGCCACCTGGTACCTCCTCATACTTGGAGCCCCAGGAAACCCTCCCTTCCAGAGTTTTCTGCAGGGGAAAGATGAGATGGTGAAGTCGGCCCTTTGCGAAGAAAAACAGCGATCTGACTGACCACCTACCATGGGCCATATTCTGTGCTGGGCCCTCTGACCATGCTCCTGATCCTGACCGCCTCCTGCAAGGGATTTGCTCCCCGCTTTCACGATGCAGAAGGAGGTCAGGGAGGTGTTAAGCGTTCTCTTCATGCGCTTCGAGCTGAGAGTGGAGGAGCTGGGGTCCAAACCCAGCTCTGAGTGAGGCCGCGTCCACACACTTTCCCTTGAGCCTTTCTGATCTACAAAAGCCTCTGGGCATAAGTCGACTTCCCTTCTCAGCCTCACTTTCCTCATTTCCGGAAAGGTCTTAGGGGCCAGCCCTGCCTGCCTCCTAGGGCTTGTGGCCAAGGCAGACGACATAAAGGATGAAATGACACGTGGGCAAAGTGGGCAAGCCTTTGCGTCCAAGTCTCTCTCTCTCTCTTTTTTAATCCAAGCTTCTTAGAGAAGGGGAAACTGAGGCTCAGAGAAGAAGACTGGCTGGCCCCACCTCACACAGTTGTTAGAGGCAGGGCTGGGATTGCAGCTTAGGTTTCTGCACCAGCTGCTGCGTACCAGGAACCCAGGCGGAGTGGCGGATGAGGCCTGTTGCTATGACCTCAGTCCCTGAGCCGGTGCCCCAGGAAGGCGGGCTCACATCTGTCCATCGTGGTCAGAGCAGCTCTGGCCCACAGGCAGGTCTAGGCCAGGTTAATTGTATTTTTGAGAGCTCATTTATTAAGCACGTTTTATGTGCCAGACACTGCACTCAGTGCCTTTATTGCCTTATATTATTTAGTCCTTGACATTGCCCCACTGCTGATGAAGTGACTCACCCAAGATCAGGCTCAGTCAAGGTCTGTTGACTCCGGACCAACCAGGCTGTTCCAGGAACTCTCTGTTTTCCTGGTAGGAGAAGATGAGAGGGGCCTGGGGTCCTCCCAGTCCCATCTGTCCACACCTTCACACGGGCCCAGCAGAGAAGGGGTAAGGGTCTGAGATGACTCACCCATCCAGCAAAGCAAAGCAAACATCTCTGAGTGGCATGCGGCTGCGAGCTGGCATTGCCAGACCCCCAGTCATCAGGGACCTCTGCCAGCAGGGGCAGCCGCAGGAGAGTGGGCAGGCTAGCCGTCGGGATTCCATTGCCTTCAGGGAACTCGGGTGTGGCCTGTCTCACCCCCTGGAATGAAGGCTTTGTTTCCTTCCATCAGTGGCATGTGGAGTCGAGCCTGTCTGCCAGAGGGGAGGCACGGGGAGGCTAGGCAGGCCCCTCTCTGCTATGTGACTTTGGGCAAGTCACTGCACCTCCCTGTGCCTCAGCTATGTCGCTGGGAGATGAAGGTAATAACGCCACCTGGTAGTGGGGCCTCCCTGGTGGTCCAGGGGCTAAGACTCCTCACTCCCAAGGCAGGGGCCCGAGTTCAATCCCTGATCAGGGAACTAGGTCCCACTTGCAGCCACTACAGGCCCCATATACCATAACTAACACCTGGCACAGCCAAAAATAAATGTTAAAAAGAATTCTACCTGGTAGAGTTGTGCAAAGCCAACCAGAAAGCACACATAAAGGGCCTGGCAGAATGACATGATGGCTAAGCACTGGTGTGGCTCTGGAGCCAAATTCCCTGGTTCAAATCCCGGCTTCACTGTTCTCTGGCCACTTGAGCAAGCAACTTATCCTTTCTTGCCTCAGTTTCCTCATCTGTAAAATGAAGCCAGATAATCTTATCAGGGCTTCCCTGATAGCCATGATACTTTGCAAACAAAAGTCCGTCTATTCAAAGCTTTGGTTTTTCCAGTAGTCATGTACGGATGTGAGAGTTGGACTATAAAGAAAGCTGAGTGCCAAAGAATTGATGCTTTTGAACTGTGGTATTGGAAAAGACTCTTGAGAATCCGTTGGACTACAAGGAGATCCAACCGGTCCATCCTGAAGGAAATCAGTCCTGAGTGTTCATTGGAGGGACTGATGTTGAAGCTGAAACTCCAATACTTTGGCCACCCGATGTGAAGAGCTGACTCATTGGAAAAGACCCTGATTCTGGGAAAGATTGAAGGCAGGAGGAGAAGGGGACAACAGAGGATGAGATGGTTGGATGGCATTACTGATTCGATGGACATGGGTTTGAGTAAGCTCCAGGAGCTGATGATGGACAGGGAAGCCTGGTGTACTGCAGTCCATGGGGTCGCAGAGTCAGACACGACTGAGCGACTGAACTGATCTGAACTGAAAGCTCAGTTGGTCAGGAATCCACCTGCAATGCAGGAGACCCCGGTTCAATTTCTGGATCAGGAACACCCACTGGAGAAGGGAGAGTCTTCCCACTCTAGTATTCTTGGGCTTCCCTGTGGCTCAGTTGGTAAAGAATCCACCTGTAGTGCGAGAGACCTGGGTTTGATCCCCGGGCTGGGAAGATCCCCTGAAGAAGGGAAAGGCTCCCCACTCCAGTATTCTGGCCTAGAAAATGCCATGGACTGTATAGTCCATAGGGTCACAAAGATTCAGACATGACTGAGCGATTTTCAATCCACTTCAATCTTATGTGTCTTGCTGGGTTACTGTGAACATTCAGTGTGTTTCCACACATAAAGTTCTTGACGCCCAGCACAGGGTAAGCATTCGATAAGCTTTGCCTGTTCCTCTTATTTGCCTTCATCTTTCCATCTCAAGCTGCCTCCTTTCTCACTTAGGCTGCTGGGAAGCTCAACGCAAATGTGACTTGCTGATTACAGTCTTTATGCCATCCCAGATTCGTGGAAGAGTTCTCTTTCTTTTACCCCTAAGGGCTTTCTGGATGTTCTTTTAACATAGGGCTTCCCTGGTGGCTCAGCAGTGAAGAATCTGCCTGCCAGTGCAGGAGACTGTGAGTTTGATTCCTGGGTCGGGAAGAACCTCTGGAGAAGGAAATGGCAACCCACTCCAGTATTCTTGCCTGGAGAATCCCACGGACAGAGGAGCCTGGCGGGCTACAGTGTATGGGGTCACAAAGAATCAGTCACGACTTAGTAACTAAACAACAACAACAGCTTTTTTACATAGATGTAATTCAAATGTCACATATTTTTTAAATTGATAAACTTTCCTGTAATTCTTTCTAGTAATAACACAGTGTATGGCATTTTACGAGGCGGGCACGGCAACCCACTCCGATATTCTTGCCTGGAGAATCCCATGGATAGAGGAGCCTGGCGGGCTACACTCCATAGGGTTGCCAAGAGTTGGACACGGCTGAAGTGACTTAGCATGCATGCACATGGGATTTTATGAAAGCCAGCAGGGGAGATAACACACGATCGAGCCGCTTGTCTGTGAGCCCCTGTCTTCACGCACTCCTTTGTACTCCTGACTTTGCTGGACATCAGCATCTATTGGTGCCCTGGAAAAAAAGGAAAGAAGGGCAGAGACTGAGTGTGTGTGTGTGTGTGTGTGTGTGTGTGTGTGTGTGTGTCTGTGTGTATGTGTGTGTGTGTGTGTCTGTATGCTCCCTTGGGAATCTTCCTCCCTCTCACTGCCTATCCCAGGGCTGGGCATGTCATAAACATCCAGCAGAGACCTGGTAGCTAACGGAGGAATTCAAGGTGTTCAGCTCAGTTCCACAGGTAACAGCAGAAGGTGTTGTTCGGTTGTCTGATATCACAGATCCGGGCTGGCATCAACTGCCACTGANTCTGTGTGTGTGTGTCTGTGTGTGTGTCTGTGTGTGTGTGTGTGTCTGTGTGTCTGTGTCTGTGTGTCTGTATGCTCCCTTGGGGATCTTCCTCCCTCTCACTGCCTATCCCAGGGCTGGGCATGTCATCAACATCCAGCAGAGACCTGGTAGCTAACAGAGGAATTCAAGGTGTTCAGCTCAGTTCCACAGGTAACAGCAGAAGGTGTTGTTCGGTTGTCTGATATCACAGATCCGGGCTGGCATCAACTGCCACTGAGGAACGTTGTCCCTCCTGGTTCCTCTTGGAAGGAAGGGCAGAGGAAGCTGCAGGGTTGGGGTCCCGCAGGGAGAGGGGAGGGGACATGACTTCCTCCCCATCTCAGGGGGCTTAGGCCCACCCGAGCCATTACCGCATCCATTCATTCAGTGAGCACTGTCTCAGCCAGACCTCCGTGGGGCTCCATCCCTGCACAGTGGGCTGAGGGTGCTCACCAGAGTCAGAGTCCCTGCCCTCATGGAGCCCTAAGAACAACAAACAGAAGGAGGGGATGAGAGAATGCGTGAAGTGGTACAATTCCTGTAATCAAGACACGCAGCTTGACAAAGGACTTTTTTCTCAAATGTTGAACTTCTGTATAACAACAGCTCTCCTTTGTTAAATGCCTGTTATGTGCCCAGAGCAGTAAGGAGCGAGTGTTAGTTGCCCAGTCGTGTCTGACTCTCTGTGACCCTGTGGACTGTAGCTTGCCAGGCTCCTCTGTCCATGGGATTCTCCAGGCAAGAATACTTGAGTGGGTTGCCATTTCTTTCTCCAGGGGATCGTCCCCACCCAGGGATCAAACCCGGCCCTTCTGCATTGCAGGCAGATTCTTTACCATCTGAGCCACCAGGGAGGCCCAGAGCTGCATGTGTTACACCCTTAAGCTGCATTATCACGTTGACAAGCTCACCAGCCCCCCACCCATTAGATAGTTTTCTCCTTATTTGGCGGATGAAGAAATGAAACAGAGCAGGGGTGTGACTTGCCCGAGGCAGGTCAGAAATGGAATGTAAAGTTCAGAATCCTTACTCTTAACCTTGACCGTGTACCACCTCCCAGTGCAAAGAAACAGAGTGGGATGGTTTAAATTGAACCCAACAGAGCAAACCCAGGCCAGGTGGTGGCTGCGGCGGTGGGAGGGTGGTTCTCAGCAGGTGGGGGAGAGGAGGACCGACCCTTCTGTGGCCTCAGAGCCCCATTTCTTCCTGGAGCGCCAGGTCATCAGAGCCAGACTTTGGACGTGCTTTTGTCCCGTGTTCACCAGGGTGTCCAACAGAGCAGACTCGGGGGGGGGGGGACACGGAAATGGCATTAAATGACACTGGATCATATGGTAGAAATGGCATTAAATAACACTGAGTCATACGGTAAGAAAGTTCCCCTTCCCTTCCCCTCCATGCCTGCTGACTACTCACGGAGAAAGTCTCGGGTTCCTGCCAGCATGTCTCTAACACCTCTCTGACAGCCCCTAATCTCTCTTTTCAATAGGAAAAAGCGAGCCTCAGGCTCAGCCCCGACCTGGGAGCTGGAGTGCCAGGGCGCCATCTCACTTCACTGTGCGTACTCTGTGTCTGTATTTTTGTTTAACAAACACATGGACAGCCCTTACGGACTGTCAGTGCTTTGCAGACATTAACTCCTTTCATCCTCATAATTGTGTTATGAGCTCAGCACAGTTATTATCTTTGTCTTACTGATGAGTGAGCTGAGGCACAGAGAGGTTAAGTAACTTGCCCGAGGTCACACAGCCGATCGGAGCAGAGACTGTGAACCTATGCACTGGGCTCCTTGGCCCCTGTTCTTTAACACTTCACCAGACTCTGGTAGAGGAATCAGTGCAACTTCCCTGGTAGCTCAGACAGTAGAGAATCTGCCTGCACTGTGGGAGACCCGGGTTCAATCCCTGGGTCAGGAAGTTTCCCCGGAGAAGGCAACCCACTCCCGTCTTCTTGCCTGGAGAACTCCATGGACACTAGAGCTTGGCGGGGTACAGTCCATGGGGTCGCAAAGAGTTGGACACGACTGAGCAACTAATACTTTCACTTCACTTTCACAGTAGCAGCCTGATTTTTCCTCGACTAATGAATTTATTTCAGTTAAAACTAGGTGAGTCCATTTAAAAATAAAATGTATCAGTAGTTCAAGTGGTCACGTGCATATGGCCAAAAAGTCCTAAAAATCGTTCAGGAATAAATGAAGTCTGAGGCCCTCTGGTCAAATCAGGGCCGTTTACATGCCAGATGGGAAGCTGAAGCCCAGAGAAGCACGGAACCAGCCCAGCGTCACACAGCAAGTGAGTCTGTGAACCGCCTGGGCAGGTGAGGCTGGGTTATCACCTGCAGCTCAGGCACACCTCCTTCCTGCAGTCAGGGCTGATGGATGCTGGATGGCTGGAGTCTGAGCGGTACTCACCTGACCGGAGGTATCCGGAGCTGTAACAGGATTCCCATTATCTCTGCTGTTACCGACATAGGGAGGCCGGAGCCCTGAGACCCAAGCCCACGTCAGCGTTTAGGCCATGGCTGAACTGGCTGCCGGGACATTCTCTACCTTCTCTCTCAGGTCTAGTTACAGCCTGGGTGGGGAGCTGTCCTCTGCCTGTTCATTACCTTCATAACTTTCTAGAAAGTTCCACACCTCCACCATGCAGAGACATGAGCTATGCATGAATGTGCTAAGTCACTTCAGTTGTGTCTGACTCTGTGAGCCTATGATCCATAACCCACCAGGCTCCTCTGGCCATGGGATTCTTCAGGCAAGAATACTGGAGTGGGCTGCCATTTCCTCCTCCAAGGGATCTTCCTGACCCAGGGATCAAACCCAAGTCTCTTAAGTCTCCTGTGTTGGCAGGTGGGTTCTTCACCACTAGTGCCGCCTGGGAAGCCCGGCATGAGCTTACCTGGGCTCAAACTCTGGCTCTGCCATGGGCCCGCCTTCAGCAGGATCGCCAGCCCCTCTTAGCTTTGCTGTCCCCGTGTGTAAAGTGAGGCTGAATGAGACCAGGGAGATGTTGGCTGGAGGATGCCTGAGGGGAGGTGTGCCTGCTGCACGGGAAGGCATGTGTGCATATATCTCTGCTCAGCCGCCCTTGGAGTCACCAAGCCACAGGGCCACCTCTGTGTCCTGGGCGGAAGAAGAGTCCACTGAAGAGGAGAATGAGTTGGGGTTATCGTCCATCACAGAGAGGAGAAAACTCAGATCCCGCGTGGGGGTCCCAGCTTCTCCCAAAACCTGGCACTGCTCTGGAATTCCACCCCATGGGCCATGGCCTCACTCCCAGGCTTTGGACCCTGGCTGACCACCAGCTCCGGTAGCCTTGGCTGGGTGATTTCTCCTCTCTCAGCCTCGGTTTCCTCATTTGTCAAGTGAAGCCTACCACGCAGGGTTAATGTGAGACTTAAATGTGACGGATGTTGCTTGTAACGTCCGAGGCACTCTCCAGATGTTATTTATGACTGGCTCTGTTCCTTGTGTAGACAAGAAAATCAGTGTACGATGCTCCTGCCGTGTAGACGGGACACGGAAGGGAGATAAAATCCCCTTTCCAGTGAGAGCCTCCAAGAGGGGCCTGGAGGAGCTGGGTCCGGGCTCGTGGTTTATTTCCAATCCCTTCTTCCAGCCAACAATCTTTTCTCGCCCGCTACTGGGTATGGAGGACAGAGCAGGCGCTCCAAGGTGGAGTCGCCCTGGGTTTGCATCCTGGCTCCCCTACCTCCTGGCTGGGTGACCCTGGGCAAGTTGCTTCATGTCTCTGAGCTGTCAGGTTCCTCGTCTTTAAAAGGGGAATGGTCCTAGGACCTGCCTCTGCAGGTTGTCATGGGGATTAAAGGAGCCGATGTGCATGAGACGCGTGGTGCACATCCTGGCCCGTGGTGGGCACATGAGACGTAGTCGCTTATTCGTGTCATATTGCCACCATACAGCGGGCCCTCCACCAGGCTCTCATGGCTGAGTCCTGTGGGTTCAGTGGGCATCCAGGTGAGTTGGTCACCCTCCGTCCTGGTGGAGGAGGCCTGGGGGCCATGCCCAGCCAGGGCAGTCACAGTCAGGGAAGGCTTTCCTGTGCAGGGTACGGGGGAGACAGAGAAGACCCCCCTGGCAGACGGACCAGCTTGGGTGTGAGCTCAGGGTCCTGAGAGGGGCTGCATTCNAGGTGAGTTGGTCACCCTCCGTCCTGGTGGAGGAGGCCTGGGGGCCATGCCCAGCCAGGGCAGTCACAGTCAGGGAAGGCTTTCCTGTGCAGGGTGCGGGGGAGACAGAGAAGACCCCCCTGGCAGACGGACCAGCTTGGGTGTGAGCTCAGGGTCCTGAGAGGGGCTGCATTCGGGCTGCATGTTGGGCGGGGGGAGACGGGAGATGAGGTTGCTGAGTCGACGGGCCCCCCGGGGACGCTTTGTCGGGGAGCTTGACAAGGTTAAGGATCTTCCCTGAACATCCTTTCACTTCCCCTCAATAACCTGGCGCGGATCTATCATCCCTGTATTTATCTAAACCCTTGCTGGACCCATTTATATCCTTAGCTTCTTCGGCTTCACAGGGTAATGAGCTCCAGATGTGGGGGGGGGGCCTTCCCGAAACCTCTACCTTGGGCCCAGAGGGTGCAAGGATTGGGGGCTGAGGGGAAGGCCTCAGCGGCTGCTCCCCAAGCCTGGCTTCATCCTTCCATGGGCCTAAGACCTGCATTGGGGTGGGCATAGGGCCCCCTGGGGGGTTCCAGGCTACTGAGAGACAGCCCCCCTCCCGCAGTCCCAGGCCTGAGTGCTCTGCCTGCCAGGACGTCTGTGAGCTCCTCAAGGGGCACTCACTCCAGGAGGGAGATGGCACAGCCAGGAAGCTCTTTCTAGCCACAAAGAGAACAGGAATGCCCCTAAACCAAACCAGAATGTTCGGGCTTTAAGGGGCTCAGAAACCTTTTGTCCTGTGGTTCCCACTTGTCAGTCCCAATTTCTGCCGTTCTCCACTTGTGGTCTCACTGTTCTTGAAATGACTCACTTTTCTCCTTACCGGAGTGAATGTATTAAGAAGGAAAGCCCGTCTTCCTGCCATAAATAAAACATCGGTGTCTCTTGACACAAACAGAAGGTAACTATGACTATAAATACAATAGAAGCGGCATGGGGTGGTTACAGTCCAACTCGAGCCTGACACGTGCTCTCTTAGCTCAGCTCCTGCAGGAGGAAGAGGACCTGAGACAGGGGCCAGGGGCCCAGAGGGGCACAGGGGAGCAGGCAAAGGGGATGCAGGGGCAAATAACGGGGCTGTCGCTGCTCTGGGCCACTGGGGCTCGATCCTACTGGGACCCAGTGTAGGGCGGTGGAAACGGACCTCAGCCTCGCCACCACCTCCAGCCCGGGGAGGTATTTCCTCGCCCATCCCTGTTTGTTGGGTGCAAGGGGGTGAGGCTTCTGCAGACACCAGGGTGGAAGCAGGAGGGCTGGCAGATGAGGAGAGGAGCAGGTGAGGAGTGAAAGCCTCCAAGGCAACTCTGCACAGGCCCCGAGCTGAGGCCCACTCGCCACTCTCGGTTAAACAGAGCAGCGTGTTTCATGGGGTGTTGACGTCTCAGCAGCCCCCAGGTGAGACTGTCTCTTTGAGGGAGCAGAGGACTGGAGGGAACCGACTAGGAGGAGACGTTCTCCCTGCATAACACCCTAGGATGCAGCCTCAGATCCCCCTAACGCCTCTCAGACTTGGCCCCACGAGCGAACAAGCTCCCAGAGGAGAAGGGACTTGTCTAAGGCACGTTGGAGCTAGAAAGCTGGGTTCCCCTTTCCCTGCCCTGACCCGCCTTCCCTGAATTCATGTGCACTCACTTTTTTTATATAACAGTTTTCTTCAAAGCAAACACCAGGAAATATTTTCAGACCGATACAGGAGAAGTGAAGTCGCTCACTCATGTCCGACTCTTTGCGGCCCCATGGACTGTAGCCTGCCAGGCTCCTCCATCCATGGGATTTTCTAGCCAAGAGTACTGGCGTGGGTTGCCATTCCCTTCTCCAGGGGATCTTTTCAACCGAGGGATCGAACCTGGGTCTCCAGCACTGCAGGCAGACTCTTTACTGTCTGAGCTACCAGGGAGTCCCGGTAGACACAGGAGAGGGGATCCCAAAAACTAAATGGGCAGGAGGCTATTGTCAGCTAAGCTGTGCTCTGTGCACAGAACCAGAGCCTGAGAAAGGCTCGCTGTGCCAGCAGTCTCTATCTTCACTGCTGCCCCGCCGCAGCCCAGAGCCCTCAGGGTGGTTTCTGATCTCTTGTCCTTAGAGAAATAACACAGGACAGAGAGGAGAGCTTTCTCTCTGGCTTCATGAGGGCTTCCTGGGAAAGCTGGACGGGGTTCAGATCTCCTTCTGCTCCCGAATGCTCATGTGACCTTGAAAAACTGCTTCCCTACTCTGGTCCTCAGTTTCCTCATCGCTAAAATGTGGGCACTACAATTCCTGTCTCATAGGAGTGTTTAGATTAAACCCGAGGGTTCATGGAACCACTAGCTGTCCTGGCATAGCACTGCCTGTGTTTGGTGATATTATTATTGTTAGTATTAAGCCCGAGAAGAAAGGAAGGAGACTAACATTTGTTTAGCCCTTCTGAGGGGTCAAGCACTGTGCCTGCAATTTGCACAGTTCATCCTCCGCAATCCTCAGGATCGTTCTAGGAAGGTAGTGCTTTGTCCGATGAGCAGAGAGCATAAGTGAGGTGCGCAGGGTCACACCGTTTTGGGGGCGCAGTCCGCATCTGTCTGGGTGCCCGGATGTTCACTGCATGGACTCAGGCCAAGTGTGGACGTGGAGACCTGCAGTAAGAGGAGCTGAACTAGCATAGCAGGGGCCTCCAGGGTAGGGGTGGGAGACAGGCTGGGCAAGGCAGCGGGGCTGGCTCAGGAATTCCGGGAGAAGCAGCTTGCACTCTCTCCCACGGGCGCTGAGGAGCCACCAGCAGGCCACAGGCAGGGAGTGACATGATAAAGGGGGTGTTCAGAAAGGCTCTGCGCGACTGCGGTTTTAGGATGGATGGGCGGCAGAAGTGTCCAGAAGGGAGGCAGGAAGCCCAGCCCGGCGCAGGACTGGAAAGGTCCCTGAGACGCTCACAAGGGACTCTTAGTCAGACTGATCCCGGGGGCCCCGAAGAAGGCCCAGCCAGGTCAGGGCCCGGGGCCAGAAAGGCTGACTGTGCCCCAGAGACTCAGCCCTCCTTCCCTTCGTCAGTTTTTGGCTTTATCTGGGAGCCTCCGGAGGGCGTCCCGGCTGCCTGCAGATTTATGAGGTGTGGGGGAAGCGGGCGGGGGTGGCGGCACGGAAGACGGGCCGGGGGGAGATTGGAGGATGCTCTCCAGCCTCCGACGTGCTATGACCCCTTTGCCACCCCACCGCTCCATCACCGTGGCCAAGAGCCTGCCCTGGCTTGGGCCGGGCCCTGTGCAGGCACCTGCTGCCTCTGTTTCCCCTCACGGACACTCTGGGGTGGGGGTGAGTAGAGAGGGACCACATCTGAGAATCTTATTAGACATGAGAAGACTGTCCTGGCTAGATTCCCCAGCCACCAGAAGGAAGCCAGAACCTTCTGTACCAGGGTCAGAAGATGTCTATGAAACATTAAGAGTAGGTTATAAACAGTATGTTGAGTATGACNCGGACACTCTGGGGTGGGGGTGAGTAGAGAGGGACCACATCTGAGAATCTTATTAGACATGAGAAGACTGTCCTGGCTAGATTCCCCAGCCACCAGAAGGAAGCCAGAACCTTCTGTACCAGGGTCAGAAGATGTCTATGAAACATTAAGAGTAGATTATAAACAGTATGTTGAGTACGACTCCGTTTGTGACTTTCAGGGGCATAAATATGCATTTGTGTCTCTCCGTATACATTTTATGCACAGCGAAACGTCTAAATGATATCTAATTGTGATTGCCTCCAGAGAAAGAGCAGCGACTTTTCACTTTCTACTCCTCTAAATATGATGTTTCACTGTCTTGTAATAAGCATGTATTTTTTTTTTTCCACTTAAAAACTGTGTTTTTAAAATTCAGAGTAATGACAGGGGGCGGGGAGGGCGATGAAATCAGGGAGAAAAGGGAGGGGCTTCTCCGTTCCATGCTCATTGCCAGGGCCTGAGGGTACTCAAAGCTCAGGTCATTCTCTGCTGAAAACCCTGCCCCCCCCTACTGCTAGAGACCCCAGCCTCAGCAGGCAGACTGTGCTGACCCACGTGCAGACAGGTTCTTGGGAGTATGGAGGTGAGTTGGGTCTGTTAAGAAGAGTCTCCCAGAGGCAGTAGACCTTGAAGATTTGATTAGATGGGAAAGAGAGCTGAGCCTCAGTTTTGTCATCTGTGTAATGGGAATGCTAATATTATTCAAAACCAGTCTGTGTTCATTCAATTCAGTTGCTCAGTCGTGTCCGACTCTTTGTGACCCCATGAATCGCAGCATGCCAGGCCTCCCTGTCCATCAGCAACTCCTGAGTTTACCCAAACTCACGTCCATCGAATCGGTGATGCCATCCAGCCATCTCATCCTCTGTCGTC